>QNGE01000246.1:0-17915 GCA_008508345.1 Paragonimus westermani
ATAACTCTATGGCGTTTCAGCGAATGTTCTGGCCCCCTCGGTTTGATCGATGATTAAAGCGTACACTGCGAACCATCAACTAAGAGCCCGCCAGTACATTAGAGCAACCGAGTTATTTCGGTTATACTTTTTTGTTCATATTAACCAACAACCCATGCTCAGCATGATTCGGATAGGAATATCTGGTAAATATGCAGTATCACGTAGTTAGTGGCGCCATGCGCTCACACACTCTCAGTGTTGAACCGAAACGAGGGTATTAATATAAAATTGAGTACATTTCATATTACGAAAGCATCAGTTATAATCACACAAAACAAGCCTTGTTTGACTTCTCTTGCACGAGGAGTTAACTGTACACCGAGTTAGAGATAGTCTGGGGAGAGTAACAGATGGTTTCATGCTTGGTGCTTTCTTCTACTATAAGATTATCTAGATAACGAATACAGAATAAACTGGGTTGCTCAAGTAGCGGGTGAGGTATGTTAGTATGTGCTCACCGATCCCAAAATCAATAACACGCAAAGGCTAATATGTAATTTACTTGTACTTTGTAAAGAAGCCAAATTTATCAAAATAAAGACGCTAACAGTTGTAGATAATTCATAAATAAGCACCCACCTCTACTCCACAAAATGTCATTGACAGTAGCTGACCTGGCACATGACCCTTCCAGAAAGCCGTCAAACCCTCTTCTTTCAGAATACGTGCAAAAGCCTGTGACAAACTGTAATAATACGAGCCCGAAAGTCTTTTAATGGGTTCTACTTGCAACTTTAAAACATTAGGACAGCCAACGGGAGAACCTACTTGAAATCGGATTTTTAGCACGTCAAACGGCTGCGTCAAAAAACGAACCATGAACCCTGCCAAAAATCCAGCAGAAAAGCGTTTTTCATCCTCAACACTGACGGGGTTAAGACCCATCCCCAGTCAAATGGAAGGTGTAACAGTTGTTTGATCCTTGATATGCACCACATCAAACTGGAGAGGTGCAGCAGGGAAGATATTTCTCACAGAAGATGAGGGAAACAGACGGCAAAACCATTAAGGAACTGTACGGACACTACAGATCATAGAAACGGCTCTATAAACAAACAGAACAAGTAATTAATTGAAAGAAAAACACCAGTAGCGGTTAAACAGAACCGGAAGTTTACGAGCGCATTTAATTGTAAAGCTTATGTCGCAGAGCAAAGCGTTATACACAGGTATGTATGCTGGATAACGATTCTGCTATTGTGTGCCTGAGCCGATTAGAAATTGTCCTGATACTAAAAATGGAGGCCATCGGGGTTACAATGTTTCTGAGATACCATCGTTCGTTAGATACACTGCTTTATTCCACCTATAGCTACCCCGATGGTCCACTGAGACTCAGCGAATGATTCAGCAAATGATTGCCCGCGAACTTAGAGTTTGTCGTTGTGATAAAGGAGCATGTCACCTAACACGATCTACCTCTCCCTCTTGACCATGGGCTGTGGGGACAATAGATATGAAGTACTCACAACATTCTCCAATGTCCATCGCCAGAAACCGTCAAGCTAGTAGGTGTTAGGATTACGGGTTCTAGGTCCCCTTCATCAGCTTTTACTGAAGGCGTCAGGATGATATCTGGGTCAACTAAAAAGGTGCCTTGTGACTGGAACACCCGTGCACTCTATCATGAATTGGATTGCAAGTATGGATGAGGGGCACTTCGACAGGAAGAAATCTACAGCGATAGGCCAACTGTTCCGGAGCGCACATACACAACTGTCCATTTCAGTCAACACCCGTGCATTAAGGACATTTACCGACCCGGGCGAAGTCTGCTGGAGGCGTAAATGTGTCCAATGTGATACAGCGACAATCACGCTAGCAAGTAATCCTCTCCACGCATCAATGGCCGGTGTTTTAAAAAACGTGCTTGCGAAGGTGTTTTGACAAAAAGTCACACAAATTGTTAGCCATATTTTTTAGGCCGGTAAACTTGCTTACTTCAAACAACTAACCAGATCCAGAGTCACGAAATTTTGATGAATTCAGTGAGGAACATCACTACACTGTTTCTGACAAAATATATTCGACCATGGTAGCGTTCCCTTTAGACCTAATCAACTCAACACGAGTGAACGTGTAGCAAGCTCACGAATTCTTTTTAGGACGACGTTCTTCCCACCTTCTAGGACTCAAGGAGACAGTGGCACATACTACAGGTTTTCTCGACGTAACTTGGCTTTTTGTCATATATTGATTCCCTATCCCATGAATTAGGATCATGAACATTTTAACGTTTTTTCCACATGTTTCGGCCACCATTAGCAATCCAACGGTCATACACGGAACAGTACCGTACGCGCAATGCGTTTGTTTGGAACGTAGATTGGTTTGCTTAACCGCATAAATCAATCCCGAAGCGTCGGTGCGTCCGCGAAAGGGTTGGACAAGCGTCAACATGTTCGTGTGTTCGACAAGCCTGCCTGGCCCGGTACACTGATCCCAACAACCGATTGGACGTTGAAAGTAGGATTACGTGCCTCACAATGATGCCTAGACTCAAGGTCACTGGAGGAATCTTTGCTACTTGGATAGCCACTGAAACAGAGTGACAACAAACGGCTGACAGGTCGGCTTGGAAGATAGGTGACGACTTTAAAAACTGGCTATGAGCTAAAAATTAGCAGAAAGGGCGGCACGACAACCGAAATACTTATGGTCAAACAACAGAACGAACTCCTCGAGTTTACTGAGGATTACGGCAGTCGAGTGGAGCATCCGAGAACATAAACTTTTTCCACATAGTCGCATGACAAAGACTGGACACAAGCTACACTGAACATCCATGTTATTTCTAGCATTGTACGTAACATGCTGATTACTGAAACTAGTGAACCTTAGTTCCGTGCTCTACAACATTCTAAATCGTAATGAACAAATTGGCGCATTGCGCAGGTAACCTTCAAGTTTTGCCGCTTCTTACACTAGTCCCGATGCAAGTCTCCGGAGTTGCTTAGGTGGGTTCCCAAAACACGTCACCGGAAGCGAAACCGATGCAGAAGCAAAGATACACAGATGTAGCAACGCCATTATGGAACACAGACTGCAGTAGGCTTGTGATTCTCCAACACTGTTGTTGATAAAAGCGCGCAAGAATAATTCACTGCAAATGATTAACAAAGAGTGCAGCCGGTCCGTAACCCTTGCCAGAAAAAAGTCAGGTCCCCTAGGCATACGAAAGCATAGTACACAGTGATGTAACATAAATATCCTTCGAAAAAAGGGTTGAAATCACGTCATCATTGCACAGTCCTCAAGACACGAAGAGTTATTTGAATTTTAAGAACAATGTCGTAAGTTATTCAGTAAAGTGGTCTGCAGATTCTGATGTGTGGAGATGATTTACTGCGTGTACACGCGATTCGTCTTGGCAACATCGATAATCAATCGAAAACAAGGCAGTTATCGCACGAGACTTGAATGTGAAGGTCGGCAAAATGTTGCCCGATGCACACACTCCAAGCGGCCAATGGTAACAACAGTGCAACAATGTTGTGTAAATAACATTCTCTTAGTGGGAACCGACTACTGGGCTTTCCAACGGAGACACACCGCCTAGAGACCGTCAGTACCCAATCGATCGTGAACTCAAATAAAACACGTCCCTGTCAGCTGTAGTTGGCAAAATTATGTCAGATTGGAGTGCCTGTTTGCAATCTGATAGAAAAAGTGCTTCCGCCCAACTGGGTATGCACTGTGTGAACTATCAGGATGTTCCTGAAAGCAGGTTGGTGCGAATAAATCGAAAGGGCCTGAAAAGTCTAAGCACAGTATTTGACTGCTGAAACAGCAAAATGATCTAGAAACGCGGGAGCTCGTGCGGGTATTTAATATCAATATCATCCAAAATGCCAGCGTCAATGTACGCTTGGGTACAACGCGCCCGATCTGAGGTCGTGCTCTTCAAACTGAACCGAAGATTTAACCTAGAAACGAGGATGACCACTGAGAAAACGGATGGAAATAACGCCAGGTTATACAACACTCGAAAGCTGTTTCAGCTCGTCCAAATCGCGCACGGCAACAAGGTGGGTGAAAGCGGGATAGTCTGTGAGCAGAGCGGTAGAGGCAAGTACCATCTGTCACGAAGAACAGAATGTTGGGTGAGGCTCACCAAAAAACAATTAAGCTGACCATGCCCGCCACTGTTCTCGACATACAGCTCAGGGTGTTTTTGTGGACGGCGAGTTTCGTCTCCAAACAAAGCCCAAGCAACTCGAAAAGTCACCCGTCCACAACGGGATAAAACCCCCGGTCCTCTGAAAGGACAGTGAGACCTGCCTCAATCATGATCCGAACAAGATGGTATGAAAGATCTAGGATGAGAGTAAGGGCAAACCTGACTGGGGTTCTGAAGCAAACTCCA
Source organism: Paragonimus westermani (assembly GCA_008508345.1). NCBI lineage: Eukaryota > Metazoa > Platyhelminthes > Trematoda > Plagiorchiida > Troglotrematidae > Paragonimus > Paragonimus westermani. The sequence goes on from QNGE01000246.1 coordinate 4,409, forward strand.
GGTTTGAAAGCAGAATGTTCACGTAGACAGTTCAAATCAAACTACAAATGACGAACCTTAATGTAAACAAGAGGAGACATCATTTTGGATCGCTGGTATGACCATCCAGTGAACAGTTTGAGGAGCATCAGAGCCCCAAGAAACGTTGTTTATTCACATAGAGAACTAAAACAGAACACTCAATACGCCGAAACACAGCCGAAAGCTGCCTGCTAAATCCAACACGCAGAACCAAATAAATGAGTTGATTCAACCTTCTAAACACTTCAATACGCCCAGAAATCATTTTACATGGGAAGAGAGGAGACCCGTTGGATGTATACGAACAGCACAAATAGCAGCGAACCAGATAGCAACCTATCAGCGCTTCCCATTGATGAATGAACACCACATAACAATGAAGTAAAAAGCAAACCATGTGCAGGATAACAACAGAAAAAATGAGGGGAGGAGTAAGGAGCTAGGTACAAAAAATAGCCGCGTCTATATTCAGACATACAGCATCAAGCTGCTTATACCTTGCAAACAAACAGTCGAGTTATAAGTGAAAGCAAAGCATCATCAGCAAGATAAATTCCTTACGGCTCCCACTACCCCGCGGCATTAAATGCACTCACTTCGTGCACAAATCGGACAAACAACGACAACATTCACACCACCGAGCCCAATTAGCCGTCATCTCCCATAACGTCCCCTGCCACCGATTCAGTGAGTCGCGAGAGCCCCAGCTCGGGAGACGAACCCAACCTATAGTGACCAACCCCTTCGTGAATTATTCCATTTGTCTACACCAGGTCATCATCTGTCCACCTCGTACCATATACCTGTCGGGCGCAGCGTCGGCACAGAGTGCTCGATGTGGCAGACGGCTAACTGACATCCTTAGTACATGGTCTAGCTATCTAAGTATGTGCAAATGCAGAGGTCGAACAAAAAACTCGTTTGACAATCAGTGCCTAATGCCAGCTTCCTAATCTATTTGTTGTTTACACATTGGTGCCACTGGACGCGAACGATCGAACGCAGAAATCGATTGTCGAATACATGAAGACGGTTCACGTCTTCAACCCTGAGCGACCAAGTTTCGTTGCTTTGGAGTAATACAGCCCTCACTGTCGCCTTATGTACGCGACCTTTAGGCATCAGAGAGATACCTCTCTGCCGCCATACGTACCCCGAGATTAACGAGCACCGTCCCAGCCTTAGAGATACGCGCTTCTATTTCAATCCCTACACCTCTGCTACCGTTGACGTAGCTTCCCATCTACACAAACCGGCCAACAACCTTTATGGCTTCATTATCCAACAGCAAGTCTATGTGATCACAGCAATCTTGCAGAAGCACCTTACACACTAAGGCTGCGAGACGCATTTCGAAGTATTGAGTAGAACGCGAAATAGCGTCTAGTGTTGTTTGTGCTGCTTGGAAAGTGTCAAACAGCAACACCTTGTCGTCAGCATAATCAAAATCAGTCAGTCTTCCACCAGGCAGGAGGTCTACGCCGACATCCTTGTGAGTACCACAGACAGTGCTTGATTATTCCATCAATGATAGAATTAAACAAAAGAGGTGAGGGTGGACAGCCTTGACTTACGTCGCTCATGATGCTGGAACTGTCAGACAGTTCACCGTATACCCTAACCTAAAGTGAAGTCCAGGAATAAAGCGACGGCGATGTGTCCACGACACGGATTCCTGTAGATTTTGAGGCTTCACGCTCATGGCGCGCAAAGATTATGCTGAACTGACGTCTCTAGCCTTCCTAGACGCTTCTGGGATCGCCAGAAACATGCACAGATTATATTAATGCCGTCCACATCTCTATAACATGTAGATCAGTATTTGGAAGCATATCCACATCGTCACTGTTGCAATCTGCCATGGTACACTCTAGGATCTTGCCTACTTCAAAGGAGAACGGGAAACGGGAGACTACACAATCTTGTCGAACCACAATTGGGATGCTAATCGTCATCGAAACGCTGTCTAAACGTCCGTCTAACACCGCCTGTATGCCCCCAGCAGCTGTGCGGTTACCTGCCCCTACCTGACGTGGTTCCCAACTCCACCCCATCCCACTAACCTTGTGCACTATGCGGGCCGATTACGTGTGCTATCTCTCCAGCGGTTCGCACCTATAACAAATGTGCAGTATACCTCGAAAGAACGCCTTCTTCCGAATCCAAAGCATGAGCATGAATGTTGTTGATCTCTCATTGCTGTTTCGAGGATATTTTAGCAGTGTCGTGTCTTCATGACAATTCCAAAATTTGGATGCAGCTGGTGCGGATCTTGAACGGCTCGAAGCTCGATTCGACTCTTCAAACCACATCCGGGCAACCACACATGAGTTCAGTGAACATGAGACGCGTTTATACGTGCGTCCGTAGGGTACAGGTTTTGCGCTCATTTTCCGGTGGACGAACGGGATGTTCTTTGTATTTCAACTGCAACACAAACAGATTTTCGCGTCACACAATTCGCCATGCCGTACAGTCACCCCCGTAACATCATTACTACGAAATACAAAGCATCAAGGCGTCTTCTGACGGCTGAAAAGGTTAACGGAATTCGGCCGTAGCTGGTCAACGGCACTGTCTTCTTTCACATCACACAATACATCCGCCAACATTTTTACGAGAAAACACCGACGAAGGAAACGTGCAATCTACGGGCCCGATTGTTCGGAAAAAGAAACATTTAGGTCGTTTGCATGTCCAGATGAGCACAGCCGGTAAGCGCTATTTTAACATAGGTGATCGAAATCGTCTAACGCATTTTATGTCCGTGGGTAATGAACAGGTAGAATTACGTCGGCGCTACCTCCGAAGTTTTCGGGATAGATGCCAAGTGTAAGTTACAAGGCATGGTATGGCTTGTTTGTTTTAGCTGTTGTACAGGCTAGCGGACTACGATTGCAGATGTGCTTCGGTTGGTTTGAAATTGAAACGATAGTAGCTACCGCCTTGTTTTGCCGGCAATTCATTATCTTCGAGGGACTAGTGGAGACAAGCGCCATGTTCATGGAAGACAGTTCGGCCATACAAGTAACAAATGCACAACAGCTGCCCCGCGTCCACCACCTTCTGTGCCGACTCCAAATTCTGAGGAAGGTGTGCGGCCGGATCCCCAGTCGGACTGTCAACAAGGGGTTAATGGTTGGTACGATCGCGCGTAAGTGGTGGAAGTACGCTGCAGCACTAGCTATTATGCAGAACACCGACTCATCGTTCTATGACTACCTGAGGATCAGACCAGAAAAGTAGGCAAACCGCCGCAGCCAGAAAGTTCCCATATTTGGAAAGCGGAGGAAGAACTTCGTTGAAGCGACCCATCGCTCAATTAAACGGCACAAACTGAACGCCCGAATCAGGATTTCGCAAGCTATTGAGTGTGCAACAGCCACCTCCGATTATACCATCAACGACCACCAAACACTGCTCGTCTTTGTATGCCGCTCATACTCACATATGAATAATTTTGCAGATTATGTCGGATTGAGTAGTCGACCAGTTCAATTAACGTCAGAAAACTTCGTCGGCGAAACCCACCTGATCTTCACTGTTTACTGTGACGGACAACACACACCTACATCGTCAGCCCAATGAATTCGAACTGCGATTGCCCGTTTGCAGTGGAGCATTTGCCGTCATGCATACACTTCTTTTATGTGAACCAGTCGGCCGGCGGTCACCTCGAAAATTTCCGTTACTTTCTGACGGACCAGACAGGTCAATGGAAATTTGGAAGTTACTACCCTGGACTACGACACATTTGCAGTATTCACTAGACTTGGAATGATGGCCAAGAGACAAATGGACGACATTATGCTCAACTAGTTGCTGGAATAACTTCAAGAAATGCTTCGGAAGCGTGGTCGCAGTCGGTTGCCGCCGTACTTCATTCCAGGTGCAAATTAGTCCCCGAACACAAACAATGATTCCGTAGTCACCTTGAATCTCCCGGAAAGTCCCTTGGCAGAAAACTCACTAGAACCAACAGCTTCAACACCGGCATCTGCCGCGCAATACCCAATGAACTTCCCAAACGTTCAACTGTTCCAATACTCTCGTGTAGTGAAACGTCCGAGAACTAATCCAGCACGACCAACGGCAAAGAGTCAACCATAACCCAGACCTAGTCCAGCGCCAACTGCGACATCAACGACAGAAGTGAACTCGGATATTTGCGGCGAATGCGGACAGCAGCCATTGAGGGAGGATCAAAGTGTTGACAACTGGATCAAGTGCCAATTCTTCCCTTAGTGTTATAACCGGGAGTAACTCCACGCCAAGTTTCGACCGCCGGCTTTACTCTATGTGATGCCACCAGTACTTCGAAGCCAGCGTGAGTAGGTGAGCTTTAATTTCTTTGCTGTATTTGACATTACAGCTCTGAAACAGCAAGCGATAACACAGGTTTCTGGTTATTATCAAGTCCGCAAACGAATTTCACTTTCAGGTTCATCGCGTAATCCAACTCTTCCTCATCGTGGCACGGTGGTGAGACCTGTTTGTACATTGGTCTAAAGGGGCCCGGTAAACAGGTTTTACAAAAGACCTTTTGCCCATGCACGTATAACAGTCGTACGTTTCTTCCCTTCCCACTTCAGATGATGAAAATGAATATCGCGAAAGTTTTTTGAATTGCGAATAAAAATATGTGAATTGTTAAAAGTATAACAAATAAAACTATCCGGAAACCTGAACCCAGAAATCTGGACGGGAGAAAAACATTAAGGCCCAGCAGCGTCGAAAAAGTACGAAAAGTCGTAAAGGAGGAACTAGCGGAAATGGGATTAAATTTCATCCACGTGAATGATAGCTGTAAAATGTGGAAACACTGGTAACCGTTTAGTGAATTGCAACATCTACCGTTACGTTCAGAGAGTGGCTAAATTTTTATCCGCTGTTGTTTTGGCTCATTGTTTGGTTGCACCGGTCGTCAATGACCGTTCAGAATTACCCTCATGACAGGGTGGTGGTTAACCACCCACCCCCTTTTTGGCTTCGTAACTCAGACACCTAACAGGGAGGATATGACGTCAATCCGGTTGGTATGAACACCTGCATAAATAACGAGACAGGCATACGTGAAGGGTGGTGGCGCCATGTCGCAGATGGACTAGGTAGTCCTTAAGTGGTGATTGTACATGATAATCAGGCTAAGCTGGAGTAAATAAATCCGGGTAGTGAAAACAAAATAAAGGGGGCGTGTATCAAGCTGAATGACACCAACCAATACCTACCAGTTCGAAGAGAATCTGGAAACCCGAAAATAAAGATTGAGAAAAATCAAAGCAAAACAGTACGCTAGGTCATTTTAAACTAAAAGAATGGCTAAAAACCCAGCGCAGAAAAGCTACTGCAACCCACTAATCCATTACTAAAGTTTCCCATATTCGCAACTATTAACCGCATAGACGTAGTTCAACTAGGTTCAGTTGTCCATTCTATGTTCCAATTCCCTCTTATTCCCTTTACCAGACGATTACTAAGGTTCCCATAATTTTCAATTGGCAACCACATCGTTTTTCGCAGTTCGTTTCTAACTGCATCCTCTTCTTCTCTGAGACTGACTTAATTTTTTTAACTGCTTCCTCAACATCGCTTTCATCGCTTTTTTGCGACTGTTACGAATCTCATCTGGATTCAGGGGTCTAGGAATCGCGCAATTGCTTGGACTGTTCGTTCTAGTTTACACACATAATTCTGCCAGGATGTGAATCTTGGAGCTTACAGCACTCCACACTGGTGTACACGATACATCTGGGGACAGGGAACGTGCTATGCTGGTTGAACAGTTCGTTCAGGTTTTGCATACAGTTCTGCTGAGATGAGAGTTCCGGAGCATTCTGCAGTCCTGGTTGGTGTGCAAAATTTATTTGGACACACATGGAGCGCCCCGAGTAAAACCACACGTGACCGCTTAGGAGAAACGTGAGACTGAACCATGGCGCGGTGTGACAGCTTGCGAACTTGGATGAACAGTTGAGTCAAACTGGATGGCGTGTTGCCAACACCGACAGAGTCACTCATTTCAGGCAAGCCAATAGGTAAAGGTCTGACAAACATGTCTCCCGGTCTTCCGAGTTGAGGGTTGTATGAAGGCTGGCATCTTTTCCGAAAAACGCACCAGTTCTAGTAGACCACCGTCCACCCTCTGCCTTGCAGTGCAAGCTTTTGAATCAAAGCCTTTAATCCAGAACCGTAATCGTTGTCTCGTCTAAGCCTGGGCATCTTGACTGTACCTCGGTCCACATGCAACCCTAAATATTCACATCAACAGGTCCACACTGGACCGACCGCCTCGCAGTATAAATCGAGTCGCCCTATCTGCTGAACACAGCAGTGAATAGGCAAAAACACGCTAACCCCTCGTGACTGCCAGAAGCTACCAGCCAATTAGATGGCGAACCCATTCATAACAAATCTAGAAGGTTAGAGCGGTGCGCGGAACTGTTGGGGATGTCACATACCCCCAAAAAACTGTCCACTAACTAGAGTGAACATTTACCGTTTATTCTTGTAAAGCCGAATTCCTTTTGATGTACCAACAATTTTTCTACTTCTGGCGCCGACTCACATACTGGACGCTAGTTCGCATGTTTTATTCCCTCGATCGCTTGACTAGCTATAAAAACGCAAAAGCTGCATTTTGTACTTTGACTTCGGCTTGGGCACTCGGAATTTCGGGCTGAGAAAATAAACGCTGTTTTCGGGAGACCAGTGTTTCTCCTTCATAGTCGGCTCTAAGGGAATCGGATCTTTGGTGTAAAACAGTGTGTACCTTATCACTGCGTCCTAGGAATCGTTCCAGCTCAATTACATCCACCCAGTCGCTCCGCGATATAACAGGAACACTTCGAAAGACAATTTGGCTGGTCTCCTGTTTCTAATGTGTCGCTTCCACATACTTGCATTTCGACTCTCAAACGTAATGGGACCGCTGGCCCAGATGATCTCGTGCCGTCGCTTTTCAAAGAAGGTAGGAGGCTTTAGCAGAAGTCTTGACTAAGTTGTTACAACTTGTGTGAACTACGGAGACCATCCTTCCGTGCTGGGGCCACTCAATAATAGCTCCCATATTCCAGAAGGGTATCAGGGCTCTTGCGAAAATCATAGGGGAATTGGTTTGACCCTCGTGATTATTGAGATTCCGGTACACGTTAGGTTTTGTCGACTACTCACTGCAGCTCGGGAGGCAAACATTAGATAAGAACAGACAGGGTTTCGCTCTGCGTGGGGATGTACTGGTCGAATTTTCACTCCTCACTAACTTCTGAAGCAGCGTCATGTGTACCGCCAGCTCATGATTGCCGAATTTCCTCGACCATAAAGGTGCATTCGACTCAACGAATCGATCTACACTTTTAACGTCGCTTAAACACATCGGTGTGCCAACCGAGTATGTAAACACACTACCGTCGCTTCATTCCCGGACTTCACTTTAGGTTAGGGTATACGGTGAACTGTCTGACAGTTCCAGCATCATGAGCGACGTAAGTCAAGGCTGTCCACCCTCACCTCTTTCGTTTAATTCTATCATTGATGGAATAATCGAGCACTGTCTGTGGTACTCACAAGGATGTCGGCGTAGACCTCCTGCCTGGTGGAAGACTGACTGATTTTGATTATGCTGACGACAAGGTGTTGCTGTTTGACAACTTCCAAGCAGCAAAAACAACACTAGACGCTATTTCGCGTTCTACTCAATACTTCGAAATGCGTCTCGCAGCCTTAGTGTGTAAGGTGCTTCTGCAAGATTGCTGTGATCACATAGACTTGCTGTTGGATAATGAAGCCATAAAGGTTGTTGGCCGGTTTGTGTAGATGGGAAGCTACGTCAACGGTAGCAGAGGTGTAGGGATTGAAATAGAAGCGCGTATCTCTAAGGCTGGGACGGTGCTCGTTAATCTCGGGGCACGTATGGCGGCAGAGAGGTATCTCTCTAATGCCTAAAGGTCGCGTACATAAGGCGACAGTGAGGGCTGTATTACTCCAAAGCAACGAAACTTGGTCGCTCAGGGTTGAAGACGTGAACCGTCTTCATGTATTCGACAATCGATTTCTGCGTTCGATCGTTCGCGTCCAGTGGCACCAATGTGTAAACAACAAATAGATTAGGAAGCTGGCATTAGGCACTGATTGTCAAACGAGTTTTTTGTTCGACCTCTGCATTTGCACATACTTAGATAGCTAGACCATGTACTAAGGATGTCAGTTAGCCGTCTGCCACATCGAGCACTCTGTGCCGACGCTGCGCCCGACAGGTATATGGTACGAGGTGGACAGATGATGACCTGGTGTAGACAAATGGAATAATTCACGAAGGGGTTGGTCACTATAGGTTGGGTTCGTCTCCCGAGCTGGGGCTCTCGCGACTCACTGAATCGGTGGCAGGGGACGTTATGGGAGATGACGGCTAATTGGGCTCGGTGGTGTGAATGTTGTCGTTGTTTGTCCGATTTGTGCACGAAGTGAGTGCATTTAATGCCGCGGGGCAGTGGGAGCCGTAAGGAATTTATCTTGCTGATGATGCCTTGCTTTCACTTATAACTCGACTGTTTGTTTGCAAGGTATAAGCAGCTTGATGCTGAATGTCTGAATATAGACGCGGCTATTTTTTGTACCTAGCTCCTTACCCCTCCCCTCATTTTTTCTGTTTTGTTATCCTGCACATGGTTTGCTTTTTACTTCATTGTTGTGTGGTGTTCATTCATCAATGGGAAGCGCTGATAGGTTGCTGTCTGGTTCGCTGCTATTTGTGCTGTTCGTATACATCCCACGGGTCTCCTCTGTTCCCATGTAAAATGATTTCTGGGCGTATTGGAGTGTTTGGAAGGTTGAATCAACTCATTTATTTGGTTCTGCGTGTTGGATTTAGCAGGCAGCTTTCGGCTGTGTTTCGGCGTATTGAGTGTTCTGTTTTAGTTCTCTATGTGAATAAACAACGTTTCTTGGGGCTCTGATGCTCCTCAAACTGTTCACTGGATGGTCATACCAGCGATCCAAAATGATGTCTCCTCTTGTTTACATTAAGGTTCGTCATTTGTAGTTTGATTTGAACTGTCTACGTGAACATTCTGCTTTCAAACCTGGAGTTTGCTTCAGAACCTCAGTCAGGTTTGCCCTTACTCTCATCCTAGATCTTTCATACCATCTTGTTCGGATCATGATTGAGGCAGGTCTCACTGTCCTTTCAGAGGACCGGGGGTTTTATCCCGTTGTGGACGGGTGACTTTTCGAGTTGCTTGGGCTTTGTTTGGAGACGAAACTCGCCGTCCACAAAAACACCCTGAGCTGTATGTCGAGAACAGTGGCGGGCATGGTCAGCTTAATTGTTTTTTGGTGAGCCTCACCCAACATTCTGTTCTTCGTGACAGATGGTACTTGCCTCTACCGCTCTGCTCACAGACTATCCCGCTTTCACCCACCTTGTTGCCGTGCGCGATTTGGACGAGCTGAAACAGCTTTCGAGTGTTGTATAACCTGGCGTTATTTCCATCCGTTTTCTCAGTGGTCATCCTCGTTTCTAGGTTAAATCTTCGGTTCAGTTTGAAGAGCACGACCTCAGATCGGGCGCGTTGTACCCAAGCGTACATTGACGCTGGCATTTTGGATGATATTGATATTAAATACCCGCACGAGCTCCCGCGTTTCTAGATCATTTTGCTGTTTCAGCAGTCAAATACTGTGCTTAGACTTTTCAGGCCCTTTCGATTTATTCGCACCAACCTGCTTTCAGGAACATCCTGATAGTTCACACAGTGCATACCCAGTTGGGCGGAAGCACTTTTTCTATCAGATTGCAAACAGGCACTCCAATCTGACATAATTTTGCCAACTACAGCTGACAGGGACGTGTTTTATTTGAGTTCACGATCGATTGGGTACTGACGGTCTCTAGGCGGTGTGTCTCCGTTGGAAAGCCCAGTAGTCGGTTCCCACTAAGAGAATGTTATTTACACAACATTGTTGCACTGTTGTTACCATTGGCCGCTTGGAGTGTGTGCATCGGGCAACATTTTGCCGACCTTCACATTCAAGTCTCGTGCGATAACTGCCTTGTTTTCGATTGATTATCGATGTTGCCAAGACGAATCGCGTGTACACGCAGTAAATCATCTCCACACATCAGAATCTGCAGACCACTTTACTGAATAACTTACGACACTGTTCTTAAAATTCAAATAACTCTTCGTGTCTTGAGGACTGTGCAATGATGACGTGATTTCAACCCTTTTTTCGAAGGATATTTATGTTACATCACTGTGTACTATGTTTTCATATGCCTAGGGGACCTGACTTTTTTCTGGCAGGGGTTACGGACCGGCTGCACTCTTTGTTAATCATTTGCAGTGAATTATTCTTGCGCGCTTTTATCAACAACAGTGTTGAAGAATCACAAGCCTACTGCAGTCTGTGTTCCATAATGGCGTTGCTACATCTGTGTATCTTTGCTTCTGCATCGGTTTCGCTTCCGGTGACGTGTCTTGGGAACCCACCTAAGCAACTCCGGAGACTTGCATCGGGACTAGTGTAAGAAGCGGCAAAACTTGAAGGTTACCTGCGCAATGCGCCAATTTGTTCATTACGATTTAGAATGTTGTAGAGCACGGAACTAAGGTTCACTAGTTTCAGTAATCAGCATGTTACGTACAATGCTAGAAATAACATGGATGTTCAGTGTAGCTTGTGTCCAGTCTTTGTCCTGCGACTATGTGGAAAAAGTTTATGTTCTCGGATGCTCCACTCGACTGCCGTAATCCTCAGTAAACTCGAGGAGTTCGTTCTGTTGTTTGACCATAAGTATTTCGGTTGTCGTGCCGCCCTTTCTGCTAATTTTTAGCTCATAGCCAGTTTTTAAAGTCGTCACCTATCTTCCAAGCCGACCTGTCAGCCGTTTGTTGTCACTCTGTTTCAGTGGCTATCCAAGTAGCAAAGATTCCTCCAGTGACCTTGAGTCTAGCCATCATTGTGAGGCACGTAATCCTACTTTCAACGTCCAATCGGTTGTTGGGATTAGTGTACCGGGCCAGGCAGGCTTGTCGAACACACGAACATGTTGACGCTTGTCCAACCCTTTCGCGGACGCACCGACGCTTCGGGATTGATTTATGCGGTTAAGCAAACCAATCTACGTTCCAAACAAACGCATTGCGCGTACGGTACTGTTCCGTGTATGACCGTTGGATTGCTAATGGTGGCCGAAACATGTGGAAAAAACGTTAAAATGTCCATGATCCTAATTCATGGGATAGGGAATCAATATATGACAAAAAGCCAAGTTACGTCGAGAAAACCTGTAGTATGTGCCACTGTCTCCTTGAGTCCTAGAAGGTGGGAAGAACGTCGTCCTAAAAAGAATTCGTGAGCTTGCTACACGTTCACTCGTGTTGAGTTGATTAGGTCTAAAGGGAACGCTACCATGGTCGAATATATTTTGTCAGAAACAGTGTAGTGATGTTCCTCACTGAATTCATCAAAATTTCGTGACTCTGGATCTGGTTAGTTGTTTGAAGTAAGCAAGTTTACCGGCCTAAAAAATATGGCTAACAATTTGTGTGACTTTTTGTCAAAACACCTTCGCAAGCACGTTTTTTAAAACACCGGCCATTGATGCGTGGAGAGGATTACTTGCTAGCGTGATTGTCGCTGTATCACATTGGACACATTTACGCCTCCAGCAGACTTCGCCCGGGTCGGTAAATGTCCTTAATGCACGGGTGTTGACTGAAATGGACAGTTGTGTATGTGCGCTCCGGAACAGTTGGCCTATCGCTGTAGATTTCTTCCTGTCGAAGTGCCCCTCATCCATACTTGCAATCCAATTCATGATAGAGTGCACGGGTGTTCCAGTCACAAGGCACCTTTTTAGTTGACCCAGATATCATCCTGACGCCTTCAGTAAAAGCTGATGAAGGGGACCTAGAACCCGTAATCCTAACACCTACTAGCTTGACGGTTTCTGGCGATGGACATTGGAGAATGTTGTGAGTACTTCATATCTATTGTCCCCACAGCCCATGGTCAAGAGGGAGAGGTAGATCGTGTTAGGTGACATGCTCCTTTATCACAACGACAAACTCTAAGTTCGCGGGCAATCATTTGCTGAATCATTCGCTGAGTCTCAGTGGACCATCGGGGTAGCTATAGGTGGAATAAAGCAGTGTATCTAACGAACGATGGTATCTCAGAAACATTGTAACCCCGATGGCCTCCATTTTTAGTATCAGGACAATTTCTAATCGGCTCAGGCACACAATAGCAGAATCGTTATCCAGCATACATACCTGTGTATAACGCTTTGCTCTGCGACATAAGCTTTACAATTAAATGCGCTCGTAAACTTCCGGTTCTGTTTAACCGCTACTGGTGTTTTTCTTTCAATTAATTACTTGTTCTGTTTGTTTATAGAGCCGTTTCTATGATCTGTAGTGTCCGTACAGTTCCTTAATGGTTTTGCCGTCTGTTTCCCTCATCTTCTGTGAGAAATATCTTCCCTGCTGCACCTCTCCAGTTTGATGTGGTGCATATCAAGGATCAAACAACTGTTACACCTTCCATTTGACTGGGGATGGGTCTTAACCCCGTCAGTGTTGAGGATGAAAAACGCTTTTCTGCTGGATTTTTGGCAGGGTTCATGGTTCGTTTTTTGACGCAGCCGTTTGACGTGCTAAAAATCCGATTTCAAGTAGGTTCTCCCGTTGGCTGTCCTAATGTTTTAAAGTTGCAAGTAGAACCCATTAAAAGACTTTCGGGCTCGTATTATTACAGTTTGTCACAGGCTTTTGCACGTATTCTGAAAGAAGAGGGTTTGACGGCTTTCTGGAAGGGTCATGTGCCAGGTCAGCTACTGTCAATGACATTTTGTGGAGTAGAGGTGGGTGCTTATTTATGAATTATCTACAACTGTTAGCGTCTTTATTTTGATAAATTTGGCTTCTTTACAAAGTACAAGTAAATTACATATTAGCCTTTGCGTGTTATTGATTTTGGGATCGGTGAGCACATACTAACATACCTCACCCGCTACTTGAGCAACCCAGTTTATTCTGTATTCGTTATCTAGATAATCTTATAGTAGAAGAAAGCACCAAGCATGAAACCATCTGTTACTCTCCCCAGACTATCTCTAACTCGGTGTACAGTTAACTCCTCGTGCAAGAGAAGTCAAACAAGGCTTGTTTTGTGTGATTATAACTGATGCTTTCGTAATATGAAATGTACTCAATTTTATATTAATACCCTCGTTTCGGTTCAACACTGAGAGTGTGTGAGCGCATGGCGCCACTAACTACGTGATACTGCATATTTACCAGATATTCCTATCCGAATCATGCTGAGCATGGGTTGTTGGTTAATATGAACAAAAAAGTATAACCGAAATAACTCGGTTGCTCTAATGTACTGGCGGGCTCTTAGTTGATGGTTCGCAGTGTACGCTTTAATCATCGATCAAACCGAGGGGGCCAGAACATTCGCTGAAACGCCATAGAGTTAT
>QNGE01000246.1:19841-58338 GCA_008508345.1 Paragonimus westermani
TGTTTGCCTCCCGAGCTGCAGTGAGTAGTCGACAAAACCTAACGTGTACCGGAATCTCAATAATCACGAGGGTCAAACCAATTCCCCTATGATTTTCGCAAGAGCCCTGATACCCTTCTGGAATATGGGAGCTATTATTGAGTGGCCCCAGCACGGAAGGATGGTCTCCGTAGTTCACACAAGTTGTAACAACTTAGTCAAGACTTCTGCTAAAGCCTCCTACCTTCTTTGAAAAGTGACGGCACGAGATCATCTGGGCCAGCGGTCCCATTACGTTTGAGAGTCGAAATGCAAGTATGTGGAAGCGACACATTAGAAACAGGAGACCAGCTAAATTGGCTCTCGAATTTTTCCGCGCGCCGCTCCGACCTCCTTGATTTGTTATGAATGGGTTTACCATCTAATTCGCCGATGTCTTCACGGATACCGGGTTACCTTGGACCGGTAGTCAGGTTTGTTTTTATTGCTTCGTTTTCTTGTCGCAAGTTGGCGTCGGTTCGACCTCTTGATATATTGCGTTACGTGGCGATGTTGACGACCATACGGAGTCTGGTTCGGTTGTTTGTGCCATTCATACCAGACCCAAAATGAATATCATATGTACTTCAGTCTGAGAGCAAAATTAATCGGAGAGCGGACGCGTTACGTTCTACTGTGTTTAGGCAGCCAACATCTCATAGAACTAGCAAGAGCAAGCGATCGATTCTTAGCATTACATCGGTCACCTCCAGCTGTAGGATTTGGCGGCAACAGCAAGGCTTGAAACTTCTGATGTGAAAGCCACGAACGTTACCAGCTTTTTACGGGGTTATTTGAGAAGATCCCGTTGCCTTCTCGGATGCAAACTTACATCCTATAAGACGAAGCTGGCACTGTTCCGTCTGGCATCTGAGAACTTTGGGTTTCTCTGGAACATTTTACGAACCACCGTGGCGCACGCCAGAGTGTCTGCTTCACAATTGGCCCGTGAGGTTTGGGTCCAAGCACTGTTATGATATCCGGATTGAGAACTGCTGTGTGCTTTCTAGACTAGTTCGGTGCATACGCTTTACCGATGGTATGGCCAGTTTATCAACAGCCAGTCTTTGCTGTCAGTGAGGTCGTTGCCCAACAGAATTGAGGATAAAACACCGGCGTACCAACGCATGATCGGAATCCAAGTATGTGCCCCATTAAGAACGACAGTCTTGAATAGAACCTTGCCACCTATAACTAACGGCTATTTGATCTATCTGAGAACTGGCCTGATTCGAAAAAGGCGGGCGCCAAGCGAACGATATATAAAACTAGTGCTGGTTAGACATATCTTATGCCAAGCGCACAGTTGCAAAAGCCGCCCGCCATTATCCAAACGATGTGATACTATCCGAAACTTGCTACCCAAACAAGACTTCGCCTCACCTAGGCGGCCGACCAGGGCGTTTATATATGCGATCGAAATGTTTGTATCAGCACCTTGTGTCGACCGAGGGAAAGCGGCCAGATCCGAGTGAAAGACGGTTTTAACGCCGACGTCACTACAGTCAGTTAAAGCATGAGCAGATTTCTAAAGGTTTTGCCTCCAAAGCTGGCCTTGGTAAAGGCTGTCATGCGGATGACACAAAGTCTGCTGTTAACAAGAATCCAATCTACTAATGCGGCTGCGGCCGTCGTGCTGAGGACTAGGCCTACTTCAACCTGACCGGTAGGGACGGCCGTGGATTCACCCGAATTATGTAACCACTATGGGTTAGATAGTGCGAGTTCTGTTAGTTCCATACGTCGGCTACTGTTCTGGATTCTAGCCTTCACAATGCAGCAGGCATCGCCATTTAACGAGTTTAACGTCCGTTCTGAATTTCGCTCCACAGCTGTAGTACCTTTCGCCTATTGGCGCAGCTGTCGTTCATTGAGCTCTTCTTCGTCCAGTCGGTCCTTACTTTTTCAGTCGTTCCAATTCAAGGCTACGTCCTCACATTATCTAAAACCTCTGCTGGAGTACGGAAAATCTACTTGGATAAGATTAATGTATCGCAGCTTCTGACCCCCAGAATTTCGCCTATCTGATTTGAGTTACCCTTTGAGCAGCCGTCGAAGGATCTGTTCATCTGTCATCCATCCTACCTGACCCAGGCAACGGGTTTAATTGTGTATCAACATGGTTTCAATCCAAGTCCGTATTCGATCGCCACCGTATCTCAATGTTTGCAACCATTTCCAACCACCGAGTCTCTAAGGTGCGTCTTAAATATGTTAGATGTAAGTGGCTCAGATACAGCACATTCCATTGACAGGATGTACAGGTTTCACTGTCGTACAACAGTCACTCCTATTCACGACATTTCTCTTATAGTTAANGGTTTCAATCCAAGTCCGTATTCGATCGCCACCGTATCTCAATGTTTGCAACCATTTCCAACCACCGAGTCTCTAAGGTGCGTCTTAAATATGTTAGATGTAAGTGGCTCAGATACAGCACATTCCATTGACAGGATGTACAGGTTTCACTGTCGTACAACAGTCACTCCTATTCACGACATTTCTCTTATAGTTAAGCAAAAATAAGATCAGAGCAACATTTGACTTATAAGGGACTACTTTCTGTTCCCGGGTAAAGCGAACCATTTGGAGCAAAGCAGGCTCCAAAATTGAGCTATCACGCTTCGGAAGTTCTGCTGGCAACCCATCTTCACCTGCAGCCTTTCCGTTTCATGTTTCCCCAATGACTTTTCACCTCTGCTAAATCAGGGACGGGACCAACTAAAGCTTTGATAACTTGTAGCGGGCTACTCACGGTCGCCCAGTCATTGGTAGGCGACTGATTTGTTGAGTTACCAGGAAGTTCACGCCAGGCTTTCACGATGTTCTTCAGTTGTATGTGCGGAACACCAGAGTTCTCATTCGGCAGCCCGGACGATTAAGCCAAAAGTCACTTCCAGCGATTCAGGGAAATCATTATGTAGTCGGCATAGCCGTGAATCAGTTCATTTTGTCCCTCCCGCCGTTGTGTTGTCGGTTGCTACCATGATCTCTTTCCTGAGGTTTTGCGTCAACTAGAGTACGGAATCATTTTCTAGACTAAGTAACTCCACGCTTTCATACCACCCTCGTCTTTGAGTCATTCGGCCTTCTAACATCCAATTTCCACCCGTTTCCGGATGATCCACGATAACCGTGCTTACAAACTCTAACAAGTACTTTCGTCTTGATCACGCACCACAAACGGTTGGCGGCTTCCGAATCGGATTAGCCTGTTATTGACCAAAGCCAAAGGTTGCCTGCACTTAACCATCACCGCAGTGATCTTACGCCGCACCGCTTTCGGTTCCATCCACACACCACGTATCCAGTGTAAATCCAAAGGAATAAGACCGTTAGGTGTGCGAGTGGGGCCTTTGTGTCCAGTCGACCAATACTGGCTAGCCAGTTGATTGGCTAATAAGGAAAGGAAACTCTTATCTCTCAGAAACTAAACAAAGAGAGACTGCAATGACGAGATCTGAACTAAGAAGAAAGATTTGCGAAGTATAGTACAAGAAGCATTGTAGTATGGGAGTGCATATTACCGCATCCCAGAGAAGATAAGTATGGAAAACAAAGTTCACATTGAACTACGAAAAATCAGACAGACCATTCATCATACACTACACCAGCAAAGCTGTTGCCCGATGCAGTTGTTAACAAAAGTAGAGTGGATATGCTGACATGACCTACCTGAGCCTAACGTACTCGTCGTCTCTTCGCCGACGGTGTGCTATAAGTACGTTGGTGACCTACCAACCTCAAACGGCCAGCGCATTCGTTGTCGCACATATCAAAATGCCATATAGTCACGTCACCGCGATCTATGGCACCGATGGTTCCCTTGCGTACGTCACGCTTCCACTCGCGGCCGCGCATTAACTGCTCGTTGAGCTTTCGGACACCCTCTCGGATCGTATTCCTCCAGGCCGTCCGGTTCAATGCCAAGTCTTCCTAATATCTACAATCAGTGTTACAGCGTGAAAGACTTACGTGCACAACATCCTTGTATCTCCGCTTCTGACCACCAGGATTTCGCTCACCTGCTTTCTCTGGTCCGTACAATAGCTGCTTCCGGATCCGGTCCTCGCCCATCCGACGGACGTGACCGAGCCAACGTAACTGATCCAACATCAGCATGGCTTCCATCCCGTCTGTGTCCGCTCGCCGCAGTACCTCATTGTTCGGAACCATGTCTGACCACCGAGTACCCAAGATGCGCCTCAGACGCTGAACATGGAAGCGGCTCAAATAGCTCACGTTCCGCTGATACAGTGTCCACGTCTCACTGCCGTACAGCAGGATAGACAGCACCATTAAGCGGTGAACACACAGCTTGGTGACCATCTTCAGGCTATGGTTCTTCCAGACACGCCTTTGAAGATGTCCGAAAGCAGCACTAGCCTTCGCCACACGCGCTCTCAGATCGCAGTCCACGGACAAATCTGTCGACGAATTGCTACCCAAGTAGCAAATATCCTCGCAGCTATCCACAATGTCTCCATCGATGCGGATTTCAGGTGGAGGTTTACAAGCAGCACCTCCACCAAGAGAAGGCTAAGATAAGGAAAACATCTTATCTGTGTTGATGTCCAATCCAAACTTTGATGCTGCTGACGCGAAGGCTGTAGTCAGACGTTGCAGTTCTTCACTATGTGCCAGCAATGCGCTGTCATCTGCGAACAGAAGCATCCGCATCTTTGAGGTATGTAACCGGGTTGGGGCGCCGAAACGTCGGATATTCAACAGCCACCCATTCGTCCGGTACTTGACGTCAACACCATCCTATCCAGAGTCCTGAAATGCAACTGTTACCATCGCAGTCAAATGTAAACTAACTAGGGCTGAGGCTAGAACACAACCCTGCTTCACGCCAGTGACGATGTCACAATCATCAGAGGTCGATCCACACGATTACACCTTCGCCTTCAGGCCCACATGCAACAATCTAACCATATTGACGAACTTACCTGGACATCCAAACTTACCAAACACCGTCCACAGCGCCTCGCGGCTCACGGAATCGAAAGTCTTGGTGAAGGCCACGAACAGGGCATACAGGGGCTCTTTCCGTTCCCGGCACTTCTTCTGAAGCTGTCGAGCAGCAAACATCAGGTCGTTGGTACTCCGACTCGCCCGGAATCCACACTGATCCTTGGGAACATTCGCCTCAAAAATGTTCGCATTCAATTGGTTCAAGAAGATTCTGGCAAGCACCTTGCCTGCGCAGTTCAGAAGACTGATACCCCAGTAGCTGTCGGCGAACTGCTTGCTACCCTTGCCTTTGAATAAGGGTACGATAAGGGCGTCCTTTAAGTCTTGCGGCATCACCTCGTGCTCTCAGATAGAATGAACCAACTGGAGCAAAGCGCGTTCTAACGTCGGTCCGCCATTCTTCAAGATCTCAACTGGCAGCCCATCCTCGCCCGCAGCCTTCCTGTTGCGCAGTTGACCAATCGCTCTCTGCAACTCCAACAAATCTGGGGCGAGGGCAAGTGAAGATTTGATGTCCTATTGCGGCAGACTGTTCACAGTCACCCAATCAATTGTAGCAGAACGGTTTAGCAGGCTGCCGAAGTGTTTGCGCCATACTTTCATGATGTCCTCCGGCTGTGTACAAGAATAGCCGGTGTCCATGTCTACCAGTGCTTTAGTAGACTGGATGGATGGACCGAAGATCGTCTTAAGCGATTCGTAAAACACTGTGTTTCCGACGATCTGCGAAACCCTGCATGCGCTCGCCCTGCTTCCTCCACCAGTTGTCCTTAATTCCGCGAACACGCTCGGTCAGTTGACGGCGGATACTCCGGAACCTAGCCTTCTTCGCTGCATTGGCTGGGTCCAACTTGGAGATAGCCACGTTGTTTTCACCAAACCAGTCCGGGCGTTTCTTGCGCTCCACACTGATCGTCTCAGTGGCTGCTGCCGTAATTTGTTTCTCGAGTTGTTGCCACATACCCTCGAGGGTAGTGGATACAGGAGCGTTTTGCAGACGAGCGACGACCGCACATTGAAAGGCAGCCTTCGTCTCCCAGTTCTCCAGCAGTTTGATATCCAACTTCTGTCGTTGTCAGGACGATCTACACTAAACAGACTTGCGTACGTGAATAAACAGTTTGGTCCTGACCAGCCTATGATTTGTACTACATTCAGCGCCACGCATCACCCGCGTGATGCGCACTTGACGAATGTCACGCTGCCGCACAATCACGTAGTCAAGTAGATGGTGGTGACCGTTTCGTGGATGAGTCCACATCTTGATGTCGCTCGCATTTAGTTGGAATCGGGTGGTCGTGATAGCCAGCTCGTGAGTGGTGTACAAGTGCAACAGAGTATCACCGTTCTCGTTGACTGAACCAATACCGTAGGGTCCGAGGACTCCCGGCCAAGCTACCGAGTCGCGCCCAAATCGAGCGTTCAAGTCGCCCAGAACAAACAGTCGGACACTCACCGACGTCGACCGGATTGTGGTGGACAGCTGATCATAGAACTGATCCTTTGTATCATCAGTGTGACGCATAGTTGGACCATAAATACTACTAAATGTAGCACACTTACCTCGACCGAGTCGCAGGTGCATCGACAGCATTCGAGGGCTGATACCGTGCGGTTCGCCTAGCATGAAAGCATTGGTGCGATCAGCGACTGCGAAACAGACATCACGCTTCCGAACACTGTCTACCGGGTAACTTATCCAGTAGAAGGTGTATCCAGCGCCTGCTTCCCGCAACTTACCTTGGTCTGCAAGCCTTGTATCACTCAAGGTTGCTACGTCGATTCCATATCGACGCAGTTCTATCATGATCAGGGCGGCGCGCCGTTCCGGTCGTTCTGTGGCGCTGCATCGACCCAGCAGCGTGCGCACGTTCCAATGGTAAGCGTCTTGTGTCCCCGGGCTTGACTCAAGTTGGTCTTTAGGACGTTGAAACCTGAATGAGAATTATCTGTTCGTGTTCGAGGGGAAGTATGAGGGTGTGTCTGGCAGTAATATATTTTCGCCTATCCACCCTGCTATGTGCAGCGGACAGGGCGACCCGGTTTATTCTGCGCGACGGCCGATGCAGTATGGTATTTGCCTTATTTTCTACTATTATTGTTTGTATGGGCTTTGGATACTGCCAGGACGCCCAGACCTGCGCAGTAGAGCGATTGGGGCCCTCAACCAAAGCCTATGGCTGAAAAACATGTACCACAAGGCAACAAGTGACTCACGCACACACGCAGGCGCAACAGCATCAACCGCCAAGGAGAGGATCGACAGCCATACCCAAAGAGATTCAGCACACATTCACAGGAACAGTAATGCTGCACAGACGATCCTAACACACACACACACAGAGTCAGAGTAGGGGAAAACAAACATCTTGCCCAACCAAACCACAACACGTGGTCATCAAGCACAACGAATGCATCTGCTTTTCGTCTGGCTGCTCCCCTTTGGCCAATCTGACAAGGTTGAATCTGCTAGGACCGAAGTCCTAGTCAGCACAGCCCGCCGGATCAAAACAGCACACAAGCCTGACCATCACGCCAACGTAGCAGAAAAGGTCAGGAAAGACTTACCACACACACACACACACTGCACCCCAAGATTACTTCTGTACCGCCTTGACCATATGAATTTGCAGGAATCCGCTTCAGTGACTGATTTTAGGCGTATATTCCGTCCAGTAGCAAACTGAACTGGCTAGCTGTTAGGGTCAGGATAAATCAAGCAAGCAACCAAAGTCGTAAAACTGTCCAAATTGTAAGGTTTTTACAAGCATTGTTAATGCGATGGTTGTCACCTTATAGTGTACGGAACGTGAGATAACGAACGACTGCGTGGGCAAATAACTTTTTGGGTTATACAAATACTTGCTGTCAATATTGCGTCCTACTGCTTTCAAGATTTTCCATTGTGGGTTGAGATTTGTTCCAGAGTGACTTGGTGATAAAATTAAGATCCGACGATGTGGACTGTCGTTAGATCAGCTCACCGTTGACACCCGTTTTCATCCAAACGTGCCATTCAGACAAACTTTCAAACAACGATGGCATACCGTCGTAATACATGTGGAGATAGTCGGGAAACAAACTGACTTTCGGGTTAGAATGAGACACTCGTACAGTGTCGAAAGGGAATGTGTCTAGGGGTGGTAACTTTGGGGGATGGGGTGGTGCGCTAACACCGCCCCATCAGTGACGCAGACTACATACAGAGTATGATAATGCGGGTTTTGGGAATACCAGTTCAATCAACCAGCTTCGCACCATTTTGATTGCGACAAACGATGTGCATTCTCAGCGTGAATAACCCGATGACTCTCTTTGTTGAAAATGGTTCATTCAGGTGAAGAACCACTGCCATTAGATTTCATTCTCTGGGCGTTTGTGACATCAAGATACTGAAAAACTTAGGAGAGACCTTTACCAGCATCGATCACACATCATTGCGAGTAATGACATTTAAAGTGTCACCGAAAATTCTGCTTGTGACTAAGTTCACAGTGGAGTATTTTATTGTAAGACTCATCTTTGTGGTGACCTGACTGCTCTCAAGCGTTTACTCCATCCGTTTACATGTGGATCTACCGAGACGTTTTCTATCAGCAACGGGTCTCGCTTCTTTTTGTCAACCATCTTGGTGTGTGGTTATCAGATACCAAACGGGTACCTTGGCCGTCTCAAAGGGCCAATTAATCTACTTCATCCTAAGACATTTAGTCAACTGTGCGATTACTATCTTGCGTCGCTTTTGGCAAATCAGTTGTCTGTATTTTCTCACCACCCGTACTTGCACGTCAACTGATGTCTATTTGCCGCTGTTTGTTGCCGTTGCTGTCTGTGAGTCGTCTGATCCACTACACCAGATATACAACTATTCTGTCGATCCATGGACTACTAGTTTCAGTTTATTTGCGCGCGTGTGTGGTCGCCCTGTCCTATTCTGTTACCTTGACGTGGTGGTCAGGTTTGTATGCAGTTTTGGCCCGGCGGACTATGCTAACTAAGACATCGGTTCCTGCCGGTTCAACTGTGTCAGATTAGTCAAAGTGGAGCAGCCAGGCAAAGTGCAGGTGGGGTCATTGTGGATGGCGTCAGTGTGCTGTGTTTTGGTTCTCTTTGATGTTTGCTCTTGCTTAGTCTCTTTTTGCATATTTGTAACTCGTGTTTCTCTGTAATGGTATTTCCACAATAGTATGTCTTGTATGTCTTATGCGAGTGTGTTGACTTTCTAGGTGCATAGCTATTGCAATTTTGTTATTGCTGGTGGTCGGTGATGTTGCATTTTTGTGTCTCCTGCTGCCTTGCTATACAGACTTTTCAGCCAAGGCTTTGATTGAGGACCCTTATCGATTTCCTGTTTAGGTCCGGGCTTTCTGGCAGTATCCAGAGCCTACGTAAACCATGATATCACAACATAAATCGTACACCACAATTCATCAACCGGGTCGCCCCATCTGCTGTTTGCGGCAGGGTGGATAGGTGAAAGTTTGCCACTGCCAAACCCGTTTCCCTTCCCCAACGACTTCGTTAACACAATCCCAGAACGGAGAAGCAGGGGTGTGTTTTAATACTAACCCTATCTATACCATTTTCCATATCTGTTTCCGTTTTAGGCACGAGATTTTCCATTACGTGCTAAAGCAAATCACTTTGGTGCATTAGAATGTCCACCTTAGATTATTGGACGTGACGGCAAGAACGCGATTGGCCCAACTAACCGTAAGGGAAGACCAATCTTAATTAGAGTGCTTCGCACTGGCTACTTTGGTAGAGGAAGTGGTTTGGGTTATTCGAGAGGTGTCAACGGATTTGTTTAATGTGAACTGGGTTAGGGGTTAAAGTGGAGCACAGATCACCTGACCCTGTTCCTACTAATTCATCAGGCAGCTGGCCGTATTGGTTGGTTCCTTTGACAGGTAAAGGGTTGCGAGTGGTTAGGGGTGTCTGTGAATCTCACGTCCAATAGGCGTGAACTTTGGGGTCGTGGTAGACTTCGAGCTATGATGTGAGAGTGAACCAGTTTATGAGAACATTTTCATTAGTTCTCTCACATACATGGCTGGCGGACGCAAGTACACTTGCATCAGTCCCGATACACGCAGACGTATTATCGAAGCATTTGAAAGGGACGATGACTGGCGCACGGTTGCCCTTCTGAACGGAGTCAAGTGTAGTACCGCTTACAAGTGGCTACATGTGGATTGCATCAGTTATGAAACTCATCCTCGTAAAGGACACAGAAGCAAGATTCTGACAGAATCAGAGATCGACATGTTGCTGGAGTGGATTTCCGTGGACCCAACGATTACACTGCAATTTTTGAGACTGCGCGTGAAGGCTGAGTTTGAGAAGGAGTTGTCGACCACAACGATTAGTCGATACTTGGATGGCCGGTGCATAACTGTCAAGAAACTGCGCCAAGTACCCATCGGTATGAACTCAAATGAGAATTTGGAGTTACGGCGACTGTTTGCATATCGACTGATGGAGTGCTATGCAAATGCCAAGACTATTTGCTGGATAGATGAGACAAACTTCAATTTGTTCTGTACAAGGTCAATGGGACGTTCATTAAAAGGGACGAGAGCGTGCGTCTCTGTAACAAACAGCCGAGGCCGTAATCTTCATTTGATTGGAGCTATGACACCAACCTCGATAGTAGGCTATACGACGAGGCGGGGAGCATACAACAGCAGCGATTGCAAGGGCTGGCTGCGAACCCTGCTAGATCATGTGAAGATCAGTACACCCATGTCAAACATTGTGCTGATATGCGATAACGCACCGTGTCACGCCGATCTGGAAAGTGTGTTTGCTGAGTAGTTATACAATGGATGACAAATCTTACGATTGGCACCCTATTCACCAATGCTGAATCCAATTGAGAATGTCTGGAGCATGGTGGAAGCAAGAGTTAAAAGACAACTGCAGATGCGCCACGAGACAATAATAACCGGATATCCTCAGGGTATGCAAAGTCAACAGGAGTGGAGAATGCGGGCTCTGGAAAGAGTAGTCATGTCTGCTATGTGCGACCTCACCGGAGACCATTGCGCTAGCTTCGTTCGTCATGTCGAACGACACTGTATGTAGGCGATGAACGTTGAAACGGTTGGGTCACAACCGTAAACCCACATCCTCTCAGTGAACGAAGAATGCTCTATTCAGAGCAGCCAAAAATTGATTTTGTACTTCCTACTTTTTGGAAGTTGGCTCTGATTAAACTGATGCTTTGCCTGTGAATGTGTATAGATTACGTAAGATTTTCCGATTTTTTGTTTACACGGTTAAGAACAACCGAACTACCCACATACTTTAGATAAACGAATGTTTTACGTTCGCGATTGAAAATAGTGAGTGAACTGTTAGCATCTAACAATACGTCGTCTTTCTGCAGTAGTTGACCGCTCCTTCAATGGCACTGCAACCCAGTCGACACAGTGAACCGTGTGCATACATACAACGATGCAGCTGGTCGATTGTGGACGCCATTTGCCTTTTAATATCAGGTCTGAGCTGGCTAGTTTGTGCAAACTGGCCCTGACCAATTGTTTGGACTACTAGGGTGCGTAGTGCAATGTATGTCATACGCCACCTGAATGCTAAAAATCACTCTGTCCATCATTTTTCCTTAGAGCACAATGAAATATAGAGTGGACTGGTTTGACAATTCTTTCGAAGTTATCTTCCTTTGCGTACAACGGCCAGCCCAGAATCGTTCCGAGTGATCCACAGGTCCAGTTTGTTTAGCATTGATGAGTTCAGATGTTAACTCCAAGTGAGGTTAACCAAACATTAGACTGAGTTGCCAGGGCACCATTTAATGAATGATACTGGGTGATGACACAGGCTTCTTTCTCAATCTAACCTGGCGACCACGGGGTAAGGTGGATCAGTGAACGAAGTTCATAGTACGTTGCTACCTCGTTGTACGCAAAGGAAGACAACTTCGAAAGAATTGTCAAGCCAGTCCATTCTATATTTCATTGTGCTTTCATTGTGTACGGTAGTGAAACGTAGACATTGTGTTAGCGAGACAGGCGCTCTCTGAGCCGTTTCGACCCGCAGTGTCTAAAACACATCTTGGGGATTCGGTGGTCGGACATGGTTCCGAACACTGAGATGTTGCAAAGAGCGGAAATGGACGGGTCGGGAGCCATGCTGATACTGTGACAGCTTTTTTTGTTGGGTCACTTCCGTCGGATGGGCAATGACCGTATTCCAAAGCAGCTACTGTATGGGCAGGTGAAATGAGGTACACGGAACTCTGATGACCAACAACATAGATACTAGGATGTTATTTCAAGTAAGTCCTTCGCGTCGTTACATTGATTTTGGGTGTTCGGAAGGTTTGGCGTTAAGCCGGACGGTCTGGAGTTGTATGAATTGGACGTGTATCCGGAAGTTCATTGGGCAGTGATTGCGGGACCGTGAACGGAAGCGGGCGGTGCGCAAAGGAACCGTCGATACCATAGGTCGTGGTGACATGACTGTATGACGTTGTGATATTGTGGTGGATATTCTTGGATGTTTGTGTGTCCAGAGACGGAGAGGGGCAGTTATTTCCGCAAGAACGACAACACCTGGAACTCAGTGCTCTTGAACGGACAACAGAAAGACAACGCCGGAATAAGCAAAGATGTGACGTGAGGTACAACACACAAATGGCGCTCGTTCAGGATCGGAGACCAGGTGAAAGTAAGAGACTACGGCCGACCAGAAACATCCGGACCCGGCGCAGGGAAGTTCAGAAGGCGGTGGAATGGACCATTTACCATCACGAACTGCAAGAATACGAGTTTCCAGTTCAACCAAGGTCCTCGTGGCGATGGATCAGTGGTGTACAATTGGCACCCTGGCACAATTGCGGCAAGTTCCTTAAAGGCGGGGCGAGTGTGGTGGATACTCATGCCGGAGGTGTGGATATTCCAACACTCGGCGGAATACCTCGACGCGGGGGTGAGGAGGCACGTCCAAAACGGATCGGGGACGGCGGGGGCGACCGGATGAGTCATCGCTCGACTGGATCAGACCAACGGGCGAGACATAGCAGAGAAAATAGAAGGGACGATGAGATCGGAGGCGCGATTATTCCAACATTCGCAGGAATAGCGCGAAGCGGTCGTGGACTACGCTCAGAGGCCAGTGGAGGTAGATGGAGGAGAACAAGAGCGACCGGACAAGCCATCGCTCAACGAAATCGGACCAACGGGCGAAAAATGGCAGGCAGAAAACCCCCGATAGACGGCGCCAATCACACACATACTCCGGGCAGAAGTGCACACGATGCGTGAACGGAAACCTGGGCGTGTTGTGGTCCGGAATGATGACTAATAAATGCGAGCGCGCGTGTGGCATGAGGACCAGCGTATTGGACAATAAAGATTGTGCTTTATTGGACGCCTTCTCGCTACAATATGTGCTGGCCGCCCCTGATCAGTAGGTCATCAACGTGCTCATAATGCACCGCTGTGAAATAGACGAGTAGGTTAGGGTCAAGTAGGTTGTATGAGTTATACCCATCTATTTTTCCTTGTTCACGTTAACCAGCGGTCACCGTTTGGAACTCACCCGCTTCCATATCCAGACACGTGGACATCTGTGGTTTTTCACATTTCCTTTTCTTTTGCATTGTTGGTGTTCTGTTTGGTGATTTTACTACGTATCGTCTCTAGACCACACTAAAATGTACCCCTATAATGGAATGCTTCATGCGTTATATTTTCAATGTTTTACTTCCCAGTACAGTTCTTGCCATTGTAGTCCCTCTCTGTTTATTCTCCGAGTGATAAGGGTTTCCTCTTCGTGCTAGCCAATCAATTAGCTAACCAGCATTTACGGGCTGGACAAATAACTCATTTACACACCAGCTGGTCCTATTCCTTCGTGTTTACACAGGACACGTGGCTTATGGGTGGAACACAAGCGCTGCAGCAGAAACCGCCTGCAATGATGATTAGGCGCAGACGTCTCTTGGCGTCGTTCACAATGATAGGCTCATCCGAAGCGGATGCCGCTATCCGTGTACGACCAACCTGTCGCTGGTTTTACACCTTACTGTAGGTTTTCATTGCATCTGTTACAGGTCGACAGACCGACGGAACACGATGGAATTGAGCCGATTGGGTGATTGGGAGTCACATGTCGGATTGTGTGAGAAGGAGCAGCCCGAACGATCAGCGGCAACCCACAAGGTTGAAATCAACAGGTGGCACTGAGAAACGGGTGGCTTAGTTACATGTGTGGCCAGTTGGGAACGAAAACAGTGTATTTATTGCCTACCTGTCCGATTCCTAACGGTTAATTACCGCGGAACGCTCCCCGGGTCAATTTTTTCTCAACCGTTCATGTCACTCATGCAGTGTGTTAAATTCCTCTCTCCTTGTTTATAACTTCTTCGGCTTCTTTGTATCCTTGTTTCAGTTTGCTGTGTTCTATGGACTGTCCACGTTGCCATCCACGAAACCTCAAGACAAACAGTCCTGTTCTGCACATCGTGATCTGTTGTGCGGTATTGCTGCCGGTACAGTGGCTACCACATGCTGCCAGCCACTAGACGTGATGCGAACTCGCCTGGTAGCTCAAGGACGTCACAAGGTATGCAAAGTTTGTCCCATGTGTGCAAATTTGATAACAAAATCAGGGTTCAAAAACGTTTTGGAAGATTTTGAGCTCGATGGCCTAACTTGAGCGAGTTTGATTGGCGAACTGTACCTGAATATCACTGTGACGTAGTCATATTCGCCAACACGAATGTATACTCTATCGGGGCCCCTTTGCCTAACCTTGTCATTTCAGTGTGTCCGTGTCATCACGGAACACGATCGATAGTAGCTGGTTCTTAACGCATGTGTCAACAACTGCTGGACAGCACAGGGTTGAGAAACACCAAATCAAATTGAGGGGATTATATTACGAAGTATCTCCTCAGGGATGTGTACTGTCTCGACCATCGACTAATAGCCAATGAAGGGCTGTACTTGCAGTCGAAAATAAGTGGAAAACTGAGTTTCCTTTAGTGATTGAGTCATATTGTGCCATTTTGATGTTTTGTCACACCATTTGTGAACTATGCAATGAGGTTATAAAACGATGTTGCCAAAATTCTCGGTTTTGTGGTCTTGCTATCAATTCGCATCATTCTATTTCATATCAGTGTGTTTCACTGTGCTGGTTTTTTAAACACAAGGTGTTACCTTTATAAATTTCAGTTGCCACGTTCTCGGAAACGTAGCGGATAGTTCATTTATATAAGGTTTTCTAATTAAGCCGTTTTATTCCCGAAGCACATTCACACTTTCAACACAGCTAAACTGAGTTTTTCTCACATATGAGGACAGAATAGCCAAATTTACTTGGAAGATAGTTTCCTTTAGTTCCTGTCAACCTTTTACTTGGAAAAATGTGGTTTGAGTACACTTTCTTCATGGAGTCAAAATCTCGCTAAAACTTTGGTTTAAAGGAATATATCTTTCCTGCTGCGAATAATGGTTATGTGTTTGCTCTCCTTCGACAGATTTTGGTTTGATGCGAGCTACTTTCTGCAAGGTTTCGTTTTAAGGCAAACTTGAGTTATCTTGTTCATGTGTCACTTGCTCCTGTGGCAGATCTTGGTTATGTACATGTGTATAGAATTTAAAGCCTTGGGAAGCTGTGAATGTACCATATTCTGAAAATAAAATATGGGCATACTTGATGCTAAGTCCGTTCCTTTCTTCTTGTCGAGGAGGTAACGGAGTTTGCCATCCATTCCGTGTGGGTGATTCAGTCCGAAGACCTTGCGTTTCAGAAAACGTCAGATGTTTATTGTAAAAGTACAGGATTTTGCCCCA
This sequence comes from Paragonimus westermani, assembly GCA_008508345.1. Lineage (NCBI taxonomy): Eukaryota > Metazoa > Platyhelminthes > Trematoda > Plagiorchiida > Troglotrematidae > Paragonimus > Paragonimus westermani. The sequence goes on from QNGE01000246.1 coordinate 35,663, forward strand.
TTAGATTTTGACGAGTCTGCTGGAGATAGTATGCATCAGAAGCAGGTTACGGATGCAAAGCATTTCGTGATGCAGAATAATAACATGATCCTACCATCTTTCTGACAGTTCTTTTTAAGGTTCTCATCAATTGTTTGACCGATTTTGCCACTGTTCTTGATGTCCGAGTGTGCACTGTTTGGTGAGTTCCTAATGTTTCATGGCGAATCATTGCAACTGTTATTGACTGACTGATTTTGTTATAGTCAGTTCAACTCATTTGTGAAAATAGTTGTCACCGATCGCTGTGGGTCTAACAAATAGCACCCACCAGGTGTAGTCTGGACTGATCGATTTTCGCTCTAAGTGGACAGTCCTTCTTTGTTAACTTGTGTTTATCTCTCCTTCTTTTACGAACTATCGAGTTTTGTTCTGTTTCGTAATAATCCAGAATATCGCACCTTTTTTCCAAAGAGGCTCATTGTTGGGTGATTTGTTCTGTCCTATGTCTTTGAGATGTTTCTTACTGTTTGCTTCGATAATGGTGCATGCACTACCGTCCTGTTGCTTTGGAGACCTTCCTGTTCCGCTTGCGCAATGTTCCTATGAGGCGGTTTAGGATTTTCTTCTTTACCAAAGTGATGCTCCACTGCACATCGTCAATTTTCGTCATACCGGGACACAAATACCACTTCATCATATATTTTTCCTTCTCATCTCTGCTGCGATCGGTTTAGCTGTATATTTTGACGATAACCGATAGTAACTTAAACTAACCTCAAGGTTGTGCAGCACCTAAGCAAAATTTAGTCGAACTTCAATAAATCGAAATGTTGCGCACACCCTTGGTTTTGTGACCACTGAATTCTGAAACGTGTTGGTTATTTTGACGCACATTTGAATACAAAATACGAGTATATATCACTTGTTGTTTTATCATTTACCATTAATTCATGAAAACCACTAGATTTTACTTTATTTCCACCTTACTAGAGAACGTTCATTACACCGAACTAATAAAGCATGCCGACAAAATCCAGCTAAATAACCTATAGATTTCGAAACTATTTGACTTCATGTGTAATTCTAAGACCGAACTTTCACGAAGTTTCAGCGCAACTTTCTGAAAAATCATCGTCATTCACATGTTGCACGCGTTTGGACGTTAGATGTGATCGATTAGTCAGTGGCCTGTTTTTGAAATAGTTTGAAGTTCACTGTTGTTTTGCTTAGTTGATGCAGATTGTGTTGTTCATGGATGTTCCTTGTGTGCGAGCAGAGTTCATTGCACACAACCGTACATATCCTGTTTTTTAATCGATAGTTGACAGTGATTAAACTTGGCGAATATGGTATGTGCCTGTGTGTACGGTTTCCCAAATTGTTCATCGACCGTTCTACAACCTGGCAGGATAGTCTACTCAATTTACTGAGGCGAACCGCAATTGCCGGCTTGATTGTTTGACAAATCGTCTAACGAATGATTCTGTTTGTTAATTGTATCCCCGACAGGCCAGCCATACACAGCACGGCATGCTGACTTATTCCAAAATTGATTTCCCATAAGTGGAATTACAAGCCGTGACTTATTGAAATTTTGTCTACAGAGTGTAATCTTTATCGTGGTCGCAGTTGTGACGACGCGCTGTAGCTGAAACTGTTCACGAATGAAACAGCAATTATCGAATAACAACAACTTGCAATCCAAATAAACGTATTGTTGCTCTGCGAGCACCGTTGCTTCGATGTCTCACAAAAAAGGAAAATCAGACATTTATACTGGAAAATTGGCCATTTTCCTCAGAATGGAACGAATGTCATCGCGAATGCCATTGGCTGTAAATTTGATCGTATTGTCCAAACTCATTGCGGCGCCTACAGCCAGTCACAGTTAACCTGGCTTGGCTTCACTATTGGGTCTCATGCAGTTGTCCTGTTATGATCTTCTGGTGATTAATTCCTGCTGCCGATAGACTTGTACATGAGTTATTCATTTTCGTCTCTGTTGTCCCAAGTCCGCTGAGAATGTGCCAGCAAATTCGCATACGTGATCGCCTATTGCTGCGTTTGACTTGACTCTTAGATAACCGTGCACGGACTCTGAAGGAAGGCGCCATTATTCATGCTGAGATGGAGTTCCATCCGACTGGACAATAGCTGCGCAATCATGACTGTGGGATCTGGTTACTTGGACTAGTTTTGTGTAGATTGTGGCAGTCACGTTAGCCTGTTTTCCAGCTGGACGTACCCAGTATCATTTACTCTGAATCCCACATACGACATACTTGGGATAATGTGTATGGACCCGGCCAGGCCTTTATTGCGTGTTTGTGTTTACTCTGCGTGATCACACGTACGTGTCAGTTGATCCAATCGAATCGTGCATTACGCGAGTGCGCCTAAGTGTTCGTCAGTAGGATAGACTAATTCAACTGTAAGGATTTTCAAGAATCTGCACCTCCAAATAAGATCATGGACCTAAACTCTTCACGGAGACGGATGGCTGATGTCCTCCTCATTAGACAAGGTAATCAAATGGAATCAAATCGACACAACTGGTCACGTTGATCTCTATCACCTGTAGTTTTTTCGACGATTCCGTGACTCTTCTGTCTTGCCACCTTTAGTCGATCGGCCTAATTTGTTTGCCCTATCTATTGCAAGAATCCTTCATGCCGTATCTTCCAATATGTGTGTGACGTCCAAGATCTTGCCCCGCCGCACCAGTCGGGAGTTGGGAGTTCGATCACTCAGTGTTGACTGGTTTCACTACAAGGCCTATATTGAACCTATTGTTTTCTCGTCTATAATTCATTTGGGTACATAGTCTGCTTAGTGACTGGTTGTCAAAGGTTTGGTTCGGTGTAAATCGTTGCGAGCCTTAGCATTCGAACAAACTTTAGTGTATATGGTCTCAATTTTCAGATCCGTTGATTCGACCAAGCATGTGATCTATGCCATGACCACTTAGTGTTCTCCTCGGGAGCTGTGGTTCGAATCGTCCGAACGAAAACATGCGCTAGCGCTGATGAACCCTAATAATCTCGAAATGCAAGTCAGGCATAGATCGGTGCGATAGTTATAAATGAAATTCGATCAATGTCCACGTGAATACAGCTACACAAAGCAATCTATGAGCACCTTGTACAACGAACAGACTGTCAATACAGACGCCGAACACTCACGCACTGATGATGTCACCTCGCTTGGTGATGAAACGTTTGCAACCTAAATGCCAAGCTCGGCGAACATATCAATACCAAAACGATTTACAATAAGTGGTTCGTGCGGAGTCCAGTCACCGCGCCACACACGAAACCAGCAGACAACTGCAGGTTGGTCCGACTCTCGTCATCACTGTTTTGTGCTCACGTAGATAGTTCTCAGTAATTGTGTGCATCCAGATTGGTGCAGTCACTTAGTTAGTATAAATGTTTTTCTGAGTGGATGTTACGTTTCCTTCTCGTAATTCCGTCTTTTTAGACCATTTTCTCCTCGTAACTTCTACGTTTTGCATCGTTTTTAATCCCAATTTAAACACAGTTCACACTTGATCGTAATATTCGCATTCAATTAAGCTTTTTGGCTACCCCCATTTTAAAAAGAAGCGCTAGATTTGAGTTTCACTCTTATTAGAGCTCATCAGTAGTGCATATCCTCTTCCGGACTGGTGCTGTGGTTAACACGCTAGCCTCACAAGCCCGAGGACCGAGATGTAAATTACAGTCCAGATGAGAATATGCACTACTGACGAGTTCTAATAACAGCGGAACTCGAGTCCAATGCTTCCTCTCAAAATGGACTGACCGAAAAGCTTGTCTGACCGCTAAGACTGCTACCAAATCTGGATGGTATCCCATTTAAAATGATCTATGTCCACGAACTTCTATTAGCCGTCGGTTTTTAGTCAATGACTACGTATTATGTAAAGGTTTCATCACGGGCCTTGCGTTTGACTTCCGGTCTGGCCACTGCACACTTCAGCTAATTGATCCGCGATGTGAAACGAACGTGATGTGTGTGTGCTCTTATTCTGTATGAGCCTATCAAATGAACCATACCTACTAGAAGCAGTTGTTAACCTGGGATCATTGTTTAAAAACCGTCCAATACAAGTTAAATTACGATTAGAATAACTATATCTCGTCATTGACACGAATAGACAAGTCTACTTACGTTACTGGGCGCATAGTAGGTGATACAGCGGATGGCATTGTCATAGATTATCAGCCGGTCCCTGCAGCTGCCAAACTCAGTACCCTATGGGTGATGCTGCGAAGCATTTGGTAACCCAGCAGGTTGATATTATCGGAGGCATAATTCATTCCACAAGAATTTGTGTCCTGTTCGACGTTTTGACTATTATCCAATGACTATACATGAATATACATCGAGAGGCTGGTGGATTTTGTGTTTTTTTCCGATTAGGCGTTGTCTGTTGGTCGGATGGTAAGAGTAGACATCAGAAGTGCATATACCTGCCCGATCCGGAATGAATGAACGGTCTTCAAAACAGATTTCTGCTTTAGGAAGCAGGTATGAGAGGAACTTATTTAACGAAACAACAGGAAACAGTGCATGAAAACTCACACTCAGCCGCCATTTCCACATTTCACTCGAATAGTTTTATGAAGATTCGCAGTCAACGGTTCTCGTTGAGCAGGATTAGACGTAGGCCCATTCCGATGTACACAACATTGGTGGGTTCATGTTCGAGTTGAATCCCATTCTTGTGTGTTTACCAACGGGAACCAGGTTACACTCCGATATCGTCACGAGTATGAACGGCCAAATCATAAGGGCCCAAACGGAGAGACTCAGAATTGCGCAATGCCACTGGGAACATATGTATCCCGAGCCAAGAAGGGCAGAAACAAACCACTTTCCTGTATTTCCACACTTTAGGTAACACCACAAATCCACGTCCAAATTTCGTTCTTTGTCAACATATTGCATTGTCCCACACGTCTTTCTCCTGAACTGTCATTTTCATCTACGGCCAATTTGACTGACAAGAAGAAGGATGCTGCGTTTGTCATAGGTGCATATCAATCTATGATCGAGTTTACTGGATTTGAAGTACGTTGATCAATATTCGTTTGTTAGAATTTACTGTCATTGATCACCATGACTGTTGATCACTCCGCAATTGCCTGCAGAAAGCGTACTGGTGACTGTATATGCAGATGGTTTGCTTTCGTCACCAACTGGCTCCGGAATCCAATCCGTTCTTTACTTCCGGTTGATTTAATCAAAAAAGAAAACAGGCTTCTCTTGCTCGTTTTATTTTTCTTAGAATTGTTGTTTGGGCCTTGTTTTGATTACGAAAGAAAAGTTTTCGTGAGTGGATTCTTATTCCAACCTCGTCTCCACACTATACACAACGCCATTTCAGTTGGCTCGATAGCAGTGCGCTCCCACTGAGTTGAACGAACTGTTTGTGTATACACACTTGGGGAATCATTTGAGGCGTGTAGAGCCAATGCAAAATGTCTATTTGAGCACAGTTCACTGGTGCGGGAGTTCATTCAATATGGTGTGTGCTTGACGGTTACTTCGCATATGATGTCACGTATTTTGTGGCCGTGGCCCAATTGGGTAAAATCCCCGCGCTCAGATTTCGCACTATCTTCTATCGACTTCAGATCCGTATTGATCGAGTTGTCTGATTCGACTGCTGCTCACGGTGTGTGTAATAGTTACTTTTTGTCTAGTCTGGTATGTAGCTCTATGTAAGGACAACGTGGTTCGTAAGTTTAAACGCTTAGGGCGTTTAAATAGATCGAAACCCAGGTGATCCATTTATGTCTTACAGTAGATGATGTTTTAGTTCTTTCAGATTTCTTTGGCCTTTGCATACATTATTTGACTTCGTGGATGAGTACATGTGCATACTGACACGATCACTCATATCTAACCACGTGAGAGTCAGATGTCTTTTTATCCCGGTCCGAGATATTCATGTATCTGTCACCGCATTGTTTCAAACTTTGTGCAAACAAGGCTCTCGCTTGTCTCCCTATTGCCTCTAAGGCCATTGTGCATATATCATATTCCATGTAGTGTGATTGTTGAATTTCACGGTCGATTTTTCGGTGCATTTCCACTCATGTCTACCGGAAGGAAAATGTTCTTTATTCTATTTCTTTTTAAAACGCTAGATCTACTCCGGCCTTATGAGGGGCTTCATTGACCTGGTTCGTAACGAGGGTGTTCTCGCATTGTGGCGTGGTCTTGGACCTTCCTGTATGTTGATTGCCCCACAAACAGCCATCACATTTGCTGTCTACGAGAAGATCAAACGCAGCTACGTCACTTACGCGATCGCAGCTGACAACAATACAAGTAAGTGTCATTGTGAATAAATTTTTCAGGTCTGCACCTCACAGGGTACTTGTTGTCATGTTTAACAACTTCTGGAATCGACTCATTTTCAATTTGTCCAGCCTGGATCAATCACACTAACCAGGACATGAGTCCACGACCATGTGGTTGGTAGCATGCATCGTTATCACCCAATTCAGCTCAAACATGCATAGGATCGATTAACCAGTGGTACCGAATTCATCTTGACCTGGGATGCTGTTTTTAACTGCTGTCAGCCTTCTACTCAAATGATTGTTTATATTTTTTTTTCACTGAGAATATTCTTGTTTGAAATCCTAGGTTCCTTCTTCTTGTTCAATATCTTTCTAGGTAATTTGCTATTGCACATTACTACACCATGAATGTGCCTCCATCGGGTCATGATTGGTGGTCGGTATTGGCGCTGTTTATCACCTTTCTTGCTTACGACTATTTATCTTTTAATATTTTATTCATAATTTTCTATTTTTGACGATCATGTTGGGCAAAGTACTTTTGATGTCCAGCACGTCAAGTTAGGTTGGAGTTGGATGACAGTCCATCTTCAGAGACAAGTCCGATTTTTAAAGCTCATCACTGACAAGCACAACTGCAATGAGCAGACCGAGTCATCTTTTCAGCTGTCGACTATAACTTTGTCAACATAACAGAAAGATCATGACATTGTATTCCAAGAGCTTTGGCTTATTGAAGATCCACATTATGTGGGTGTAGTTAATCGTTTACCAGGTATTTTTGAAGCACTTTCTTTTAGCATTGGGATTTTTTTAACTAGCCACTGCTGGTCTCTTTCATTTCTTTCGCGGTGGTTTCTTCTCTGGTGGATTCTCGTTTTACTTTCCATGTTGTATCCACGAAGGTACCGTCGTGTCAATTGCCTATCTGTGCTTCGTGGACGTCTCGGCATCTTGAAAATCCAAGACATCCTCCCTTATCGGTTCGAAGCATACCGTGTCACTGTTCCACTCAGCGTGATGTCTATCCAAAGCCTATTGCTGAAGTAACCACTCACTCACCCTTTTGCGACTGACTGTGCATGATTGTATACTATGTTACGGAAACTAGGGCACTCTACTCAACCTAGAGTAATGACGGGATATATATGGATCACTGAATCGAAACATCTAATTTGAGTTGGTCCACCACGCGGTCCCATTGCTGTGATGACCACAATGTGCGCTAGCCACGAGAATAGGTATTAACATTCCCGAGCCTGCATCGAATCGTCGTATTGTTGGCACAATAACCCCACTCTGCATTGCTTACACAATCGACGTTGAGTCACACAAATAAGCAATTTGGCCGTCGCTATCTACGCCTCTACAATTTAGCATCAGTCATGACTGTACCAGCACACTTCCAACCAGCTGTTGTGATGTGGAGCATGGGACGGCCTAGACGATGTCTCCCAGACATAGAAGGTGGATGTATGTGGTGGATGTGTGTATGTGTATAAAACGGTTTGAAGATGATTGGGATAAAAAAAGGGTTCCTCGTGGTGGGTACTCAGAAACCACAATCACAAAACTTCCCGTAACATTAGATTCTTGTATCCTTACGCACGTGCATTCACTCGTCAGTGCCAGTCGTTTGGAAACACAACACGACAAAACCAAACAAAACGGAATGGATTCGTGTGTCGATGGCTTTCGTTGTTCAGGGGCTTGAATGTTCCGGAGTTTCGTGACGCGTAACTGTATACACTGTGATAGTCGATAGGTCAAAAAACGCCTTCTATACTCCGGCACCATGTGGAGTTGAAAAACACTCCATTAAATGGGGTATACGCAAAGACCCTCAAATCAATCGCCCACAGCCATGAATACATGTAGTCACCGTCTCACCGAGCAGATTTGGGTGCATGTGGTGTTGAGCACGTTACTCCACAAGTTCCACCGTGTTAAGGCAGTGAACGTCACATTATCTTGCTAATGAAGCTGTGGAGCCTGAAGTGGAGAGTGAACTCAGAAGAATCCACACTTCAAGAAGGGCCTATCAACTACGGCAATAAAATGGAGTAGATATGACACTACTTTACGAACCTTTCCGTAACAAATCCCGACCGAATCATCCGGCAACTCTTGAGAGCAGTGGTTACGAAGTTCGGTAAAAGTGGCGTGAACTACACAAGCGAATGTAAACCTCCCTCGACATTGTCCTGCTGGTGCTACTTTCATCCCTGGGATACACAGCATAATTTACGACTTTCTATGGAAGTCCCGTTCACTTTCTGTACGGTTATCGGTTTTCATCGGCCTGTGGGCCAACCTCCGTAGAGACTTCGTTCAAGTACGGCTAACAGTTCGTATCATTTGTGTATCGCTGTCTTTTGGTGGATAATTTTGCACTCCTTCGGGAGAGCAATATAAACGGGAATACACATCGTGACGACACCCTTGTAAAAATGTCCGTGAGCACAATGGTTCAATGACGTTGTTGGATTTCGTAACCGAGAATTATTTGTTATTGTTATTTATTTTAGAATGATTTAGTCCATGAGTTACTCGCCTCATGTTGAGTTGTCCGTGAATGGGTTCTGTTCGGGATGAATTATTCGGCGTTGAGTTGGGTGGCCACCCTTAGAAACTATCGCTGATGGTTACACTACTCAATGGATGACATTGCGAAGACATCCTAATGGATTAGTTGTTGAGGTGAAGTTGCCTTCTCTTTTACATGTAACCCTTGACTAAAACGGTGGTTTGGTCACCGTCTCTTTACCGCACTCTACGTAGGCTTTTCAACTCGGTTTGCGACTAGTTGTATCTTGTGACTCTAACCGCCTATTGGCATTGTGGTTCAGCTTAGCATGGCAGTGACTGCACGCAACTGGTCTTTCGATACTGCGTGTCTCATGTGACGACTTGTTGGTCCATTCTGCTGGTAGACCATCTCCTTAAAAACTGGCGCCTGACACCAGTTGACTGCTTGTGTACGACAGAAGCACGCCAGCTTAGACATGGATAATGGCGTTCGTTTACGGATTGACGTGAAGCCAGCGAACGTCGGTGTATGACGCTCGCTGTAAGTGACCTGCGTTACGTCACTTGCGGTTTGACACACTACTTGTGCAGCGTTAACTCGAATAAATAAGACCGGAAGGCGTGTGGACGGAAGCCTCTGTGGTCCAGCCAGCTAATGCTGGTTAGTCTGATGAATATTAGTGCGCTTCAGAGAGGATGAGGAAAGAAAACAAAGAGATAAAGTTTGACTAGAACTCAAACAAAACTTTCCCCAACAAAACTGAAGAAAAAGAAAGGTGAAAGGCCACCATGACCTACGTTTCTAAAAAGAAGGGCAGTTGATTTACCAAACGACGATATTCGTTGGTTGATACGAGCGTAAAAGGATACTTGACCCAACTTAGTCGTGCCTAACGTACTCTTCGCCTGTTCGTTGCTGGTGTTCTGTGGACGCAGTGATGATCTACCAATCGAAGACGATCAGCGCCCTCGCGACCGCATCTATTGCTACCCCGTATAATCATGTTACCACGAACCCCGATGTTCGTGGTTCGTTCACGTAACGCGCGCTTGAATTCTCTTCCTCACCTATTAGAATTTCGGACGTCCGTCCGGATCATACTCCTCCAAACTGTCTGGTTTAAGGCTAAGTCCTTCATGTAGTGAGATTGACTCGGTGCGGGTTCTTGAGTGGAGTTCTTTCAACTAACCAGAGTTGATGAACAAGCCAATCAAAAACGGCGATCAGCTGCTACGTCGATTTTGCTTATGATAGGTGATGACCAAAATAAGTTCATGTGACACATATATGCTTTAAATATCCAACCTGCTTGAGTCAAAATTGTGGAACGTAATGACGAAGTGAGTAGCCAAAACGTAACACGCCTGTTTACCAGTAGCAATCGACAATACAAACCCAGTTGATTATCTACGAAAGGAGCATTGTTTTTTTTTGATAACTTGGCGTTGCCTAGTGTCACTCAGTCCACTATTCTGATTCCTCGATACAATAGATAACTACGCGACGCTCCCATGATTTGAAATCGTCATTACAGTGTGAAACACTTACTTGGGTTGCAATTTCTGACCACTCGAATTTCATTTGCCTGCTTCCAGTTGCCCGTGCAGTGGCTCCTTCGAAACTCGTTCGTCCGCCATCTTACGAATGTGCACTAGTTAACGATTCTGATTGAGCATAAGCTTACCTTTAATCTTCTTCAGACACGGTTCCGGACACTGAGATACCTCGACGAGGAGACAAAGAAACATACGCACGAACCCACAAACAAGCATATCCGAATGACCAGTGGGTTGAGCCTCTTTTTATGCGTTTTCGGGCCGATTGACTCAGAACGTCACCATCGTACTCTTGTTTTCCAACCGAGTCCAAGGAAGACCGTTCAACTAGTTGAGTTGGGTTCGCTTTAAACCGCATGACCGCTCTGCACATGATCTTGACGATTAAAGCAGTTGAACTTGACCGCACTGTGGTTTATATAATTAGCCGTCATTGGGTATGTCAGCGTGTATTAGAAGCGGTCCGGCGAGAGAGTGGAGGCGTCTAGCTCACAGAATGAGCACGCACGAACGACCACCTATACTATCTGCCTGTTCTGTCCAGCTGAGCCGTATTCACAGACCGCTAAGGTGGGCTGTACGAATGAAAATAGAGCGGTGCTATTTGCTATCTTCATGGAATAAGCTAAATTATTCGCACCAGATACAGAGGGTTGACTAAACTGACCGCGTGGACGTGGTAAGTGGGTTGATTTACTCACATGACCTGGCGAGAGAGAAGTGAAAAAACCATGGAGGGGGGGTATAGAAAACGCTCTGATATCTGCATACACCGCCTATTTCTTCCGGTTCAAAAACTTCAGCGGCTAACTGTTACCGTCATTGGTCAAAGGAGCCACTGAATGAATCAGGTGATGGAAACTCGTCCACTCGGGAGCCAACACGGACTAGACTGCTCACGTTACGCATATGAACTAGTGCCTCACACAAAATGTCACACCACTGGTACTGGAATGGCTGAGTGCCAGAAATCACTCCTGTGTTTCTAAAAGGTTAAATTAGACTGCGTTATCTTGTGTTAGTGGCCACAAGTTAACTATTGAGTGGCTGTTGCATTTTCCAAGATGAACTATATGTAATAATTAGCCAAGCCAGGTAAAAACACCACTGTCACCAAATTAGCAAAACGAGCGAATAAATGCAAGTGCGTCTATTCACATTACAGGCTTTACCAGCGTCTATTATGTTGGCTTATTCGTTTATCACGTGTGCTCGTACACGGTTCACGTTCGATGTTGATCATGTTTGTGTAATTTTTATCAGTCATGCTCACACTTTCACACAGCGTATGTTACTCGCCTCTACGCGGTTCACGTACGGTACATGGTTGTGACTGACATGGTAGACACCGATAAAACTCAAGAACCAGGTATGAGATGCCAGAGCATAGCATAAACATTGAATTGAGAATGAATCGGCCAAATACTCAGACACTGCCAGCAAAGTTGCACTTAAGTCAGCCATGGCGTAACGATCTTACTGGCCTAAAACTGTTTGACAGCTATCACATTATGAAGCTGAGAAAAATCTTCCCACTCCAGAGCTTGTGTTAACTCCGAGTGTATATTAATCACTACGTAAATCTGCTCTTATGACTGCCTGATGGTGCTATGGGTTCCTACTTTTAGAGTTGACTCTCTTGATTGTTGTTCACATGGGTGATTCCCCTTCAGTATCCACATTTTCATTGCTTGTCGATGTGGGTCACTAAATGGTCTTGTTGTCGTATCAAGCTGTCATATGGTCCTCGTTCCGTTTCGTGTCGTAGTGCAGTCTGACTTCTTGTGGGTGTTTCGTTGGTTCAGATGCGATTCGTCTCGGGACGTTTTCTCTGGCAGTCGGTTCACCCCATTACTACTTCGATAGAAATTCTAATTGTTGCAAGCCTCAGCGGCGGTTGCGTCAGTGTGTGTCGTAATTCATTTTCTCATTACTTCAGGAGTGATCAAGGCTCAGGATTGTGGGTGTTGCCACGCTGTCTTAAGCACATATATAGAAGATACACTATGGAGATATCTGTTGAACGAATGCGCAAGGATAATAAGTGATACGGAAACCTGTGGTACCAGTTGATGCATTTACCTGCGAGTGAGAGATTCAACGATCAGATAGATTGTCTTTATGATTCAATCCATCGATCAATCTGATTGATTGTAAGGAATGAATTATTCGTAGGTCAGCAAACGTTTGTTATCAACGTTTTCTGTCCGGATACCTCCTGATTACCATAGACTGTTAGACCAACACATTTGGGCGCAACAGCTTACGTCGTGTTACGATGGCAACTGTCCCTTTTGAGGTGTATTCTTGCTGACGGTATGGTGATTTTGCTGTCTAGTCGGGCGCGGAGGTGACAAGCCTATCTGGCCAGAATGGAATTCGGTTGAACAATGCTTGAATGGTAATGTTCACATGTCACTTAGGCGATCGATGACAAGAATCGCGTGCTTGTACGTTAAGCGGTGGCGATTCGTTAGCCTTTCATTTTTCATGGCAGGTAGGATGGTGGTAACCCACGCCTTGTTTCGTCTACGCATATGCAATTTACATTCGTGGCCTATCCAGATTGGGCGGTGGAATCCACCCCGTCCATTTTTTTTATTTCGAGGACACTTGATTGTGTGTAGTTAGTTAAGTAAATTTTGCCATAAAACGCACAGAGTATTCCATGTCGTAACGTCATATTCGTCCATGTATCTGTCCGGTTCACGTAGACTCTGTTGAAAGCTGTTGGATCCGTAACGTGTTTACGTGGCCAGCGTGGTTTTAGGCATTCACTCATCTACCAAATGATGTAGCGATCGCTTTGCAGCTAATCACTTTTAAAATCAAGCCATCCTTCTCGATCCGGTTAGCCGTGGCAGGTTGTGAATGTCATTTTTCCGAACCAGAAGGGGCAAGCCATGTCTGGCTTTCTGTGCAGGCCTACCGTGCACTCCATGATTTTCTCACTACTCTGTCGTCAAGTCTTGACATCATCTTTTATCTGATTCATATTATGAGCAATTTAGTCTACTTGCTATTTTTATGCGTTCATTTTAGTCAGTTTTTTATATTTGGCACAGATAACCTGGATCATTTCACGACTGAGTTGACCGATGATCGCAAATGATATGGTTGACCGTAGCATTCTGTGAAAGTGACGTTTTTAACAGGCCTAGAGCATCGGAACATGGCTCACCGTCAGTATGGAATTCAAAGTGAACATCATCTGAGTTCCGATAATGGTACTGGTACCATTGCAGTCAAATGTGAAGTAAATAGAGCTGAGACCAAACTACAATCCTTCTTCATTTCGATGGCACTGTCAAAATCATTAGAGGTCGATCCCCACAATTGCACCTTCAGTTTAATGCCCACATACAGTATTTTAGTTAAACTAAAGAAGTTACTAGGCACCATGCACAATGCCTCCCGACTCACTGAATGAAACGCCTCTATGAAATGCATAAAGAGGACATACAGCGACTGATTGTTTTCACTGTACTCCTATCGGATCTGTCATGCAGCGGAATTTACATGGCGCTTCGGGAACATTGATTTGGTTATAGAGGTTCTTGCTAGAGCCCTTCCAACGCAGCTCAACAAACTTACGCTCCAATAACTTTCGGTGCCTTTCTTGTTTTCCCTGGCCTTTAAATGAAGGTACACTCAGAGCATTTTATTACTCTTGATAGTCTGTTTCATGTTGCCAAATGGAGTTGACCGACTGGAGCAAAACCCCCTTGGTTCGAAAGTTCCCCAGACAGCCTATCTCTATATATAACCCTTATATTGTTCAGTTGTCGAATAGCTTTCCGCGTTTCTGCTAAATCCATGGTGAGAGCAAGCTAATCACAGTCACCCAGTCAATGGTAGGCTGCCAAATTGTCTACTCCAGACTTTCATGATGTTCCCCAACTGAGCGCACGAAACGCCAGAGTATCCGTCAATCAGGAGATTGGAAGGATGGACTAAAAATCACTATCGGTGAATCATAAATCGGCGGTCGACGTAGCCCCGTATCAGCTCACTTAGTTTTATCCGTCGACCGTCATTGATTCCAGGAGCTTATTCTGTGAGTCCATACCACACTCCACATAACACTATATTTCTGTCCTCATCGTTTGGGTTCATTGTGGAGACGGCAAACGCTCCCTTATGTTATTGCATCAGACCCAAGACAGCATCCTTTTCGTAGAACCAGACTGAACGTTTCTGAAAATGGATACCGGTTGTCTCGATGGCTGTTGTGGCGACTTGCTCCCTGATATGTTGCCACATGTCGCCAGTGTTAGTGGATGGAAGAGCGTTTTTGAACTCGACGACGACTGCACTAAAGTTGACTGAAACGTCATCCTATCCTTTGAGGTATCTAGTTATTTAACCTGCAGTTTTTGCCGCGGCCCGGATGGTTTACAGTAAGCCGGCTTGCAAACAAAGTGCCCGTTTGCTCCAGACAAAACTCTGATCCGCATTACGTTCAGCCCCGCACATCACTCACATGATACGCGCTTCACGAATGTTGCACTGTTGAACGATCACGCAGTCAAGCAAATGGTGATTTGTGCTTCTTGGATAAGTCCATGTCTCAATACTGATGTAGACGCTGCTCGATTGTGAAACAACGGTACCACTAGATGCTTTTATCGTGTAACTCTCCTGAGTACATCGTTGAGAAGCAGAAGTGAATAAGAATTTCACTGTTGTTGTTCGTAAGTCTGATAGCATCAAGAGGTGTACAGTTGTCTCGTCTTCATATGGACACCCACTATCCTTCCGAAGAAACGACAAGACAGCGCAACAGCCATTATTCGTTAGCGTCGTCAAGACTGAGGTGATGCATTGGTCAGTTTAACTATACCGTTGATAAGCTCAAAAAGGAACAGAAACTCATGGATATGTGTGGAAGACGTCACAGCTCTCAGATTGCGACTGAATGTAAAGTAATGCGTAACAAAGTCTATTCGAATATGTTCACAGTACTGTTGCATTTCAGAAATCCCAGCACACGACAATTTGATGTATTACAACTTGAGGGCACCCAAAGAACCATGGTTTTTGACACTTGTTCATAACGATTCAGGTCTTTTTCTTTTCATTATCAATTGTGCACTCAGCATCTAAACATACTGGATCTTGTTTGATGATTAAACCGTTTTCTATTTGAAAATTATATTTTAAATCTCTAAAGTCAGTTTACTCCCTTGGCCACAATATGGGTTTGAATTGTTTCGTTGAGTTGGGCAAACCGAACTGAACTGGCGGATGTTTTGAGTGTTAACTCATGAAGCTAGCAAATCGACCTACAGTGGCCCTCGCTCGCTTTGTTCGCAAAACCATTATTGTTGGTTGGAGCGATGCCTTTGTAAACTATTTTGAGATGTCATAGAAATCTTTCTTAAGATCTCATATATTTTAGTCATCAACAGTGATATAAGCTCTATGCATCGTATAAACTTTGATATCAAAAGATTTTTGCTCTCCACTGAACCAACCTACCCTACGTTGGTGTGGGTGTTTGTGCTTATCGACCGTGAACCTATCTGGTCATACAGATGACACTTCTGTCTTTTGGGGCTTGTTGGTTGGATGGCATAATAGTAATTAGCGGTCTAGGTTCCTAGTCCGCTTCTACCATCTGCATGTTCATAGGTTATTGCAGATCAGTTAAATGCAACGATAAGTTGGTTGATATATCTTGAACAATGAAATGGCCTACCCTGGAAATAGGTGCGTACCTTCGCTACCACCGCAGTGCCGTTTATTTCGAACGGGTACACCCAGGTGATTTTTAGTACAATTTTGCCCGACACCATGAGATAGAAGCAAATGTCACCAGATTTCTCTTTACCGAAAAACATAACAATTATAATTCGGTATGTGATTTTTTGTTTAAGAATAAGTTGTAGATGAAGACATTTTCGATCGGAAACAACGTAAAGCTCGCTCATTCTGTTGAACATTCTTAAGTATCCAGTATGGCTAATTGTCAGACAGCTATCAAGACAGTTTGATCTTGATTTTCCGAGTGGATGATGTTGATGGTTTGAACGAAATTAACTGGTCTGTAAAAGTCCAGTTTTTTGTGTGGGGTCAACGTTACCAAACTGAACGTCATTTCCGGCTATCGGCCGACTTATGGTTCCATTCTTGAACTGTAGGGCATTCTGGCCGTTATATTCATACCGTTTCGACGTTTAAGCGTATCAGGAAACGATATGTATCTCAAACTTGAGGTGTTCCGTTCCTCTCTTCCCTCCTTATCAATGGTTTCCAATCCACCTTCATTGACTGGATAGTTCCTCGTTCTCTGAGTCTGGTGGCTGGCTGTGCCTCCGGCCTGGCAGCAAAAACGGCTATCTATCCGTTGGATTTGATTAAAAAACGGTTAGCTGTTCGTGGTTTCGAGGCAGCTCGTCACGGCTTTGGACAAATCCCCACTCAATACACTGCCTCATCCTACAAATTGCCTCCCAACGGTTCACGACCCACACTTGCGCGTACACAATTTTATGCCTCATGGGCCTGCCTTCGTGGTATCCTTGCTCAGGAAGGTCTCTTGGGTCTGTTTAAAGGCTGGACTCCTTCAGCACTGAAGGCGACGCTCAGCACGGGATTGACCTTTTTCTTTTTTGAACAATTCTATCAACTGTTCATCAAACAAACCCATTTTTGAATATAAATTTTTGTTTTTAAAGAGGCTACACGGTTCCTACCACCGTCTTTCGTGTTCTTGTTTTTCGGCGCTTCTGCTCTGTTTGCCGGAAAATTTGTCTCTTGTTTCCTAACCTGTACAGCTGATGAAACTTGTATTTTTATGTGCAGTCTCTACTTTTTCGCTTCTCGCTAGTCCTTTTGTTGAGTTGACAACAAATTTCTGAACGTTTATGCTTTACTGCTACTCTCACAACTACCTCCAAATCTTTGGGTACCGCCTACTGTAGTTTATGCTGCGCCATCGACACTTCAAGTCTGTTCAAGTTGTGTTCAATTTGCCTTGTATTGCATGTTAAACGATGCCAAATCGTATGTAATGAATACCAGCAACAAAGCGTACTAATATTTATGTAACGTTTAACAATATCAGTCGTCAGTCATTTAGATGAAATTTTGGCCTTTTGATGTAATCCCAGTTTTTACTATTGACTGTACTACGTTGGTGTTAGATACTATCTTCTAACTACCATTCATCTCAGACGAAGCCTCTGTTTGCTGGTACAGGAGAGTGAAGATACGACAATTAATTCTCAAAGTCATTATGTCCAAACTCTAGCATCTGGTTACCTTCACACTGCGGACAAATAACCGAGTTACAAATGAGATTGAAATGGTATCTATAAGGCGGCTTTCTTTTGCCCCACTCAAGTAATTGTCCTTACTCCACAAGGACCATTTCGTTAAAAACAGATGAAATCCATCCCAGGGAACTCAGATAGGCGCTGTATCTACCAGCCTCTTTAGCCATGGTGTGTGTGTGGGTCATGAAATCTCATGTCTGTTAGACGGACACAATCCACAATCACCAGCCTACTGGTAACAGTTTTCAAATATCTACACCAAACCGTCATTCGCACTGAGGCATTCTCCGTAATCATATGTAGTAAACGCATACTTGGTCTATCAGCACCGGAAAAAGGGATATTTCGTCGGAAGTCAGGACGTGGTGAAAAGGTTCGTATTCGATGTGTTGTCTTTAGGCCGAATAAGTATTCGTGATTGAACAAATAATTTTGACAGGATTGGATTGATCAGTGTGTACTGTGCCAATAGTGCAACCAATTTTTGGTGTCACCGATGGCACCACTGATACTGGCTATTTGCTATCATACAACTGGCTGAAGTTCGTTACAAAAGCAAACTAAGATGGAAGACTGGCTTTCCATAATAATGTGCTGTTTGAACCTTTAGCTGGATCGATTCAACGAAGCATAAGTAGGAAGTGGACATGAACTGTTCAGTGTGTCCACTTCTACAGCTTTGTTTCAATGAAACCGAAACGGAACTTGATACAATGCCTAGTAAAACAAATCTACAAGATTTGTACTGACAAAATACTGGACATGTTCCTAGTATGCAGTGGGCATGGCTCTAGGACCGTGAATCATCTTTCGAGCGTAAGGCAATTTGTATGAACGTGATGTATAGGGAAGAAATATCAAGTGTATCGCTGACCATAATGCTCAACGTGGCCCTGAGAATGATTAGGTGGCACAGCTAAAGCTGTAGTTTGCCTCCAAGCCAGTTGCACGCCTTCCTCTCAACGACTCAGTGTCCAGCCGTGATAATTCGTTTTATATTTAACCGTTTTCTCATTACTGTGGAGCAGGTTACATCGGTCTTGCAAAGAGATGTTTGTAGAAGAAGGTTCGCTGATACTATCCTGCTTGATTGATGACCAGATGACAACGAAAGATTTCCAGCGCAGTTTGGCCCACTTGACCTATTCTGGTCGCAAAGTCGACGTAGATGTCGTATTTAAGCCGATCTACTTCATCACACGTGTTGTATTCTGGTTGCTGAGGTCATGCATTTCCATAGGTAACCGGTCTGGATAGTGCCTGTGTTGTTCTCATCCGGCCAAATCAGTACACTGCTTCAATGCTTGTTCGGTGTTTGCACGTCGTTCTTTTTCTCTACATTCATTTGCTTTTTTTTCATATCTGAGAACGTTTCCGACACCACATTCTCAGGGGGCAGTAATGCGTTGACATTTGATCTCTCCCCCTCTTGCGTAGACCTGTGAATCCTGTAAGCTTTGAATTCTGTGTTCCGGGAAAGGTTTGTATGTCAACCAGCTTAAACATTCTTTCTGTTTCGGATGCATTTCGATGTTCTTTTGGATAGTTAATATCACGACGTTTGAAACGTTACTTTCAAATTAAGCGCGAGCGACAGACACTGGACGCAAAAGTACACATAAATACCACAATCAATACACGCATCGGTGGTCATGTGGTTGTTCTCTGAATTCAGTTGGTAGAAATGTACACAGATACGACGAGAAACGTGTTGGTTTACATTAGAATCACAGTACCATTGTCGTGTTTTCCACACGCAAATCGTCCTACAAACTTGAAACAACTGTTGCCAGTTTACGGTCAGCATGTTTCTAATCGGCTGGTAATAAGCGTATAATTTTAAGAATTTCCTGTTCAAGAGTGCCTATCAGATGAATGACTATTTAATAAGAAGCAAAATTTGTTCCACTTGCCCAGTAGGGTCAACTGTACAACACCGTGGAGTGGTTCGTAAAATAAGGTACACAGTAGTCAGAACCGCACCACAATCGAATCAGAGACCTTGATGGTATGCGTAATTCTACCGTTCAACGGTGCTGGTATCTTTTTGCTGAAAGCTATGCATAGCATACAATCAGTAGGGACGCCAGAATTTTGCGGTTATCTTTGTGTCCAGTTATGTTCTCTGATTAAGCTATCAAGCTGTCCGCACGCAACGTTGAAGAAAATGAAAAGTAGGTGCTGAAGGTCTGTATCGATATCACTTCTGGTTCAATCTATATGCACTTAACTAGTTTCGGTCTCGCTCTATACGGATTCCTTCTTCACTGGGAAGCATCCAAGGTGCTCCATCCGTTTATCGCCCGCTGGACACCCTGACCTCCTGTCCAACTTTATGGACTTCCAGCGGCGTTTTGCGAGCTGCCATCTATGTGTATGGCTTTAATCAGCGGAATTAGGCGACTAACGGCTGTCTATCTGCCACTATCAATCCTCCGATTTGACGAGATTCATGTACGTGGGGTTCCTTCAATTGCTTGTGCATTTTCAATGGGATTCTCGAGTTCAGAAACGTGTTATGCAGCTATATCACTTCACTGACTTTCAAGATGACCCCAGTTACTTCCCTTTCATGTTAGTCCTTCTGATACTCGTAGGTTGTTTTCTTATACTGGTGCCACTTGAGGGTTCCGAAGAACCGTTTACTATGTTCCTCACGTACTCTGTAACTGAGGATTGCGGTTGCTAGATGATTGACAGTTGGACATCTGCTGGCAACCCCAGTCCACGGAAAATGTGGAGTTTGATAGGTCAACCCACACCTAGCGCTGTGGCATGTTAAAAAGCATTTCAGAGTGACTAGGTCCTATATTCTTCGACAGTATCGTCTGCGCAAGCCTTGAGGAGTTCTTAAGAGATGGGTTAGTTTTTCCTACTTGTCTTTCACCCTGTAGGAGGTGTGCTGGGGTTCACACGTGATTTGCCCTCGGTGTCGTGCAAGGTCCATGAAAATTGGAACTTTCGGAGTGGAAACTTCGAGTGGAGTTGACCAAGGGTTTCCCAAAGACCTGGCGTATAAGTGCGGTTTCGAGATCCTTTGCTTGAGGGTGCTGCTGGCTGCCGTATTATGCACTCTGTGGGTTAGTTGGCATTACACGTTTCCCAATACAAGACGGGCAGCCAGCACGACTTTGAGACAGTAGTGACGAGTTGTTTATTCTGTTGATTTTTAGATTCAAAGCCGTATCCTGATAGGATCTGCTACCATCGTGCCAACCATTCCTCTGAGTCTTTAAGATTATATAACAAACGGAGGGGCTGATATTCTGCGTGCATGGTCAGATTCTTGGCCAAAAGCTCACACTGCAAATGTTGAACTGAGAATGCCGAGGTTAGCGCGTTCCTTCTCATCGTACACTTTTTTATCGCGCCTATTCAAACACCGACTAGTGTAAGTTACCGTCCGTTCTCCACCGTCTTGTTGTAGCTGAGAGAACATTGTACCGATTGCGCCATTGTTTGTATCAGTGCTCGAAACAAGCCTGCCGACATTTTGCGACGTGTCCGAACAAACTAGTGCTGTTGCTGAACACAGATTTTCATAGTGATTTGTGGACCTGGTTCCTTCTGTGCTCACGTGAACTCCTGCTTGTTTTGCAGTAGTCTGGTTAGTGGGATGGAGATGCGGACAAAGTCGGGAAATGAGTCGACAGTTATAAAAAGCAATTCCGAAGAGTTTTCACGCCTCATTCGTATTCGTTATTGCAGGCCGTGGCCCGATTTGTTGTCTTCCTCGATTTTGTATCTATGCCTGATCCAGAACTTATGTGCCACGGTAGGGTAATATTTACACGGAAAATTTCACTTCTGCTTTTTGTTTTCAAGCCAGCCTCGGTCGGGCGGCCCGGTACTGTCTCACAACTGTACACACGCTCTTGGTCGGATTTTCTGAAAGCTATGACATCTTCCATATGCACTGAACAGATTTGAGAGATTAAGACATATGGCGCTCTTGATACCAGATTCTAGAAAGTCACGGTGTATTCGACAGCCTAAAGTGCATAGCCTGGAATTCATGCAGTCTCGAAGGTTCCGTGAAGGCCATCTTTGCTCGATCTCTCCCACCGACTTTTCCTTGTCGATAGCCTGATGTTATACTTGTGCTTGACTGTGTGGCTCCACCAAGCGTCCCAGGGGGATTGCCATCCCTTGGCATTGGAAAGACATTTTTGTCACGTGACCGACTTTCATATAGTCGAGGCGTATTGAAACGTTACCGCTATTTTTATCCACCAGAATACTTAGGGCAACCCATGAAGAACACGTAGGTCGAATTACACTGTTGGACAACTTGCCGTCTACTATCTTACTTATCTCGTGTTGGAAGTGTGAAGGTATCCTCTGAGGGTTTGTTGGTTGGTGATGGATCCTTGTATTAGGTCCGTAACCCGGGAAGTTTGTACGACTCGGTTGGTCCCTCTCCCATGGAGACGTGATGGTGTACCGGGCTTCACTCGAATCATCTAATCGACTTTGTGGTTTATTTCTGGGGGTACTGTAAGTGAGACAATAAGTGTAAAAGGCGAACACCGAGTGATGAGTATGTATTGTGACATTTCAAATTCTCACCAGAATCCGTCGTTAAACAAAGTGGTAACGGAAAACATCACACAGGCTTCCGGCTTGTCAGAATGTTCGTCTGGCTAACGTTCGCGTCACGGTGAGACTGGACCTTGACGTGGTGTGACGGCTTGCTCATCTCGATAACCTCTTGGGCTAAACTGGACAGAGTTACTCATACCAGGCAGGCGAACGGGTAGAGGTCTGACAAACCACAGTCTCCTGGTCCTCCAATTTGGGGTTGGAAGACGGTTGGCATATCTTCCCGAAAAACGTACCATTTCTGGTACACCGCCACCCACCCGCTGCCTTGCGGTACAGGCTATTGAGCCAAAGGCTTTGGTTGAGAGCCCTAATCGTTCTCCTGTCTAGGTCTGGGCGTCCTGGCAGTATCTCAGCCCACACACAACCATGAATACTCACAACACAAACAATTCCATACTGCATCGGC
>QNGE01000246.1:60953-76110 GCA_008508345.1 Paragonimus westermani
TATAAGACAACGGTGAGGGCCGTATTACTTTACGGCAGCGAGACCTGGCCGCTCAGGTTAGAAGACGTGAACCGTCTTCAACTATTTGACCACCGATGTCTGCGTTCAATCGCTGGTATCGGATGGCACCAGCGTGTAAGTAACGAAGAGGTTGGGAAGCGGGTGTTTGGTGGTGATTGCCAAACGAGTTCTTTTGTCCAGTCTCTACGTTTGCACAGGCTTTGATGGTTAGGTCATGTATTAGGGATGCCAGCTAGTCGTCTTCCACACCGAGCATTGTTCGCTGACACTGCGGCCAACTGGTGCAAGGTGCCAGGTGATCAGATAGTGACCTGGCGTAGGGAAATGAAGTCGTTTACAAAGGGGTTGGCCACTGTAGATCGAGTTCGTCTCCCGGGCTGGGGCCCTCGCGACTCACAGATTCGGTGGTTGGAGACGTCTAGTTCGAGATGGCAGCTAATCGAGCTTAGTGGCGTGAATGTTGTTGTTTGGCCGAGTTGTCTGTGAAGTGGGTGCATTTAATGACGCGTGGCAGTGAGAGCCGTAAGGAAGTCGTCTCGCTCATGACGCCTTACTCTCACTTGCAGCTCGGTTGTTTGTTTGCAAGGTGTAGGCGCCTTGATGCTGAATGTTTGAATATGGACGTAGTCCTTTTCAGTAGTTAGGTGCCTTCCCTTCCCCTTCTTTTTCCCCTCTCTCTTCCTATTTAGGGTTTGCTTTCTCTTCATGGTTGTGTGGTAGTAAACATTAGTGTGAACCACTGATATATTGCTGTTTATGATGATGATGATGATGATGTCGCGTTTGCGTGTCTAATGGGATGTAGTGAGTATTGAGGTCGATATGTCTGCTGAAAACATTGTGATGGAAGATTTATTCATGAACTAGTCGTTCTTGCTCCTCTTGTTTGCTGATCTGATCACCCTAGCCTCCACCAGTTTGACCTCATCACCTGTGGTTGCGTAATGTTCCCAAAAATGTGACTTCTGCTTTGCCCGTCTAAGTACCAATTGTTGTTTGCATGTGTTTTCAGCTGGTTATCAGTTTTACCTACAAATCACAAATCTTGACAGAAAATAGAGTATATTGCACCCACTCACTCTTGCTCCTCAGGCGTATCTTCGGTTTTTGCAAAGCTTATTTCGAGGACTATTTGTTGGCTTGTGAGCAATTTTGACTCCAGATTTTCTTATAACACGCCTAGTTACCTCCGAAATCCCGTTTATGTTAGGCAAGCGGTTAGGCAAGGTCTCTGGTGCAGTTAGAAACCACACTCGACCGGATCCTGGTGCACTCATTGGTAAATGGTCTCTGATAACAGTTTGACGTCAGAAATCAGTTATCCAATCACGAAGGCCTCACGACCCAATCTGACCAGAAATACAGTACTTATCTGAATTATGAACCCGGCAACAAAGTCCAGAGTCAAAACCAAATGGCTTACCGAATGGACACGTCTCCTAACCGAGTTGGATGGGTAAATGGCACAACGCAGCGCTGTAACCATAGCCAGACTAGCTGGCTCCGGGGCGGACGCGCATTTCCAGTCAATTTACTGAATATAGTCGTTCCAGTGGTTTGGCCACCACTGTCCACAATCAATGATACGCGGCTGCTAACACGTCTGTAATCATTTCGTCACTTGAAAGGCAATGCTGGACTGGGAACCTACATGAGCCGGTGAGTATGAGTGGACATGGTATAAATATATTTACCTGACGGATTATACCATCACGATGGGTTTTCACTTGCTGATAGAAAAAACGCTGTATTAATGAACCAGACGGATTTACAGATCATTAAGTAACTGGTCAAAACTCAATTTTTCTGTAGAATCTCAGGCATGTCATGCTGCGTTTTTAGGCTTATCACGCTGTTTGTGGACCCCTACGTGACCTAGTGTTGCCATGCTTTCAAAACAACAAGTGTCGCATGATACCTCTTAGTTTTGTGGTCTCGTCACTGAGCCGTGTCAAAAGTTCCTACTGGACCATTTTCTCCATATACGGCTGCCGTGATGAAGGCAATTTGCAGCGTTATGGAGATCGGTGTGATCAGCTCGGTCAAAAATGCTGTCCAGGTTGAGGTGCTTTGTTCTCCGTAAACTTGCCTCGTTCTGAAAAACAATATATCCAGGGCACGAAGTCCGTTTAGTTTGAGTAGACACAAAATATTCGCCTCATACGGGTTATTGGTTCATTAGTGATAAACTAGGATAGCATGTTGATACATGTGAGAACTGATCGAATTGGATGGGGGTATGTTAAAATGCCTAACACACTCCCTACGAATATCGTGTTTCTTTGCAAACTGACTTCTCTAGGACTGTACAGACTGCAAGTGTAGAAGCTTCTGATGGACGTTTGGGGTCAATGCAGTCAATTCATCGAAGGTATATCGGACTTGTGGACTTTGGGGTGACTAATTAGATCTGTGTGTCTGTCTGACTGATAACGTTGAGATATACTGGATCATGCGCTGTTGAATTTAGCTTATGGAACAACGGTCGAGCACAATTGGTGTGGAAGAATTCATTGGGCTGAAAGCAGATCGCACTACTGGAATGTACTTATGTACCGTTGTGAGCCGAGAACGCGGATGACGCAAGGGTTGTTTGTTCGGAAATCCAATCCATGGATCATACATTTCAACAGGACCACAAACAAAAACACTCATCTGCGTACGACACTCGTCCCAGAACATCACGGTTGCCACGGTCACCAATGCTCAGTTCCTCTATATAGCAAGAGCCATTTCGTGCGATTCTGCACTCCAATGTTCCTTCTTGTATTTTCTCCGCGACCGTTTCGATGTCGACACCCATGCTGTTGCTCCACTACTGAGTAGTAGTGGTGTGAGTAATATTGCGCAATCGCTCGTCCTGAGTAAAGTACGTTCATTGATGGTTTGTGGCTTCTCGAAAGCCATTTACACATTCCGTGCAATACATGTTTGGTGTTTATCCTAGACGTTGCGTCTGGTTAGCAAGTATCTGTGAATAATGACCAGTTTATGTGCGTTACTGTTTCTCCCACTGGGACTACTGTTCGCCGAGAATGAGTTTCTTGGGACTTGAGATAGAAATTTGAACCTTTTTTGAGGTTGGCATTGGATGAACTGGCAGGTCCGGAGTTATTTTTTGACGATTTCTTCAAGTTTTAATGTTTTCGATCCTGGCATGATCGTCACTTTGCATCGGTTAGTGAATCAGCGGATCACGGACCGACGGTCAACGGTAATGAACAACGGACTACGGAGGGAGTATACAAGACTAGTTGTTAAATTTCCGGCCGACCCAACTACCTGAAGCTAACTCATGTACACAGAAAAAAGACAGGCCTCCGGACAAAGCTCTTTTTATGTCACTCAGTCCGAAGACAACACGTTCATATTTATGGGGTTTGCGACTATCATCAAGCAAAGTCAACAGAATGGACCAGAAAAGAGTTCAGACAATGCAGGGCGGTAGTGTGGTCGGGAATACAACAGCAGTTTACACGAGAGCTGAGGACGATCTTGAAGACCAGAGAAGTACATGGCCATGGCAACGGTGAAGGTCACTCACAAGTGTACTTCGTTAGCTTTTTTGTCACACAATGTTTTCAGGGGACTGGCGACTTTCCTGGCAAGTTCCGATTCGAATTAACTGCGCTAACCTACTTCCGATCTCTGCTTACCCTAATCTGTCAAGGTCACGCGGTCGAATTGTGCTTATTGGGCGTGCGTGCGTTACAACTTCGATGCAATGAATCGAGAGGCAGAAGTTCGGCATACTTGGCCTGTGGTGCTGTACCGATTGATTGGTTTCTTTCCTCTATCAGCGCATACCGTCACACATAATCCGTAGCATTCTGATTGGAGTTACTGCTTTCGAGCCGTAAACAGAACAGATATGAGTAAACATATTGTGTGTTTTGCTGATGCTCACTATTAAGTAAATCCTTGGTTGGACCACAACGGGTTAAAACCAAAGAAGTTATCGGTTTCGCAACGTTTCGACCATCTCGGAGAGCCTTTATCAAATGATTTGAATCAGAAGATTCGTATCGTACAATGAGGTAATCATCAATTGGCAAGTGTTTGTGTTTGACGTGCGGTGTGTAGATAGGCTACCGGTAGGAAGTATGGGTTCACGGTTTACCTGAGGTCCTCACATGACGGTCCCAGGTGTAAACAGGGATAGATAGTTATTGTGTTGTGTGTGCATGCAAGGATTTGCTTATTAATGAGCATCAGATATCGCGTAATATATTCTCGCATATCTGTTCTGTTTACGATTCAGCAGTACTAAGTTTTGTTAATAACCAGTTTTACCTGTGCAGCGATCTAGGCGTGCCGCTCGGGTCGTTGAACTTCGTCAACAAATCCGTAATTCTCCTATCCGGCTACTGCAGACTGGGAGAGACATCCAGCAATCGGACTACGATTTTGTCTGGGAAGTCGCCAGTTCCCTGAAAATATCGAGTATCAGGCTTACAAAGTACAGTGGTGAATGATCTTCATAGTTGGCAGGGCCATCGCCACTTCGTCCTTCAACGCTTGTGCCAAATCTCTGGCACCCCACCTACGCGCCTCAACGCTCACATGCACACATCTCGCCTACGCGCATCACTGTACTGTTTGGCTCTTCATTTGGTCCACCTTTGAGTTGGTCTTCCTATTGGCCACAAACCCCTTAAATATGGTCCGGTTGGTGACCCCATTGTCTTCGGATTGGGTGACATAAAGAAGCTCTCTCCGGAGGCCATTTTTTTCTGTGTTCATGCGTTGGCCTCGGGTGGTTAGATTGGCCGGGAAGTTCCGAACTAGTTGTGCATATTCCCTAGTCCGTTGTTTGTTACCGTTGACTGTCGTTCCGTTATACGCTGTTTCACTGACCGTTATTCTGTTATCTGTTTACGTGCTCGTAGGACATTGAACCAGTTACCACACATTCTGAATTCCTGCTACCTCCTGATACACTTCTAGTGGTTCGAGATGTTGTGGGCCAACGAGCCGTCCATCAGGACGATATGGTAAAATAATCAGATTTGCTCCGAAAGATAAGATTCAGCCTGAGTAAGTCACTCTGGATTACCCTGTGTCTGAAAACAACATTAGTTTCGTGGTTTTCACGGTTTACCAAAAACACAAACCTGGGATACCACTGCGGCCAATTGTTGTCTATACAGGAACCTCAACATATGTCCTTGCCAAGTTTTTGTCTCGTATTCTCAAACCTCTTGAAAAGTATACATACCATTCCATTGAGAATTTCACACAACTGGTTACCAAGCTTAAGTAACTCACCGTAAGCCCGGATGAATGTCTGGTCTTCTCTGATATTACTACGTTGTTCACCAAGATTCCAGTGGGGGAAAGTCTGGAGGCGATTCGCCAGCTTCCTGGAGCAGGTGCCAGTTCAGCTGAGCGAACAGGTTTATCAGTTAATGAGGGTGTAGAAACTACGGAGCACTGCTTACGGTGTATCTTATTTACGTTTAGGGTGGTGCTCTATCAAAAAACGGACGGGGTAGCAGCGGGCTCACCCATCTCTCCCACGGTTGCA
Source organism: Paragonimus westermani (assembly GCA_008508345.1). NCBI lineage: Eukaryota > Metazoa > Platyhelminthes > Trematoda > Plagiorchiida > Troglotrematidae > Paragonimus > Paragonimus westermani. The sequence continues at coordinate 66,502 of QNGE01000246.1, forward strand.
AATTTGTTCATGCAAGATCTAATGAAGAAATTCCCGTCCAGCTTTCCTGATCCACCTAGAATTTGGTATAGATATTTCGGTGATAACGTGATGGTGATACGTAGCGAAACGCTTGATAAATTCATCGCAAACATAAGTTCCTTTCATCAGCAAATCAAGTTTACGATTGAGCATGAATCAGGGGACGACGAGCTGAGTATTCTAGACTGCAGAGTACGCAGAAGTGCCGACGGTAACCTGGACACAAGGGTGCACAGAAATGATACTACTTTTAATCGGTACCTTCCCTTTAGCTCAGAACAGCCCATGTGTAACAATAAAGTAACTGTATCCAGTACGTTTCACGGGACCTTTTTATTAACGAGCTCCGAGGACAAGCTATCGAAAGAATACATAACTGTAAAGTTGACACTGAAAGCCGAGGGTTATTGTGACAATTCAGTAATTACCTTGTGAACAGATCAACGAGCCCAGGAACTAGCTATTGACTGTCGTTATTCTGGACGGAAGGAATACATCGAAAGACCTTAAATGGGTCCTCAATCAGCATAAAATCCGGATGGTATTTAAGCCATCAACACGTTAAAGAATAAGTTAGTTCAGTTAAAGGACAGATGAACAGTTCTGGAGCAATCAGACTGCGTTTTGAGAAATAAATATGGAGATTATCAAGCTTCGTACATTGGACAGACTACCCGGCAACTGGAAGTATGCACTAAAGAACATGTAAATTGTAGTAAGAAGCCTCCTACCGGCGCTTAGCAACTCCAGAAATTAGAACATGGTTCAGCTATTACTGCGCACGCGATCCTCAAACAACACCAAGTTGACTTCGACCATCCGACTATGTCAAAAAGGGGTTTCTGTAATCACAAAGAAAGTCTGCTGGCAGAAGCCTTGCTGATCGCTGATACATCACAAGCGGTAAATCGATCCGGTGGCCTGGAGTAGTCAGTTGTTTGGCAGGATTTACTGAGCCGACAACAGTGACACTGCGTAGAAAACGTTTGCGGCACCTTGTCACCCACCCCATCCCAAACGGTCTACACGCATGTAGATTAGACGCACACATGCACACAAAACACAGTGACTATCTATCCCTGTTTACACCTGGGACCGTCATGTGGGGACCTCAGGTAAACCGTGAACCCATACTTCCTACCGGTAGCCTATCTACACACCGCACGTCAAACACAAACACTTGCCAATTGATGATTACCTCATTGTACAATACGAATCTTCTGATTTAAATCATTTGATAAAGGCTCTCCGAGATGGTCGAAACGTTGCGAAACCGATAACTGCTTTGGTTTTAACTCGTTGTGACCTAACCAAGGATTCGCTTCATTCTGACTCAACGTTCATGTTTAGCCTTTCAAATATGCTTTCTCTTATTATCCTTTAATAGATAGTTTATTTATTAGGCAAACAGAAGGAACCTTGCATGTTGTTTCCTATAAACATTTATTTTTTACACAGTCGTGAATTGGATAAGCCTTCAACTATATGTGTCACACGATCCGATGGGAAATCTTAAGACTATGACCTGTATGACCTTCTTCGTGATACAAAGGTAGGGGTGATTCCTGAAGGTTGCTAAACGGTTTCTTTTCTTAGACTTCATGTAATCGTTTTCGATTAACTTCAGCTGCATGATTCTTACAATCCTGTAGTGAAAATCCACTCGATTCATCGCTTATCCAAACTCTGACGCAGTAGAAAATATAACGAAGAACCATTCGAAACGTCGCGTTTGGATACCACATCAGGGTTGGACGAATAGACTCAATGTTACATCTTCAGTTGTTCGTCACTTTCTTTGTTCCGTATTGCACCAGTAAGCTTACAGTTTATGACTTTGTGTATGCCATCATGATCAGCAAATGACACTCTGATTACTTCACTACTAGTATACATCTACAAGTGCCAATTTTCGTTTCGTGAGTAGAAACTGCTTACTGCAGCCAGTCCGGGGCCTTCTCCATATTCCTTACGTGGGCGCTTTCAACTCGAGTACGATTTCTAGGGCGATTTGAAGCCTTTAATTACGAGTATTACATATCTTTTCACAGGTGATGTTATTCCGTGCTACATTTAGCCACAGGACTGCACCACATGGTTATTCTAACGAGTTGGACTAATAAGGACTTCATGTGTGATATGATGAATCGTGTGCCTGTCATCTGTTCGGGCCGAGCAAAACTCCAAGCCAACCCGTGCTGTCGTGAACACGTCATTCGCTGGATTGCATGAAAGTGCTCCATTAACCTAGGTACACATTGCTCATTAGATAGACAGAGTCTACCGCAGTAGCTGTACCACTGGCGACCACGAGTGTCGGGGTTTGTTGTGATGATTATTCTCTTAAGCTTTCCCCCCGATTCACCTATACCCAGAAGAGCAAACTGAATTGGTGTACGTTGCTTCAGCTTCCATTTCAAGAATCTCTAAAAACCTCCAGTGAGATGAGTATGGATAAGTGGTGCACGACGTAAAAGCCGTCAAGTCTAATACACAAATTCCTGAACTGTCCTACAGCACTGTTTATCATGAGTTGTTAGCACAGTCGACCCTCAGGACTTTTAAATGTTCTATGGTATGTGCTCATAGCCGTATGTGTGCACAATCTTGTTTCATACCCGATAGGGGTATATATTTGTGTTCAACCGTGGTGCTAACATGTTGGGTTTAACGGAAATTTTCGGTTGACTCAGTGAGTTGCATCACAGCTTGTTGGGCTGTTGGGGAAAAGGTCCACTTACACTAAGCTAACGTTTGGTTTAAATTCATCAGATTGAAGGTTCTCTAGCTCCGGTGTGGTATACGTCTTTTGTCAACAGACAGGATGTGCAGTGTAACTGTACAAGCATCATTGCTCTACACTTTTAAAAACTGGCCAGGAAGCGTCGATGAGTTTCATAAATTATTTGATTTTGATGATCGTTACCTGCGGAACGTTGTTCATGCACACCGGCATCAATAGATGGACAACGATGAATTACATCATCACCTTTTAGGAACGCACAGATTCTTTCTGGGAAGCAGTCTCATTTCATTAATGAAGACAGTTCCAACAAGTGTTGCCGCATGACAGCCTATTCATGTTTCCTGGGTGTGAACTGAAATAAGCAACACGGTAGGCAGCCCACGATTTGGTTTCGGGACACAAAACAACTGTCAATAAGAACTCTGCTAGCTGCACCCTACTTTCCGGCTTGAGTTCACAAAATCAGGGAGGAGAATTTTGTTGTGGTCACTTCCGGCTGTCAATACAAACAATTTCCTCAGAAAATAACATAATCCCTGACAAACTCTAACGAAAACGAAGACATCGAATGCATTTCAAAGCTGGCAAAATGATCTCTCTTTCTTCCTATTGATATTAATATTATTGTCATTATTATTCTCTCATCTCATTGACCCTAATTTACACTTGGTCTGTCTTCGAACTTGTCTCAAATTAATAATTGTGATGAGGCAGGGATAAGGGCGTGCATCCTCACCCATTGTCATTTTAAGTTACTGCTTGCAGACCTTAGCGGTTCATTAACTAACTGTGTACCATCTCACTCTCGATAGTTCGGTTCTTGAAATCCAATCATCCTACGGAATGCCTTTGTGCCCTTCAGAGTTATTCCAGTTGAGAATGTAGAATAATGTGGACGTTTTTACATCTTTTCAGCGTGTGCTGAGCGTTGGTTAGAAGCATCCCGGTTTTTGGAAGGCTACTCGTTCTATTGAATTCACGTTCTCCGTCGTGCCCGCGTTGACTGACAAGTGGCAGTACTCTTTAGGTGTGATACATCTAACATTCGGGTAACGAACACGTAATGTATACGTCTTTCTATGACTGAGCTTTCAGTCTGCTGTAAGTCAATGATTTGTCAATCTATCAATCAGTCACCGTGGTCTTTCACTGCATGCATAACCGCTCCACAATTCAACCAGCTGTAGGTAGCCGAAACATTCGTACCGTACAGCGCAGTATCCATAATCTGTCTTTTTTGTTCACATACCAGGATGTTGTACTCGCACGTTTCAGCAAAATTCCAGTTATTCATGCACCTTTTGCGTTTGTTGACTGTACGGGTTTGAAAAGGAGTGACTGAGCTGCTGGGCTCACCTGTCCACCATTGTCTCTCCATGCCAAACTAATCAAGTGTTGTGTTCAAAAATCCTAATCACTTCGCTACGCCTCTATACTGTTGTGCAGCGTCGTTCGCCCAAATTTCACCAGTCGTTCTCTTAGTCGGCCCACTCACACCATCTGCATCCCCCCAAATCTATATTCGTCATGTGGTTTCGCCACACTTGGATAACACGTACATTTTGAGGTAGGAGATAACATCTGAACCAGTTGAAATGGTACTTTGATGGATGCGGATTGACTGCACTGCTCTGTCCATTTGCTTGCTTTCTTAACATGGAACGTGTGAGATCGTCTTGTATTTTGTGGTCGGCCAGTGAGCCATTCTGCGTTATGGTTGGGTCACTATGACGAGGATTATTAGGCAAGCACAATGAAATGTTGACAACAAATAGTTTGAGGGCTTGGACTCGTGGGACGAGGTGAATTTTGCCAGCCCATCCTTACCTGAATAATCAGTCTACGAATGATGCCGATGCTGGAGAGTTGATTTGAGAAGATCACAGAAAAGCCATGGATGTTTTCTCAGGATATGTGTACCTTAAATTTCGCCGTGATGATTAGCCTGAGTACGCTGTGTAATTGTAGCAATGAGGGGGAAATGATAACAATATTTAACCGGTACGCGTTCTCCAGTTTTGATCGAGGAAGTGGTAAGTAGGTCTTGGCATATTTACTCCTAATAGAGAGAGTTGCTATCAGTTGACACCGAATGAATTTAATTCACTGGGCCTGATTTGCTATCAATTGCAGATACACGATTAAGACAGAAACGGATAAACTTACGCAATCGAGGGCCTTTAACATTCGAGCTGAGTAGACTTACATCCGGGTACCCCTTCGTTTTTGTTCTGTCAGTCTTCAGTTAACCTTCAACAATATTCTATGCATTAGGTGCTTTTTTATTAAATAGTTCTCGATATTTTATCACCAGGTGGCTACGAGACAATGTGGTATAAAATTAGCACATGCTGTTCCTAGTTATTAGCATCCAGGACAACATTGTGCTAGATTGATGTGTGTTCATTCCGTGACTGTCACTGACTATATCAAGTGGGATGCAACTGAATCTTGGGCCTACACGAGAAGAGTCCGCAGAACAGTCCAGCTGGGGGTCCAGCCAGGTGGTAATTACGCCACAGCCTGACTGATCGAGATGTGCACGGTTACCATGCCTTTCTGTGCATCCGTGCTTCATAGACACATTGCACATTCCGTTTCCACAGGACGGGCAAATTGCCTGCTTAGTTCGGTGGTATGGTGCAAACGAGTCGTTGGGTTAGTTAAGCTCATGTTCGGTGATGATCGGTTTTGTTACACCAGAATTCGCGGCCGTTCCGCTTCGTGGATCAATGATTGTGTGAGCTACTTTGACAGATCAACATGACTATATCAACGCGTGTGCAAGTCGCCACTGTAATTGACCTTGGAATTAGCTCAAACAAACGAATTGACAAGTAGGCTGAGTTGAGAAGCCTAGTCCACTAGCGACAACTCCGTTTGGTGGTCGACAAGCGATCAGGTAAATACTTCTTCCAATGTGCTTTAGTAGGTGGACCGTTGTTTTACTTGTAGGTAGAAACTTTCCAGACACCAATGGCAAATATCACTACCCATAAACGGGTCTTCCTGTCATCTGAAGCCCATCTACTCTCAGTATCCTCCACGGATAATATGAGGGTCATAGCTCGCTTCGTATTAAAACCTCTTTCTGTTCTGTTGATCTAGCATGACTTCGCGAGTTAGCAGGAAAACGAAACAAAATCAACTTGAGTAGTTAACCCTTGTGCCAAATTTCGGTCGTTCTTGATCCTTATTGAAGTTTGAGTTTAAGATTTTCATCTCTCTCCGTTCTGTATGTCACTTTGATATCGCTGACGTTAAAATTGGTTGTAACCTGTAATTTTTTCATTGCTGTTTTATGCCAAGTTGATTTGACGAATTACACATTTCTGCCTATCTCTTGTCAAAACTTCTTCATTATTCAACAACATCTCAAGCTAGATTTCTGTTTCCTTGTCAGCCATCATGTCAAACTCTGGATCGACGCCTTGATGCTCCTTTATGGTTGCTTTTTCGCATTCATATGTAGATGGTATATTGGATTTTGCGGAGGAGACTCATTGCAAACAACTGTGCAGACTTCTGAACTCATCCCAGTTCAATTTAACAGTTTCTTGTAAACAGCAGATTGAGGGAAATTCACCGCTTTTAGCCATTCTCATCAGTCAGCATGGAGACGGGCCAGTAAAATGCGCGATGGGTCGAAAAATTAATACAGAGTGGCCAGTACCATCGATTTTCCTCGTTTGTCCCCGATGGTATGCAAGCATGGCTTAGTCCAAACTCTGTTCCAATTATGTACTGATGACAGCATTAGTAAGGAAGAAGAATTTCTGAAGAACGTTTTACTGATCAACGGTTATTCAAAAAAATATGGAAATTCGTTCTAAATCATAGCTGAACAAAGTTCACACTGAGGCTACTACCTAGAAGCAAATCTGGTTGAGTTTGGCTTTCAAAGGTTATTACATAGCAACCAATGTGGGAAAAAAGACGGTCAGCTTCAAGTCGTATCTAGCCAGCAGCTGAATTGCGACCGTTATTCCCCAATCGCACAGTCGTTTTCCGTGCTTGCGATCTTGATCAAACGGGGCATTCTGCCTCTCATCCAATTGACCATTTCGTCTGCAGTTGTGTTGGAAAGTTCATTGGCTGAACGGACTGGAGCTTACTGCAACAGATGACGCAGGACATCCCTAGGTGTTACTGGATACGAAGGACCTACAAACACTAACAATGTAACTATTAAGCCGGAACCCAGCGTCTTCGATTGCTAGATACACCTTGGATACAGATCACTTGGTTGATTTGTCAACACTTTCCATTGTGCTGGTACGAAGCTGCTGACATTCACGGAAACCATGCTAATCAGGCAGAATCGAGCATTTATTCAGGCGCGAAAGTCAGCATCATTGCTATAGCACTGACCCCGATTTTATAGTGTGTTTCGTACTACCAATATCCTATTTCTGCTATCATGGCTGCTGACGCATTCGGGCCATCCGAAACGTAGATCTGTAAGCAAGCATCGAGTTAGAGTATCAGAGAAAAATATAGTTAATTTTTTACTTGTGATACCGTCATGTTTAACACTACGCCATTGGTCTCACGGTAGAATTTCAACACCTGCCAGACATAATAGCAGGTAGACTCAATTTACTCAATTAGCTTGAGGAGGACATAACTAATGCTGTGTTAACCCCGGTCGATAACGTCATACTAATGACCATTCATTCAGGCTAATGTCGATTGTAATTCCCCTCAATACACCGGCTGACTGCCCATCCCTACATAACTGAGAGAATAATAGGTGAAAATTCGAACAAAAATAATTGGGCACATAGTTTTAAGAGGTACACAAACAACTCTCCGGACTTCTGTCTTCACCTATGCATTTCCCATAAACAGGATTATGGAGTACTTCTTAGAGACTACCTTGCTCAACAGTTTAAACTTCCTGGATCTCGCTGTATAACTCCAACTCATGGGATAAGTCAAACGGAAGTAACCACGCGAAATTTCGGTGGTCATTCCACTAAATTCCGGTATCGACCCACGGTTTGCTAAAGATAATTTCGGGATACGCGTATACTGTTAGGGTGTTACAGGGTGACCCACGGTCTTACGAAAACCATACTTTGTCAAGAGTGCCAAATTAATTTCATAACAATCGAAGGTGACTTTTGGTCAGCTGCTAAACTTAACCGGAAAACTGGCCATCGTTAACCTGTTCCGAGAAAAACGTTCTTAATAGCCTTATTCAAACTACATCTACGCGTATCACAACATTATGAACGTAATGTCCGTGCGTTGGCGCGTACCAACAAGGATTGATTTTATTTTTCAAAATACTTTGCGGTCACTGATGTTCCATTGATGTGGTTTCTGCATAAATTCAGTCTCACAGACTATGGATTCGTCTGTGAATAACACCGATTATATATTCCTTTCCGATAAGTGACTGTATGAGAAAAGTGCACTCTTGTTCGTACCTGATAACCGGAACTCTTGTAATCGAGCTTCCCAGTATTGTAGATACTTGTATGTCTTAAGTATCTTGTGTACAGCATAAGAGCACTTTTAAAATTTTGGGCTAGCGTCTGAGTGCTGCTTCGGGAAATGTCTTTCACAGCTTGCCAGGTATCATTAGCACGCCTGATGCGCACGGCCGAACGTTTCTCTGCAGGTCATGAAAGCTGCACTTTATAGCAAACTTTTGTGAATAACCTATATCTGACGCACAATAAACTCCGTTACATTTGCCGGTGAGGTCCTCCCCGATTTCACCACAGGCTGCATCAGGGAAGAGCCAGCTCAATGCACAGTTCAGTTGTCAGGTTCCCGAGTCGCTGTCGTTCTGAACGCATTCTAGTTGTATTGTCTGGTTTGGGAAGGATAGCTCGTACAATCGATGTTGCGCACGAATGCTCTATGAGAACTGGACCGAGCAAAGTGTGATGCTGCACAGACACCCAAACATACAAGGAAAGGATCACGCGACACTCCGCAGTTCCAACAATCTTTTCGGACAATTCAAATACTGATTTAAAACGATCATTAGAAAAATCTGTGCTCACACTTAGTGCATTCCTAGAGAGACCGCTTGGTGAGTAGACCCATTTTTGTCAGGAAGCATTTGACGCCCTTTTCTCGGTCCATGTCAATCAGTACACATGCAGACGTGTCATTCTGGATGACCATTGTCTATCTGAAACTCTTTTACCTCGAGTGTTCCGAATGGTTGATGTCGACCACATCCAAGAAGCCTTAGAACTTACATTCCAGTTTTCAAAATAAATCAATCAAAAATGAGCAGCATTTTAGATGAGTCGTTCAAATCAATCTCTGCGTCTGTTACGATTGAAAGTGATAAGAATTGACGCGGACATGGAGCAAAGAAGTGACATTACGACGAACAAAAACCAAGAAGTGTAATAATTTGCTGTCAGTTTCACGACAGGGCTACATAACGTTACGCCTCACTGCAAAATTAGCAAGACGACACTCTCAGACAGCGTGAAGTGTATCCAGTATGAAAGGAAACCAGCTAATTTTCCAATGGTCGTCCACGTAAATGCAATCCGTCATGGTGAGACTGGACCTTGACGTGGTGTGACGGCTTGCTCATCTCGATGACCTCTTGGGCTAAACTGGACAGAGTTACTCATACCAGGCAGGCGAACTGGTAGAGGTCTGACAAACCACAGTCTCCTGGTCCTCCAGTTTGGGGTTGGAAGACGGTTGGCATATCTTCCCGAAAAACGTACCATTTCTGGTACACCGCCACCCACCCGCTGTCTTGCGGTACAGGCTATTGAGCCAAAGGCTTTGGTTGAGAGCCCTAATCGTTCTCCTGTCTAGGTCTGGGCGTCCTGGCAGTATCTCAGCCCACACACAAC
>QNGE01000246.1:83652-350435 GCA_008508345.1 Paragonimus westermani
GATCTGGCCGTCTGTCGTATTTCGCCTGCCCTGCCTCGCCCGTTGGTCCGATCCAGTCGAGCGATGACTCATCCGGTCGCGCACGTTGTCCTTGATCCGATCGCGGCAGGTTTTTGAACGTACCTCCCCCACGTTGAGGTATTCGGCCGAGCGTTTGAAAACTCGCACTTCCGACCTGACAGTCCACCACAAGATGACTGAAGAGGTCGACTGCTTTGAGACGATTTCACAAACTCCCACGCTAAAATCCATAAACGCCAACACTGAACTTTGAAATTTTAGTACATATAAATAACGCTGACAATTAGTTCGGTAGATTGGTTAGCTTGGAGGAAATCCATTGGGTTATGTTGTCTAGAAAAACAGGTATATCGTCCTAAGAGAGGTGAGCACAGTGATTAGAAAATAATTGTTCGGGTAAGATACACGGCAGAAGTTCTTGCTTGCCAGTAGAAAACCGAGTTATTATCACTCAAAATAAGTACCGTGGGTGACGGCGAAGCAAAAGCCGTCTTTCATACGAACGAATAACGGTGAACATCAATGTCTTCACACTGCTCCAGACACTTTCTGAAATCTTATTGTTTACATTGCAGGAGAACAGGGGAAGGTGAGTGCATACGCAGGTGTGATGATGAGGTTGGCGAAACTTGAAGTATTGACCAACTAACAACAAGATGTTTAAGTGCACGTAATATCTTAACATATGGTCGCAAGAACTAAACCCATTAGATAGTCTTCCGGAGAGAAAGATATGTTTCTTACCTGAAAGATTATCAATCGCACAATGATGTGGAAGCACACAAAGAGTTGCAATTGCGTTGGCTACTGATTATTCCGCCTGAACAAAGGAATTGAGCAGTTCAGCTGACATCAGCCGGTCTTCAGTGTCGTATGTTTAATTGGTAACAGCGGAGTTTCCTGGCTGATCATTCGAAACGGTGTGACCTTTGTAGACGTGCCCAACTATCCGTAAGAATGAGGACAATGAAAGCAATGTCATCGAATCAGCGTACCTCATCACAGCAGACCAGTCACATAGAAGCATGAATGAGTTTGTGTGCAGCAGGGCGCTCGCCGTATTATTTGATGTGTTTATCCGAAGAATGGGCGAGACCATTATTTTCCGATGATCAGTAGCGTCCACTGGAGTTTGGCGGCCATTTAAAGGTAGGGGGACATGATCAACCACAAGCCTTAGACTCAGGTGAAGACAAGTTGAAAGAACAATGAACCGAGACTTCTATCATTGGTGAAAGCTGGATCACATGCGCTCAACTTAATTAAGGTTGTCGTTTTCAGTGAATCAATGACGAGCATCTGGCATCCTGATAAAATTGATAAAAATGTATCAAACATTGAATGAATGCGAGGGGTGTACCACAGTTTTGAATATCAATGTGATATTTCTAAGCCACCGACAACATTGGAGCTCACTTCCATAGCTGGTATTCTAATCCTATTCCGAAGAATACTATATGCAACAACTCAAACTAATAGGAACCTTGGTGGTTTGGTGCCTAGTTTTGTAGCCTGCATAATATGGAGAAAGTCTCTGGTTCTAAAGAAAGGGGTGGCGGAAATGTTGTTGCTTGCTAGGCCATGACCATAACATACATAACCAAACAACAAAATGACGCGCAGTTGTTGCATTGCACGGCACTTCTAGTCCTTGGTGATTGATCGATACAAACCACCCTGTCCCTTTTCGTTCACACAATAGTCGATCAATTTTCGCGCATGTTTAACTAAGGGACAGTGGTTTGACGACTCGAGGATTTCTAAGTCACTCAGTAAGAAAGACAGAATTACGTCTACACAATAGAAGATTTCAGTTGTATTCTTGAAAAAACCCAAAGGTAATATCATTTCCGTGAGTATGAAATTCACCTGACAAGCCATCCAACAGTAGGAGGGCTAGGACAGGTTTATCTCAAGAATGGCAAAAGACAGCAGTTCAGACACTTCTGCAATCAGGTCACGGTGAAATTGTAAAAACTGAGGTACAGGATCATCAAACTATTTCAAGAGCTTCGTCGGTAAAGTTTTTGTTAAGATTTTTCTTGCCAGCAGTAAACACAGAACACACGTCTGAATCCTGACTGCGAGAACGTTTTATCCTAAATTCAATGGGACACGCACTTCTGGACTAAGTTTACCCAGGTTTTAGAGCAGTCTGCAGAAATAGATTGGTACCATAGTCTGAAAGTTGGTTTTCGTAGGCATTTAGCGATACATTAAACCAGTCAAGAGAGTTTGTTGCTTCCTGGGTATTGAAGTGTTGATCTTACTTGTCTGGTTTGGTTTTATACTTACCTCGCAAATAATCGGCAGTTTGTGGCTGCAAATGTCAAACATCCACACTGATACTACGAAAAGCTGGTATCTCAATAATTGCTATTCTCGGCTAATATCTTACTCGTAATCTAATGTGGTTAAGCGTTTGCATTCGATATTTGGGTCGCGTTCACTGTTAGACCAATGTTGCAATGATCAACGAAGGTGCTACATGAAGGCAAGGCCCGTCTTTTTGTCCCTGTAACTTACGTGTGTTGCAGGGAGCTGACTGGGAAGTCCATGAGACAGCGAACGCCTCAGTCAGTTGTTACAGATGTGCCGTCTATATAAACGAAATTCCTGTTCTGTTCGTCACTAATTTCGTTGTTATACAATTTCGGAGCGCCTTCTAAGGCGAACGAAGTTTTGGTCCAGTATACTTTAGGAGGTGATCCACACCGTTCACAGTCCTGTGGCAACCTAGGGATATCATTGGCATGTCTGTCATAGTACGTGTAGTTTGGCTGGGGAAAAAATGCTGCTTATTAACCTTTGGTTATTAAGACAGTCCACATGATGTATGCTGACCGAATGTGTGTTCGAATGTCACGCCTCTGCGTGGAGATAGTCAAAACCCGTACAAACACTCCCGGTTAAACCTATCGTTGACATCTGAATTCCAAATTCTCTCATCAGCCTGTGCGTCAGCGTTGTTTTCGGCGTAATAAGAGACCGCTTTGTATTGCGTTCAGCAAACGCTCCATCTCCATCCTAATCGGCTGATTTTAACTTCGTGTATAAATCACCACAATCAAATAAACAACCAGTTGAATGCTTGGTGCGACATTTTCCTCTGTTGTTCAGCTGGATATTTTTTCTAAAATCCTGAGCATTGTTTTCTGCAAGCAAGAATTGTCAGCCCACCGACTTCACTGCCAGTCCATCCCGTCGCTCGCACAAAATCAAAGTCTCATCACTTCGTCATAACCTTGTAACATATTTTGATATCGTTCCTCCTCGTGATTCGAAGTGGCTTAAACGTGCGGTTTTGTGTGAATCTGTATGGGCCATTATTAACCAGTTACAAGCTCGTTTCGCAATTTGAGTAAGCTAGCATCCCTTTACATTGGCCGGAGTGTAGGCACGTCATCTTTGCTGACCTTCCCATAAAGAATTGGAAACAACTGTTGCGGTCTATGGCCAGCTTTCCTACAGTTCTCGGAATTTAGTGCGCATGTTTGTGTGATTGCATTCTATCAAAACATGGGAATATTTGCAACGAGCACGACAGTGGAGTCTCTCTGATACTTCTCATCCTCTTCCTTTAGATTCATTCAATCAGCTTTATTGCCGAACAACAGCACACTGAGCTCTTATTGTTTAGTTTTGCGTTGTTTATCTTGATCGACGAAACAAAATGTCATCTGGTCTCCTAATCACTGATTACTCTCCGCTTTCGACCTATCACACTTCATGAAATGAGCATGGTTTTATTTTATTGCGGAAAAAGATAATTAGCTTGTTGAGGTTGTCCATCTGACAGCACCAGTTTTTCACTGTGTACTCGAACAAAGCAATGAAATGATCTGAAGTTTCAAATCAGGCAACTGGACTTCGCTCACAAGTGTCAGCATCTACTGATGTGAACTCCATCCAGTGGTCGATTAGACGGTCAGCGCCACTGTAGGTTAATCATGGTTAAATAAATCGGCAATCACAGAACATTTTTCTTATATCTAGAATCTTCTACACATATACAGAATAAATCATCCCACAGCCCTTATATCATGAAATACCCACATTCCTTCATGAATAGTCAAAATAAGTCCCATGGATTTTTCTTCATAGAATTAACTGTCCACACAGGGTATGATAAGGCAGCCAGGAGTTCGCCAGTTTGAGTGTGAAATCTGCATTGATCGGACATGAGATTCAAATTATCTTAGTTATGTTTGAATGTCAAACTCAATTACTGTGTATAGCAAATATAGGAGTACAATGCGGTTAAGTGGAAAAGATTTCTGCTAACAGCTAGTGGGTGGTGACTGGAATAGCATTGAACGTCGTACAGCCGAAGCGAGTTGTCTGTGACGTCTCAAAACACGTTATTTCAAAACGCATAGTGAAATATCGTTACCTTAAAACAAACTCTCTCAAACATGCTCCATCTCGATGTGGCCTTCAGTTCAGAATGAGCAGATTAGAAACAACTGAACTACCGTGATGTTCCAGTAGTTTAGCTTCTGTCTCCTTTGGCATTCGAGTGTGAGATGAAGTTAGAGTTTTCAGTATTGACTAAACTTGTTTGTGGAAAACACGAATGACACTGGGGCCCTCAAAAAAGCACTTTATTAACCTCCAACCTTTCATTACCACTAATACCACATCATCCTCTTCGCCTCCAATTCTAAGACCCACTGAGTAGAGCTCATACTGCCAACGGTGTTTTGTCGAGCTCGGGTTAACAGTTTTTATTTGTCTCCGAATGATCTTCTCGATGAATTAATGTTGTTTTGTCAAACGCACCAGAGAGATGTAACACTGTGTGCAGTGTGTCCTTGTATATAAGTCTAACGCAGCATCCTTGCCAAATCACAAGCTTTATGTATAGAGCCTTCATAATTTGGCAGCCGTGTTACGTGCAATCCATGTTCACAGTTTTCAATGAGATCAGTTCCTCTTTTCAATTCTGATGGTGTCGTTCGTGGAAAATTACTTGAGATGAGACATTCACAAAGGCCGTGTTTCATGCATGTTGACGTGAGCAATTGCAGTTTGCTTTCGTTGTAAAAGGAAGCCTCCCAAAATTCTTAGGAACCGTGCCTTCTGATATTTCTTTAATATCGTTGTGTATAACATTATATTATCGGCTATGCGACCACGTGACTCATTTAAAATAATCCTCTGTCGGATATCGTTACGGTTGTGAGTTGTTGATAAAACAATGGGACTTCGAAATATTTCCCATGGCAGGCTTGCTAGAGAATGTGTGGTACACATATAAGTGAGGCAAAATGCTCAGGGTTTAAAGTGCACTCAAGCAGGTTTGTTGAAAAGAAGTGCAACATCACTCTCTGTTTTGGATTAGACTGTCATAGTGATCGGAAACAAAAGACCTCCGCACGTAGCACACTACAAACGGCTTACACTGAACCATCCGTAGTTCAGCTCGTGTAAGACGTATGTGATGTGAACCCGGATGAATATGACCAGGAAGTGTGTGAATGAGGAGCTTTTTGATCCAGGCGGCCAATGGCGCTTAGTCAGAAGATAGGCTGGTAAGACCTCGGAACCTCTCGTAATCAACAGTGGAGGGACTATAATAGTGCGGTCATAGTTGAGCAGAAAGACATTGCAAACGTAAGCAAAATGACAGTATATCATATATAGGGTGGAGTTGGGCTAGAAAACAGGCATGAAATACGTCGTATAATGAGTCACCGAAGCTGAAGAAAGGACACTTGAGATGCCGATTTGTCATGTCACTATGTCCTATAGCATCGATAGGTCCTTTTTCTAACGTGCGCTTGAATTTACAACCGCGTACCTGCAGACCGTTGAATATTCGGATGTACGTTCCGACTGTATTCAGTCAGGCAGTCCGGTTCTAGCGTAAGTCCTCGTAAAATCCGTAACCAATACTACATTTGGAAATACTTACTCGGATAAAATCTAGGTATCGTAGCCCCCAACCACCACAATTTCGCCAAGGTGCTTCCAGTTAACGGTAGAACAAGTGTGTCAGATCCACTTGATTGGCTATTCTACCTACGTGTCCTAGCCAATGAACCTGGTTTGGCATGAGTATGGTTTTGATACCGTCAGTGTCCACCCACCGAATTACGCCAGTGTTCGAACCGCGTCCAGCCACCGAACACCCAAGTTGCGTCGCGGTTATTACAGAGAGAAGCTGTTCAGAAACCGCACATCTCGTTGACATAAAACAGCGTGAGTGGCATCATTGGGAAGTAGACAAACAGCTTGCTGTCCATCTCCAGACTGTGGTTTTTTCCCGACACGTTTCCCGAGACACCCGAAAGACGCTCTGGCCTACGCCGTAAGATCTCGTAACTTCTGGTTTACGAACGGACACGTCGACAGAAGTCGGTGCAGCTATCCACACTGCTTTCATTTATGCGAATTCTTGGTGTACGCGCTGCATCTTCGTTCGAGTAAAACTGAAAGAATAAAAAAGTCTCACGTATGTTTTCTGCTCAAACTAAATTTTTTTGCCACGGTCGTGAAAATCGTTGTCAGCCTCAGAGGTCTCTTTTTGCTGTGTGAAGATAACAGGCTATCATCTGCAAATAGCAGCATGAATATTGTCGAGTTACCCAACCGACTTGGAATGTCAGAAATTCAACTACTCCGCTGGTGACTGGTTGTGTTGTGAACAACCTAAACGAAATACACCGAGTTCATGAGGGCAAATATCAGCACTTTGATTAATTATGAACTAAGTAGGGCTGTGGCTAGGATAAAACCTTGATTCACGCCTGTGACAATCTCAAGATCATCAGTTGTCGGTCTACACGTTTGCAACTTCGCATCCAGTAATTGGACAGCCTGAACTACCAAGCATCGTTCCGAATACCTCGCGGATTACGGACTCAAACTCCCGGGCGAAATCCACAGAAAGGTACACAGGGGATATATATGTTCATAAAATCTCCTAAATATATCTCGCAAAAAACTCCGTGTCGATCATACTCCGATCTGTCGAACCCCACATTATTCATACAAAACATTCGTCAGAACCTTTTACGCCGATTCGTTTCAGCAAAAGTCTTGTTAGCACATTTCCAACAAAGCCCTGTGGACTGATGGCCTGACAACTGTTGGCGCTTTGCACGGTACATTTGCCTTTAAACGAAGGTGCAATCATGACATTATTGAACACCTGAGGGAATACTTACTGCTTCCAGATGGAGCAACCGAACTGGAGCAACGCATAATCTAGAACAGAATCGTCATGTGGTTGTAACATATATCTATGATTCCAGAACTGGTGCTGTTCAGTTCGATTATCATTAAATGACTGTCGTTGTCAGCTACTGCGAAACAGACACCATGTTACTGTGCACCTTCCGCCAGATAACTTATGCTGTAATGACGTACTTAACACCTGCGTCCGGGAGCTAAGCTTGGTTTGTATGCCTTGTGTCACTCAAGACTGCGGATCCGATACCGTTTCTACTCACTCCCACCGTGACCAATGTGTCTGGGCGTTCCGACTATCCGGTGCTACAACGATCCATCAACGTAAGCCCATCTACTGTCCCGGAACACGGTGCCTCAAATCCATGATCCCGTGCCAGTTTGACAAGCACGACCTCAGTGTGGGACTGTGGCTCAATAGTTTGACCCATGCGACAACAGATAATGGGGCTTGTTGTGGGACCTCATACGAAGCTTTTAGCTGAAAACTCACTTGTGTGGCAAAAGGATTTAGAGTGTTCTTTGAAGGCCTCACACAGCTTGACTCATATGGCAATGAATTTCTACCTCAGTTCGGAATTGCAATCGTTTCCTTTTTCTGGTAAGCGCAGTAGACGGATTTTGAACCCTATCGAGTTCCCAAGAATCATTGCGTGCTTTTCAGTCGTGCGGGACAACATTCCAGTGGTCATGGTCAACCGGTTGTCGATCGAAATTTCCTCTGTTCAAAGACACCCTCTCTAGCCTCCTGCTTCCGTACGATGAGGACAGCATGCTGCACCTATAAACATAGTTGTGTTGTTTACTTACCTGTTCCTGCCCGTGCTGAAGTACCATTGAGCAGTCAGTAGTGTAGCACACAAACCTACAAGCTCAACTGATTTGGGTCTGATTACTTTCCTTTGGTGTAGCTGACGTGGTTTAGGCAAGAGGGACTGAGGTCCTTATGAGTATAACCTTTCGGATCAGAACAGCTCGCAAACTTGACTGTCATGTCAAGACAGTAGAAATGGTCAGGAAGTGCAGTAACATTGTGGTTTCAGACCGATTACCACATATTTCTTTCAGAACGGGATAGTTGATAGCTGGAGTTGGCAACAACTCCAAAGACCAGAAGCAGTCGTTGATTGTTGTTCATGTGAATGATTTTGAAACCAATTATCATAATGACCTTATATCAAGAGGTCAGTAGGTGAGATGTGATCGGATAAGTTAACGTCTTGCGCCACACTGGTATCAAAACACTTCCTTTGAAGCCCATTTTATCTCATGCTTAACCCAATCTAGACCAGACTAGGCTACTGGTGTACGCAACTGGATATAGGGTCAGCACGATCAACACTACCAAATCTAGTTACTTAACGAAAGATTGATTACAACTCCCGTTAGATGAGGTTGTTACTAATTGTTAGGTGACAGCCACTCCCCTGCTAAAAGAAAAACGTGATCTTCAGGCTGAATCAGCTATGGTACATAAGCAACACAGCAGTAAGTTACCCATGGAATGTAGCAAGATTCACCAGGCAAGAAAGTGTGCAGTCTGTTGCTTCTGAATTCCTTTTAAATTCTATCCTGTAGACAACTGTCTGCAAACCCATGAGTGTTCGGTATCCTTTGGACCTGGAGTAATAATCTAATCAACCTTATCTCATAGATATGTGGCCAATTGTTAGGAAGCTGCAGATGGTCATTTCTGTAGGAACAGCTGAAGTCTTAAAATCGCTTCCACTTAAGAAGCGTGACCAAAGTGAAGTATTGGACTTGCTTTAACAAATCTTTCGAATCAGAAAAATGGCATGCGACAATATTTTCACGCTTCGTTTGTTCTAGATGTTCAAACATACGGCTTGTATACAGCAGAAACAAGAAATTCTACGACAGGCTGATAGGCATACTGTCATACCTATTAGTGAATATATTCAAAACCGCGGCAACCTGATAGGTTGCCTAAGCCACTTTTGTGAACCTATCGCTAATTAACAGTTGTGACTTGAAACAAATACGCTACAGAGCAATATTTTAAGGTCCTATTGCACAACAATATATTGAGTGTACTCTCCGGATTTATGCAATGACCTATTAACAACGGGTAACTTAGAATTTCGAGCTAAACCTTTATTAACCTGAAACTGTCACATCTCCAGGTGATCCAACTATCGGGATCTGACACACTACCAGCTGAGATAATTGTTGATTTGTTTTCCCTTCGCAAGCTACAGGTGGAAAAATTAACTGCTCTTCTGTTTCTCTTGAATTAAACTTTTGAGTACATTTGAAATTGTGTTTAATTTCTTTCATCGACTGATCCAATTCAAATTACAGAAGATGAATTATCTTTGCTTCCAGCTGCTTGATTTGCTGCTTTGTCGTTTTAATCTTATCACCAACATTGTTAATGTTTGTAGATACTAATTTACTAAAAGTCTTTTCTTATAATCTCTTGTTTCCTACTTGCGAATTACCAGAGATGCACTTGAAGTTCGAATACTGGCCTACCCAGGTTGCCTTACTGTGCGTTTTGCGTTACATGATGACACATTTCTCGCAAACCTCTTACAACTCAGGGAGTCAGTGTTATGTAACCCAGTCTTAAAAATCCAATCAGATTGATATTAATGATGGGCGTTTCTAGCTTCCTTAGTGTGTTATCTACCACCCCTGTCGGACAGAAAGTTATGTACCAACAGAATTTCATTGAAGCCCTCATCTAAAAAGTACTTCTCTTAGAAAGCAGCTCTCTGGGAATGGATGCAATCAATTGTAAGTATTGCCCAAATTATTCCAATTAGAACCTCGCAGTACTCATATCAGTCCCAGAATCAGTGGCGAATCCACTTACGAGTTGGCTGTTTTACCCGTTTATTGTTGCACTTCTATCCACAGGGTACTGAGAATGTTCTGTAAGTTATTCCGTTTTTGGAAGAAAGAGTAACTTTGCTGCCAAAATAGTTCAGCGGTTAAATAATCGATCTATTAAAGTTGTGACCATGATGTAACCTTATTGCATACTGCCTTCCTTAGGCGCTCGTTTGATCAGTTTTATAGCACAATATCCCGAATTCATCTGAGTGTAAGCAGCCAAGCCATTTTTACGTCTACAGCTTCAACATCGAGTATATCTCTTCCCCTTGTGTCGAGAGTTGCACCCAGTCTACCTTGGATGAACTCAGCCAGAATCAGGCGTTGGTTTGTGGGTTGTAATCAAAAATACACGATGTCTTGTCACAGTCCCCAGCTAAGCGCCAGAATGAAAGAAGAAAGAACAAGATCACGAAAACTCTAGAACTTGACTTGGTAGTGAACTATTTTTGATCAAAGGCCACTACATCTAACAGGGAAAACTCGCGCCATATAATTGTTTTGTGCAGTGTGAAATTTCCCAACCGCGTTACCACTGGAAGATTTTGTTTAGTTTATTGTGCTCAACTGTCTAGTTCTTGGGTCTTAGTGTTGTGAAGTCGGTACAACTCTTTCGAATTGCAACATTTATGTTCATCATACACGATACGCTGTGCGCATCAAATGTATTTTCGAGTTTATGCAAATTTTTAGTTGGTTTTGTATGAAAAGTAGCCCAGTAGAACCCAGTGTAACGTCTTCATCATCGTGGTTGATTGGCTTTCATTTAATATCAGTAAGCTAAAATCATAGTAGCAGCCACAACATTAAATAAGGAAATGTTTACTATTGAAATACAACTTAAATCTAACCAATTTCTTCTAGTCGATCGTGTTCAGATAGGACGTACTGGTATCTCCGCTTGATACTAATATCGGATTATACACAGCTGATTCTAAGACATTACTCGTCGAACCTCAGTGTTTAACAGTCTTCTTCAAGCTAGAGGATATGGTGCACTGACCTCAGATGTCCACTGAAGTCTGTATCATATTGTTGCCTTATCTGTCTCAGAGTCCTTCCTGCCAGAAAAGCCGAGGGCTAAAACTCGACTTTAACCCTCACTGTGTTGAACACAGTACCGTTTAGTGGATTACGCATCACTTTTTAATGTTTACAAATACACATTATAGAACTATATAAGCTAAGTCAACCCAAGATAAACAAAACATCTTTTAGTAGTTGAACTGAAGAGCTCGCCTCAATCGCAAAAAGACGCTCAGATGTTGAATGCAGGTAAGCGTGTGGCTGGTGTAAGGGAGACTGTCATGTCCCAACGTGACTGCCAGAAAACGAGTGCATACTCTGAAATTTTGGAATTAATCCACTACAGCTAGCCTATGTGCACAGGAGATTGGTTCGACAGGCACGTGGCCTATGGCTGCATAAATCCAATTAACGTCGGAGCACTTTTGAGTATAGGCGACACGTTTGTGTAATAGCTTTCAGATGAGAATAACTTAAGTCGTTATCATACTTCATGAAGACGGTTTCAAGATACTGTTTTGGGAAAAGCCGACTCAGTATATCGAATATCATATGAGCATTCACACTCGTGGCACGACAATTTTGTTGTAAATTCAAATGGTTCTTCAGCAACTTTCTTAAGAATGGCTAACATGTGGTGAAAATTCACAGAGTGTACTTTCTCGTATCAGAAGTCAAGTCCACTCGCTTTGCTGGTAAGAGCTGAGCTGAATGACAATCGAAATTTCAATTTTGTATTCAGCAAGTGTATCTGGAGAGGTAGTCAGCATGTTGTGTGTACTTGGAAAATCGATGCTCTGTGTCATGGGAGTGAGCAGGGTGAGCAAGGTTTCATCTTAAAACCACGGTTTTAACGGATTTTAAGGGTGGTTCATTGAGATGTTGCATGAACTGTAATATCTCAAGGCTAGATGCAATTTCAAAATCGGAACAATGAATTATTTGTAGAGACAAATCGTGACCCTATTTTTATTAGATCATGGGCACTCTCTGCTTGACAAAACGGAATTTTCGTCTTATTCCAGTGCTTCTATTTGCAGAAGCTGCATCTGTAATAACAGTGTGTGGGATCTTGGGGAAGATTTGTCGCAGAACAACACTTTCGGCGGTGGAATTCAGCAACCGGCGTACTACGCTCTCGTGAGCAACAGTCCACACAAATTTGTTTGAGAAAATCATCAGATGGAAGAATTTTTTGCTCTAGTTCAATATTCAATCTGAGCCATCGCTGGCAAATCCTAGTTAGGAAAATGTCTAAGGAAATTCACATCCATGTTCCAGTAAGGTATCTCCGACCTAGTAAAAATCAAATGGAACGCTTGATTTCAATGGAGTGTTCGGTATGAAGCACATAACAATCGGACTATACTGAACTTGCTTTTGTTGAATAGGTGAGGTGAAGCGATCACACAGTGGCTGCAGTGACCAGGTACGAAGTACCACGTTTGCTGTCAACACTGTCTATTTAAATGTCTGGAGGTAAATACTAAGCGCTTCTACATCGAAGTCGTACTACTTCTCAACCTGCAATTTATGAGAGATTTGTCATATCGTTGATAAGACCACTCAAGTGCAACCACAAGTGTTAAAATTGATGTGCCACCTTTAAGAGGTAATATACTGTTCAAGTATCAGCAATAATCACTGATATATGTTGTTTATGATAATGGTTATTAGCGCTATTCTTAAGTAATCTATTTGTGTATGGTTATATTTTCTTATTTTACCAAGTTTTTACCTTCTAAACTCTCACATTCACTTTGTACTTCTCAGTAAGAAACTTCGGGTTATTATGCTCGAAATATTTTCAACAATTCAGTCTTATTCTACGTCTGAGCTTGTGTAAGTAGGGTGAGATAGATATGTGAAGAGGATGCACTGTTTCGTGCTATTTCAGACATGTGATGTAGCCGTACGTCTCGAAGATTCGAGAATCATTTACGTGCCGATGTGTGAACCCAGATTGCGAAGGGGAACCTTCTAACTTTTCCCAATGACTGACATTGAGTAGCAACACTGTGTTGAACGACCTTCTGTAAAGCATTGCGGTCAGTTCCACTAGGGTAAAGATTTTGCATAGGTCAACATTGTTTTTCCGACTGTTTTTGTCTTCAACGGTACTGGAATTTCAAATTAGATTTTACATAGGAAATTGAAAGCGTTTATTCGGACCTAATGGTTAAACGGCACTACTACCATATGCGAAGCGAAGATAGGCTAGATACGGACGCAGTTTGCATGCAATTTGGTTAGAGTTTACCTGAATTCGATACGTCATTTCCGACCAAATATGCTCATCTGAAATTTCTACTCTCTTTGTCACTGTGTGTTACTTTGCGAAAGTCCACATAGTAAGCGAGGACGTTATTTACTAGACAATTTGAGCACCTCCGCTGTCCGGGTCGGAAAGCGAATCTGTACAAGATTCACGATAGCTCAGTGGAAATGACGCTGGACTGCGGCTCACACTGTCACATTTTTCATGTCGGTGTTTCTGCGAGCAACCCTACTTGGCTAGTCACTTTGTTAGACGGTCAGAAGCTAGCCAACTTGTGACCTGGTATCTCTTATGGCAGTGAGTACCTTGTGACGGTTAAAGGGAAGGCTTACCTCGATTAATGTTTGGTACCCATCACATATATTCTCGTTTACAACTAAGTAATTCTGACCGTACGACAGGTTCACAGTTCAGTGATCATTGTGATAGTGCACGTCACAGTGAGGTTGATCAGAAGTGATTTTTGAATTATTGACCTCAGTTATGATGATTACGTTGTTACTTCAATCAAGCAAGTATGGGTAAAAGTTGCGTTTCAAGAAGGCTGATAAGAAGTGATCATACAGCAGAACGAGAAGGATTACGTTTAGATTAGTTCAACGGGCATAACCCATTTTCACAAAAACGGCTAGAGTGCAAAATAATTTTCTGCGCTGATCCCGTAGGAGCAAAACATGGGCTTTTTTTATGATTATTATTCCTCAGCTTTCTGTTTGCATACTTCGTCGGTTAGTTGTTTGACGGAACGATCTTGCTACTCACCAGTAGTATGGCACCACTGCCTAATTCCAACACACTAGAATGAGATATATGTAGGAAGGGTGAAATTTAAAAAAAAAGTTATTCCAACAGTAGGTTTACATCCACTTAATGTGGACCTTTAAACGTTGCTACGTTCATAACTTACCTGCACGAGAAGTATCTGGGAATTTAAGAGCGCACCCGTCACACCACAGCGATTGAAGCGAAGACGTCCAGAACAGCTTGAAAGTTGCTGTCGTGATAGTGTAACATGCAGGCCAGCCGACTCTACTTTGGATGCCCGTGAATTCGCGGACCAAACTTCGGGCAACGTGGACGCACCAGGGGACAACGCTCTTCCGAAGTAGGGGTCCAAACAACAGTTCTGAAAAGAGAAACATTACAAACAAACATGAGCCGAAGGCCCAGTAAGCCATGCACACGACTTACACAAACGACAGTTAAAACGGCACCGACAACACAGCAGCACGCCCCGTTACACAACTCAAATTCAATCCGTGCGCGCTCGCTGGTTTCGGTTGCGCGTTACAATAGTACCCATTCGTCCGATTCCTGATGAATATAATTAATGTACAGTTTCTCGAAAATCGAAAATCTTTCCGAATTCACACTTGTCAAACTTGAAAGTATTAAGCTAGACCATAGCGCTGAAAATTGGAGGTCCGTGCTACATTGGTAAACGGGAATTTTTGTACTAGTCAAGAAAGGTGTGGAGACAGAGTAGTTAATTTCATCACCTAATCTTGACCTTGAAATGATCAGTTCCACTTGCTAAAGGAAACGTCATATCATCCTGGCACTACTAGACGTTTCGGTAACAGGACGGGGCCTGGCAACATAATTGTGTATGGTCATTATTCCCGCTTTAACCGGTTTGTGTTTGTAAGCTACCCTGAAGTGTTTCTAAGACAATATTTAATGAATATCGCATTCAAAAATCCTATCAAGCATGAAAGAAAAAGCGGGTTGCGCATCAACCCCTTGAAATGTGACACGACGAGTGAGTTCCTTACCCGAAAAACTAACAACGCATTGGGGAAAAGCGGGTCGCGGTTCAACTCAGCAAAATCGTTCAGAGTGAATGCACGTTAACCTCGTGCCTTAAGGGTCCGCTGCCTCGTTCAACTACTTCTCTGCTTCTTCATCACCCCAGATTCACTCAAGAAGTTAGTTTCACCGGTCGTAGAACAATGCAACTGTCTGAGAGGTTCGAAAAGCATCACCTAACATGGCTCAGTAAGGGCCCAATCAAAGATATCCCACTGACAGTTATCACCAGTGTGTGAATAATCAACCATTTAAGTTGTTCTATCACACGTCCGATAAATTCCCAAACAATGTGTGCCTAATTTCGCATTGCACTGGTGAAGCCGTCTCAGCTAACACTCTGTAACATTAACTGTGTGTAGGAAACATTTACGCAAGCGCTCCATCTTCTCTGGCCAGGTTGAAATCGGTCAAATAACAATCAAACGTAAACAAACCATAAATCTGTACACCATAATCTCAGCCCACCTTAATAAACATCCTCACCGACTTCCACCCTCAATGCATGACCTTTATCTACCCCTTCCTCACCTACCACGCGCCCCATTTGCTTCGCCTGATTTAATCTCTTAGTATTCATTATTATCCCACTAGATGTCGACTGCTATACGGACTAACACTTCGCGTGCATACATAATCCATTCAGTGTACATCCAAAGTTCAGCACCCTCTGAACCAACTACAGCGGAGAGTCGGAAAATGTAATTAGCGACATTAATTCACTTCAGCACTCATATTAGTGAGTAACCGGAGTTAGAAATGAACCATACAAAACGGCCTAGGTTGCGAATGACAAGCACAGGTGAATCTACTATAAGCAGTGACCAGAAGTGAGTGGTTACCGATTCCATTGGTTCACATTCTGTATTCAGAGAGCGGTTTAGGTTCACGATCACGAAGCGTGGGTTACTATGTCGTGTCAGTTATACCTCTTGCCTTCATTTGTTTGATGTTAACTACCTTCAGCTAAGAATTTGTCTTCCCCTTACTGCTACCACTCAGGCTTCTCCAACTCTGTTTGATTAGTTGCGCTTTCAGTCACATTCGGACTTGTTGCAGCTGCAGATAGACCATAGAGGTTAGTTACTTGATAACTGACAGATATGTCGGACAGCTACAGCTTTGATTAGTAATGATACACATCCGGTTCACAAAACATGTGACATTCACGTGACTACCTAGCGTCATGGAGCACCACAGACGCCCGGAGTGACCGTTTCGATCCTGTGGCGATCTTTGTTAATGTTTATGTACATAATTCAAGTCGATTTGATGATTATAAGGACAAAAATCAGCATAGCATTTTAATTGCATTTTTCCGTGTGTTGGACAAACTGACTCTTCCGAATCATTAGTAAGGGAAATATTACTAGAAATGAGGTAGTCCTTAAATTTTACCACGAGGAGCACAGTTTTTCGTATCTGGTACCATCGGTTCCATTCTAGCCATCACACAGTTCCATCGTGATCACTCAACGATCCTCGGTTTTGAAAAAAGTGAGACAGAATTTTTTAGCTGGCGAGCTTTATCCCACTTGCTTGGTCATTGAACACACTCAAGAAGGAAAGAAGTGGTTTAATACTTACTGAATTAACGCGATCCTTAAAACATGCACCTTGGAAAACCGAGTTACTTATTTTCAAGTTGAATGTCACTCACATTTCATCGCAGCATTCACCTTCAGATAGACTTTCCAGCCAGTCTCTTTCGAAAGTCTATCTGAAGACAAAGGCTGCGATCAAACGTGAGTGATGTTCAATTTGAAAATAAATCAAATCCCGCGACTACTCATGAGTTCTTTATTGTAGAGATACTGAGTATATTGCTTGTGTGAGCATTTTACGCACATGTACAAGAAAGGTCCTACTAGGGATGCGCCTAGAAGTAATTCGACGGGATCACTTCAACATTCTCAGCATTGTACGCTCATCCGATAAACATTGAACGTGATATGTACGACAACAGGTAAGGAGAGTCAGAACCCAATGAGGATGCAGGTAGAGTGGCACTACTACTGATAAAATGAACGAACATCAACTTTTTCGCGTTCTTGGGGTGAAACACAACAGTTAGTCACAGGAAACCATGTGACATTCAAATATGCAAGGATGAACACAAGCACCGGTGGCCAACAAGCCAAGATGAGTAATTAAAGTCCAGTGAAAACAGTCTGACTTGTGCCTATATACCTGACACATGGGCAGACCGATAGGCTCATAGGGTCACACTGACCAGTAGGGATGTCTTGTTCACAGAAGTGAGGCAGGGAGTTATTGAAGGTGAATAACAAGAGGATGTTAATCGTAAAATTGTACTTTGGATGAGAGTTGTAGGGACGACAACGTCAAGCGATTTGTCATTTGGGACAACCGGAGGGACACATGGGGGAAGGTACTAAGTCGTGGAATCCGTCCAATCAAGCGTGAAAAGCTATCAATATCAAAGGGTAATTGGGATCAACGGTGTCTGGTTGATTCATGTAAACACCAACCCAATGCAGGTCCGGATGATTTTCCCCCGAAAATATAGTGGCCGACGCATTCATAATCACGACGATCAGCCCCACTAATAACGATGCATTAGAGGTCCTAATTCATGCTCTACCAACGCGCCACCCTGTCAAGAGATGCTTGTATAAACAGATGGCATTCATGAAATGTGTTAGGTCGGTCGTTTTCACTAACAGTGATACTCTGTGTCAACGTGATGAGACGTAACACGTGGTATGAGGAACAGATAAGTCGTTTCAGCCGCTAAAATCGTTCCACAAGTGGATCACTGACCGGACGGCAATATCCAAACATCCGAGAAATATTATCCTTCATCTCCCTAGAGATACTTAATCAAGGGTCAATCAAGTCACACGATTCACCCAACAAATGTTAACTGGAAGGTACACTTTCCAATTTACTGTAGACTCCTTTCACTTCCTCGTGCTAGGTGATCGACTGATTATCTTGCACTGTACGAGAATGAGAGAGGTTCACACGGAAACCAATGCATCGCATTGGAAGTGAAGATCGGAACTTACTCGGTTGCTCGCCATAACGGTGTACAAAACGTATTGTAATTATCATTATCATCATTAGTTAACTTCTAGATGTTCAACGAACCAATCTTCCGCTAAATGAAAACTCGAAAGAGCGTAGTCGTGTTTATCAGTCTGCAATTAGTTCGCAGTTCCCGACTGACAGTTTCAAAGATAGAGAGCTTTCACGTATTCAGGAGTGATAGAGAATAGAAGACAAGGACCCAACTAGTGAATCCGTAATCTTAGTAAGTATGACAACGCGTGAACAATATTGCGGTGGCTCTATGATCTATGTAACAAATCAAATTTTTCATCGGTCATGCGTGTGCATCAATGAGCATCACTAGGCCCAAAATGTGCACACTCGGTACACTCTTGGATAAAACAGTGGGCACCGTGATCACTGATTACAGTTACATATTGTAGGGTATTTGTTGCAGTGTGCACACTGGTAGTCCAAGCAAATAGTCGGAGTGTGTTTGCACCATCTAGCCGGCTCTGACCCGACGTTAGATAGGTCACAGTTCTGGCAGTCGATTCGCCACACTTTTATGTACGTGCACACGATTTTCACTGTCGACTGGGTTGAGGATTTATTGAGGGAGTTTAATACCATGTGATCAACTTATAAATCGCTTGACAGCACTATCGAGTTCGTCTAACCACTTTCAGTGGTAAAACACTGGACTATCCAAGGTATGCGAGTAGCCTATCGTTCTTAAGCGTTCAGTCGAAAAACGACACACTAATAAGCCATGTATTGGTTTACTGAAGAATATTTTCTAATAAATAGAAAGTATAGATCAATGCATGGTTGCCCTGAATAGAACAATTTTCGTTCTCTAAGATGTGGGTTTACGAATATGGTTCTATAATTTCACCAATCATTGCTTGCATATAGCACTGTTCAGCACGATCAACAAGGCTAGCACGGTGGTTTTCGGTGACGTCGTACACGCCAGAAATGGTTAGTTATCCCAAGACCTACATTCTCTGTTCCTGTTGACTCAGCACATCCCGAAGACTTCTGTTCACCACCGTCTCGTGGTGCACCTGTATATGTCTTCCAACCTTGGCTCCCAACAGGCTCCGGATGTTAGCAACCGAATTCAACATTGGCGATTGGGATGCGGGTCGTAACGGTTGTCCTCTATCATATAAATCTTCAGCAAACACATTTTCTGGATTAATGTGACAGGGTGCGTTGTCGCCTATCAACAAAATTTCGGACCTAGGTGTACTAATCTTTATCTGGCTTAACACGGCTCGCGGAGACCCGTCACAATCACTGTTGCTGTACGCCCCCCTTCTCGTCGTAAATTTCAGTGTCGAGCTTGATAACACAGCGGCCATCAGAAGAGGATTACGGCTCTGGTTATTTGTTGCAAAGACACATGCTTTCTCACCTTTTGCTGAATTTCCCGTTGTCCTCTTACAAAACAAGCTTAAGTTCGTCTCAACAACTCAGCACACAGTCTCTGAATTTGCTTAACATTCCCTCAGTCGATAAACAAACGTTTGCGGAAATTCCAGACTCTCACTTGGAAATGGGTAGTAGACGAGGTCCTCGGACAGTTGTGTACCAGTCATCCAAGTACCAACCAATTAGTGTGGTTGGTAAACCTATCCCAACCCCAGCTTTGACGCGCAAATCCAAGAGTTTCAGCGTAAACTTTGGGCCCAGGGAACTAACTTCCAGCGAATTATCGATCTTTGATTCTGTTAGAATCTTGCTTCTGTGTCCTCTGCGGAAGGGCGACTGGGCACCATTCAACACCCATTGGAATGCTTAGATAATACGCTTGTGTGTTTCGGAACTGATGAGAGTGTGTGTGCGTTCGTCAACCATGTACACTAGAGAAATAAGGAAAATGTTTTCGCAAACTGGTTCACTCTGACACTACAACTCGTAGTTTACAGCAATATGAAAACCCACTCCCATTAAACGTGAGGTCCACAAGCACCTCTAACAATTCGTAAACCTTTATCACTCAAAGGAACCAATAAGACCACAGCTCGGTAGGCTGGTAACAGCAGCGTCGGGGGATCTGTACAAAAGTTCTGCCGCTTTACATGCTCTGTATCGGCAAAACCGTTGACATCCCGGAATAATCTGCACCACTGCCTAGGCCAAACTAATCAATGCCAAGTTCGCTAATTGATATCGGCTATCCATTGGGGTTAGTTGGGTCAACCGCTTTCTTGTATTCACGTTCAAGATCCTAACGCGGAACTTCTAATGCACCAAGGTGGATTGCTTCAGCATGTGTCGGAAAATCTTATACCATAACAGGAGAAAGAAATATGGAGGAAACTGAACTTGTTCCAATAAGTTCATGTTACTGAAAATTTCGCTGGACTAATCTGGAGAGCCATCATTGTCAGATAAAGGCATTCTAAAGCTCTTGACTTCAGAAGAACAGGGGAATTTACCGAATTGTTCTACATGTTGCTGTCATCTCTAAATGTACGTACACGGTAGCTCATTTAGTTCTTTCAGTAGTAGGATAATAAATGTGCGCGTTTATTAACCAAGTCAGCCGTCATTTTCACACTACTACCCAGTGTTGCTGGAGGAGTAACTGTGTCTACCTTACCTGTACTCAGCCTCAAGATAACATGCCTCCTGTTTGTGTGCATATTTCACCCACACGGAAATATAAGCCCAATATTTCTATTGACTGTATTTTCGATGCACAGGAAACTTGTGACGAATCTAATTTTTTCAACCCTTGGAAAACGAAATTGTACAACCTTGGTTTAGCCTTATGGTTGTACTGTCACTTCGATACTGATCGGACTGTACTGTTGGGGAGTAGAATAGAACTTCTGAACTTCAGCAGAACTTATGCATATCGGTCATAAACGTCCTTCAGCATGGGATACAGCTGCGATTGTGAAGTTGCAGTCCAACTTGCTTCGCTAACACGGAGCGGTTACTGTGTTGTTTCTGTTCGAGTGCCTAGTCGGGAGAAAAAGGAACATCACCTAGATCCAGACCCTAACTATACATAGGTGAATCGGCTGGATCAGTGAGTTATTAGGCAAGGCACACTGCTTGTCTCTTTGAAAGTTTCTGCCGGATATCCAGGTCTCATACAAACTACTCGCAAGGATGGTAGCAAGTTATATGAACTCGTGAGTCTCTAAGGTTTGGCATATTGTTTGTTTTCTTCAAGCAGTGAACAAGGGTGGATTACTATCTCTGAAATGACATAAGAACATAAATGCCTTTTTGTAACTGCTACAAACTTGTTCTTCACCCGTTCCAACTTGTTTTGATATAAACATAAACACAAAACCAACAGCTCAGCTTGTATTCCACTGTACCACCCGGTGTGTAGGTGACAGTTGTTAATCGGTCTTCAGGATCGGAACCGAACGACAGTCAGTAACATGAACTTTCTGGCAGAGGTACGCCTACAGCCATCACTAAAACTACATGATTTATGATAGCAGCGAGATTCTAACTTACACAAATTGTTTCACTACCGTTGTGGCAACGAATTTTGTTGTCCACAGGTCGGAAAAAATATTGGAATGCGGTATTACATTTACGGTTCGTTACTTTGCGTGGGTTGTGGGGAAAGTTCAGAGCTAGAACGGACCTCCCGATTACTTTCATAAGAAAAACTTCAATTATAGGGGTTATTTCAAATACTTTGGTTGGTATCATAATGTAAACTATCAGTGGACAGAAAAGATTATACTGAACCATTCACTAAAGTCATATTTGAATGTAATTGACATTTGAATCATGAGAGTTAACATATAATTCCTAACATTGAGATTAAAGATGTTTTCATTGACAATTTCCTCAATCAACTCGCTCATTTACCTAGATTACTCAAATGAATATTAAGGGCCATCTTTCGGTTAAAACGATTCAAGTGTGTGAGCAACAGTCTTTCATTCTAGGAATACTTGTCCAGTAAGTAATTTGTTTCCGCTAATTTTTATGCACAATTCTGCAGTGCTTTGTCTGTTAACATCAAATTCACTCAGGATGCATAAAGGAAATATACCATCTACCCACCGTTGAATATAACACACCTGAAACCGTACTCAAACAAGGGCTAATTAAAGCCAGCTCGGCAACAGCTTGAAAGCCTTCAAACTAACAAATCTTGAATTGTAAACACCAACTTCCAACTTTGCTAGCCGGTTGAAGCCAATCAGCGTGTGACAAGATGACTGACTACCGGTTGTCCTTGAAATAAACGGCAGGCTTCCAGGGAACAGAATATGAAAATAGATCGAATTACTGTTGCGGACATCTTTCGGTTGCAATCAAGTGTTTCGGCAATTCTATTCATATCTAACTAAACAATACGCAAAATACTGTTCAAAGTTTTAAACTTCCGAAAACATTCTGGAAAAACATTTATTGCATCAACAAATAGACAATCATGAACGCTCGCCTCAAATATCAGCGCGAAGTTTATAGGATGAAGTTTTGTTCGGTTACGCACAACTCAGTGTATATTTATCAAGCAGTCTATCGGCAATCCATAATAAAAAAAACCAACCTGTGATTCATCTATTCAAAAAGAGAGCTCCAACAAAATTGGATAAAAGATAACTTCTTCGTCTGTTCCAACATACCGCGTATAATAAGCTTGACGAGGAATAAGCTTTTCCCGTTAGGAATTGGGAGAAAAAAGACAGCAACTAATTGGCTCACGAAACTGTTGAAATCTGTTGGAGGACGACTTCCTCAGTTCCGTCCGAAGGATAATTTCAAACTTACTGATTCGATTGAAACAGTGAATGATTGAGATAAATATTTATGCTCAGTTAATGCACAGTGACTATTTACAAAAGTTTCCCTGAATCAGTGTATCGAATTCCTGCTTTTCTGTATGAGGAAGTGTAACCTAGATGCCGGAAAGTCTAAAAGCGACTTAGGATAACTACTGCTATTCTGTACCAAAACCATCAACTTCGTTTTCCAAGATTCAGCTCACAGACAAAATGACGGTGTGGCTATACAGAACTCTCTCGACCCTATTCTGGCAGACACTTTTGTGGTCGAGTTTGAGTAACCAGTAACAGATTATTTGTCTTAAGCGTGACTGTACAAACGATAAGCCGGCCATAGTTTTTTTTACCACAGACAACTGTGAGTAAAAAACATAATGAACCAAATGAATTCTTTTCAACTGAAAGGTTTTTATTTTGGAAGACGAATATCAAAAGAGTGCATCTTTTATTGATGTACACATCAGGAGAAACGGAGATGGCCTCAATTAACGAAGCGTCCATCGCATGAGCACCTGGATAGGACAGTGCCTGCATTCTGCAAGATTTTTACCCTGATGCCATGAATGAAGTTTGATGCTCAGGTAGTTTAATCGGACCAGATATATTCGCACTAAAGACATGGCTCAAGAAGAGGTTGCATTGTTAAAGACCACCTTACAACCAAACGGTTAACTCAAACCATTTATTGCAAGATTCAAAGAAACTCTTGACGTAGGAATTCGACCCAGCAGTGTCCCAAAAGCTGGTATTTCTTCGTCTTCCCTTTAAGGACCATGATGTTTGTCAACCAGTTTGCCGCCGTCTGTTTGGTTATATCGAATGAAAATCAGATGAGGTTGTTCCAGTGATTCTGCGCAAAACATTCCTGGTACCAACTCCCTGTGTGAGACAACCAGTACCCGAGTCAGCCAAATCCACCGTTATCTATGAATAGCGATATGGATGCGGTGAATTTTGTACAGTCCGGACAAAGCGCCAGTTGCGAACCCGGGTCGCGGAATATATCCTGAAATGTGTCAAAGAACAGGTCACACAGCCGAGTGTAGAAATAGAAAGCTTGCATCATCCATCACACGTCATGTGATAATGACGCGAAATCAGTGCAATCTTAAAACCGCATTTCGCATTATTTGGTCAACATCACACGGGTGAACATAGAGCTATACTGAAGCTGATATCATCTGAAGGTTCAAACCCGTGTCGCGTTCAGAAACAAATGTTTGTAAGGTTGTCATTATCATAAAAGTGAGAGAGTGTGAACCGTGACATTTTGTTTTCTCTGATATTTTGTTCGTTTCTTCATATTGATATGTGAATGGTTTGTAGCACGGACTCGTAAGAATGCGGCGAAAGTTGTCTGAACACGAATAATGTAGTGTCGGTCTACTCCCTCCTACGTTTTTATATAACACGGAATATCGTTAGGTAATATTACTAGTAATTATTTCGGAAACCCCGAATAATTTTGGTCGAGAGTTGCTTTTAGTGGATCACCGGCCCTTCATGGAAAACTGTTGCCAGAATATTACTACAACTCTAAAGCGTTTCTAGGCAATGTTTCAGGTTGAGCAGCAGTTTCAACCAGTATTCGAACCCACTGTTTCTCCAGTTAGGCGATGTCACTGCTCGTTGTGTACGCGGATAGGAAGACAATGATGGGAAAATAAACTGACGGGGTTTGGGGCAGGAGCTCATCAAATAGCGTCTTGAGGAATGTCAGTCCGACGCCTGTAGACTAAAATGAGCGCAGTAAACCTTGTTTTTGACACTTTGACCCCCTGAACTTTCATGCAACGGGGCTTTGAATTGGATAATGTAATGTGCGTAATTGTTACTGTTCCGATTTGAGTGCATGAATATTTTGTGTTGCGTAAGTGGACGATGGCCTTGTGATCAAACAGATAAGGCAGCAGTAAGCTGGAATTTGAAAGCCACTAAACTAAGCACTAGTCAAATCCTCAATCTGATTAATACAACCATTCCTTACTTAATAAGAACACTGAAAATTTGGAAATGAGCATAACTTGCTACATCATTTAGTCCACAGGACATCAGCTATCCGCAGAAAACCGTGCTTTGAAAAATTGGACGGAGAAAACAGAAAATGTGTACGATAGTTTCTCGTTCAGAGCAACACTTGAGTAGGTTTCTTGTCTACCTTCTACCATGCTCGCAGTGTGGGACAGACTGGGATGGCGAATGAATGAAATCGGACAAACTCTCATCTTGGGGATTGTCTAGTACCCATTCAAATCATTTCCATTTTAATACTTCCGTTGTTTATCTCGAATTCTCTGCCATTTGCGTGAAATTATTAAAACGCGAATAACAGAAGTTCGGTTCGTTTGAAATTGTGGGCTCCACTAGTGATTCTCTATGGAAAGTTATGAAGCTGAATGCTTAAGTAATTTCTTCGCTGAAAGGCATACGTACGCGCCACACCGGTTAGATTTGCAACTGCAAATAGGCTGACGCTGTTCAAGAGTTTCAGCTATTCTGGAAAACAGATCACTCGTCGTCAGGGTTCCAAGGTTTTTTTAACTTAGCTTTACTTGCAGACATCCACTTTCGCTGCGTTCTAAAAGCGACTTGAACCAGTTCAGTGCGTAAGTCTTTTTCGATGCCTCTATTGATCTGCTAATTAATGATTGAGAGTGAGGCGTAGCATTGCTGTTTGGGGCTGCAGACAGAAACTAGAAAAAATCAAATACGTTGTGAAGTCAAGTGACGAAGGTAAACGGTAGCAACCCTCACGGCCTAGCCTCTGTGGACCAAACATCCGTCGAAATGATTCATGGTCTGGATTGGTTTTCATGCAAAGCCGGACTTGGTTCAACTGCTCACCCTAACTAACTCAATGTGTGCAGTCTACCGTATCTTGACACATGTTATACTGTCATGTTTTAATCTTCTAAAGAGTCAAGAACAGTGAGAGCGGAAAGATTAGAAATACACATTCTACCGATAATATGTAAAAAGCCCTGTAACCGATACACACATTGCAGGGATACCTGTGAGTGAGCACAGATTTTGAATAATCCCCTTGCATAGCTGTATAACTACGAACAAGTTCTCTATAAGTTGCACAACTTCATTGCCAAATTTTTAAAATACACCCGAAGTTCTGTCTCAAACCGACTTTCTGAATAGCAGTACATTTGGGACTCTAAGACGCAGTAGGCTTCAAAGTGGACCTACTATTCTGGGCAGTGCAGGTTTCAAGCTATTTTGTGTGACACTTTGGTTCAGAGTGTGACCGTTGAACGGACTGGACTTTGCGACCTCATACCATACTAAAGACTGAAAAACGTATCCCTCAACATTTGGCTATACAATTGGAAAAACTGCCTCTACCCGTTGGTGTTCAAACAGACCGCCAGCAAAAATAAGACTTCACGATATGCACGCTTGATAAGGGAATACCTTACTTTTTGGGCGGGGGCGACGCTGATAGGTAACCGTATCATAATATCCAGTCTGTGTTGCAGGAGTACTAGCGAAGTGATCTACAGGCGGACCCAAAATGAACATCTGCCTAGCTCAACGGTCTTTTACTTGGGACCAAGCAGGTGGTCTACACATGCCGCCACGATATCGCTAATAAACCTTTCAGGTGGCGAAACTTCTTTGGACCGAAGCAAGTGCTCTTTTGCTACCCTTCGTGCATCTGTTTTACTAAAACAGATAATGACCCAAAGTTCCACTAGCTGCCGATTCTCATAATGGTAGATCGCTGTTGTTTACACGATGTAGTTTTACATATTCTTGCGACGGCCAGGATTAGGACCCTGACACCGTCTACGCCACTGACCTCATATAAGGAGTGACCAGATTATCATTACTGAACGGTCAAATTCCTTCTTTTGCGAGTAGTGACCAAGTTGCTGGATAGTGCCAGTAATAAACGCGGTAACTGTCCCGTTAACCCTAGTCTACAACTCCTGTGTTTAGGATGCCCTAGACAGGTCGAAGTAACTGATCTCAATGAACTCAGCCGTGACAAAGATATGTGCTATTGACAAGCTTTAACGAGAGTGAAAGTGAGTTCCGGTGTTTCTTTTCCAAACACATTGGCTCAAAAGTCTATCTCAATGTGACAGCTGCAATCAAACGTGAATGATATTCAACTTGAAATTAATCAAAGTTCATCATCAATCTGCAATATGCTGGTACTTTATTGGTCACTGGCGCACTGATCTTTTTAGACCAAGATGAGCCGCTTCTTTTCATGAAATTGGTAACGAAAGAAGGAATCTGAGTTATGTACAACTTATCTGGTATTCCACGACATAAAGAGACAACCATGAGAATTTTTGAGTGAAGATCTGAAAATGGAAGACGGGTAACTTGACTGAATGCAAAGCGTTCGATCGCCAAATTTGAACAGGTGGATTCTGTTGTCTGACAAAACATCTGTGGTCAATTAATGATCGCTACAAATGTTTTTGTTGAAGGATTGGTATTATATTATGTTAAAATTAACACGTTAAGATATTAACTCAAACGCTCAGCTTAATATGTTATGGGTCTGGTAAATACTTTTTCGAAAATACCACTTAGGTAGTCAATTGCCAAAAATTCTCAGAGCCGCCCATTTGGGTCGCTGCATGAAGCTATCAGCTCATCGTTATGCTGACAGGACAAGCTATCGAAGCACTTGTGGAGGTAGTAGCTTATAATCACTCCACGATGTCAATGGCGGATTCTCTGCTGCCTGCTACTGTTAAACATGTTGCGAACCGAACACTATGCACCACCTGTCTGTGTTGGTAGCCACTGGTACAGAGAGTGGAAAACGGTATACCGTGAGGCGTGTGAGCAGAAGAATTTGCAAAACAATAAGACAGTGCCAGGTGACCTGAATTCAAGTGTCCAAGAGTGAGGGATTCACCGGTGGCTAAGTTATCTTAAAATGCAGGGTGACTGGCCTAGAAGCAAGGGTCTGGAGTTTCTGAAGCATGTCGTTTTAACTCTACGAACCGTGTGAAGTCAGAACACGATGTTGAATAGCATAGGGTAGATTTCTGCCGCTAGGTAGGTAACCAAACGAAACGTTGATCATGTGTGATTAGTTTGGCAACCAATCACTCAGTAATCGGAAACAATTTGACTTGATTTGGTCAGAACACCAATGGCTGGTAAGAAGGACAAGTGTAAATGGTTGATTGGGTAAAAGGATATTAGCCGTCTGCAATAATGTGAGCTCGTCTATAACATCTCCATTTTTAATTTAAAAAATTAATAAAATAACTCCAAGATACTTTCTAGGGTCAACAATAAACGGTTGCTTAGAGGACGAACATGATTAGATCTGCGAAGTTTAGTAGTTGAGGTGACCGATACTGTTGATATCGTGGAGGTTATCTTAGAGGAGCGGTCTGGTATCTTCGAGTGTGCATCGACCGCCAGTAAATGCCACTGTCTTTCTGATGAGCCTAAAATTTCATAGTTAAACCGAAACCATGTTTTGGTAGCCTCAAGGCATGAGTATATTTTAGATTTGACGAACATTTTCACACAGTTTCTGCAAGTTTGGGCGAATGCTTTTATCTGCTTATCGAGTCTCGGCCAATGAGCATATCTGTGAGTCACTGGCTTCAACCGACTGATACTAAGAGGACTAAAGTGTAATCATCATGTTGCGTATTGAAATGGAACTACCGGAATCACTACACGAAATACCAGCATCAGACATCCGTAAAATGTAGCTAGCGAATCCTTATAACCAGGAAAGTGTTCCGGTCTTTCATCTAGTGAATCAGTTAGCCAGCCAATCTGGAAATACTGCACAGCTTGTTGTAACAAGAGATCCTTTATTGTTGCGGATGCAACAGTCTTGGCACTTTCTGAATGAGTGAAGACCGGATTCGAAAAGAACCTATGAACATCTTTATCCGTCGATACTGATGAAACGACCCAGTCCTCAACAACGTTTATTTGCGTACGTCGACCAAGAGTATCAGTACAATGACGATTATAATGTTCTCGTAATTCTGAAGCGAATTTTGCTATCACATATTCGTCTGTCTTTGCTCTTACCACCTTGGACGGACTTGAATACTGAGTGAAGTCGGTAGCACGTAGGATAACTTCAATTCAACAGTCAACTCTCTATCTGATAAATGATACTTCAACTCTTTAACAATGTAGAAGTTACCAACACCATGTGGATCACTATGTTGAAACTCACGGGTTACTTGCCTCATGAGTGGATTTCGGGTTTCTAAGGTGCTTCGTGATACACTGACAGTTCGCTTAGATGCTGGTCTTTGCAAATAATCTAAAATTTCCTCTAAGGTCGTATCCATTTGAAAGCCCAATTTCGTGTCATTCACTAAAATGTCAACGTACTTTCTGTCACTTGAAATATTATTACCGAACAGCGCATAAAACGTTAGATCGATTGTGGGTCCTGGTATGCGCTTGGATAAGGGTGCTATCCCACAGCAAACATCATTATGACCACGCGTCCAGCATTTTTGGCACATGTGATTTCGAAGTTTGCAAACACGTAAGATGCCATTCTCCACAGTGCTAACACACGCTCAACGGTCTTCCCGCGGATTCTGTTGTCTGGATTTTTCTTGCTTTAGTTCGACGCACATATCAACGCCTTCTTTACTACTGTAATCGTTTTCAATCGATCGAGTGTCGTTTTGTAGTTAATTAATCGTTGACTGTCATCTCTTCCAGTCTGCAGTGTCATATCTGGGTACGTTTCTAGCTGTGATGATACACGTGCACAGTTATCAGCATCGGATGTTGATTTGAATTCACAAGTGAAAGTAACGTTTAGAAGTGATCATTGGTGAGATTGGGCAGCTTGAATTTCTCGCACTCATGATTGACTACGAGAGCGAGTGTTAAAAAATCCTCTAGGTATTGCCTATTAGGTTGCAAATAATTAGCTCAAACGTTGGGTACTGACACACTCTCAGTAAAAATACGGGCTAAACGCTGTCCCGCATCTATGAATGGACATCCACGTGAGTTCTTTGTCCGACTATAGTTACAATACTGAGCGTGTTCCGTTGAGCCAGTTTTGAGTAAAATTAGACCAAACGAATGAAGCCTAAAAGTAAATATACGTGAATAAAATTATAAGCAGCTGGGTATCATAGTCGCTTTATTTGCAATGTCAAATCTGTGCCGGCTGGCTTGTGTTGATCAGCTTAGTTTATCGGTGTCACGTATGCGCGTATGACGCGTAAGGGCTGGGTAGTGTCGTCCACCATGTCCCTTCGTTTTGTTCGACAATGCATACAACTAAAAGGCACGTAATCGGTTGACTAGTTTGCGTCCAACACGCTCACCTTCTCTCCTTTGATCTGACATATTACTGTGCACGTCTTCATAATCTATCAATCTGATGAGGCCAGCACGTTCAGGTAGACATAAATGCAGGTATAAAATGATATACGCCACGTCGGTGGGATTGGAACCTGAATGATGCGGGTATGAACTGTCAACATCCCCGTGACCAAAGAAAGCCAGCATGCAAGTGTTTATCAGTGCGACTGGAGGTTGTCAGGCAGAGGAGACCAGGCAACCGTCAAGTTATTGATACAACTTGTGTGGTGACGATAGAACTAAGTGACCACCTCCAAATAACAAATGAGGCGCTTAGACAAATAAGGGACCATTGCTACTATACACACGAGTGACAAAATAGTGAGCGGTTCTTTACGATTTGCTCCTGGAAACCCAAATTAATGCTGAACACCCGTCAAGCTATCTCACTTGCCGGTACACCGGGCTGTGAATCATGAGATTTTCCTAACCATATCGACCAGCTCAACAAGCTGGGTTCCTTGGATGACTCAAAAGATGTGGTATTTCATAGAGAACTGCGTCGAGATATCGTGGAAAACGAGAGAACAGTCGTTAGAATGTTGTCATTGAAATGTCATTTCAAAAGTTTAACCGTAGGAGTACAGAAAGATGATACTTGAGAATTTTCTATTAAATACTGTCCAACCAACTGCATGGAGTGACCGAAACAACTGTTGCAAAGTTGACTCAACAAGACGAACTAAGTTTGATGACACGACTTTCTCTTGTCTGTACGAAACAATGTGCAAACCACATTAGTTTGTCTGAGAATATACTGAGCAGTTTCATGAATGATAAGGCTGTTATAGCCAGGAGTTTGTGAGAAAGAGGAATTGGGCTTGAATAGGAATCAAGTATCAAACTTATAAACCCATGAGTTGCGCCACCTTCACCCAAGTTTGTTGTATATGTATACAAACCTGTAAGAAAAATGCCGTCACTTACGTGATGACCTAACACTTTGAGCTCATATAACCTGATTGCTCTTTGAACATATCGAAGTGTACAGTGGTTTCCTAAGTCGCCACGTCATTGTCTTCATTACGATGATAACTTACATCATTTGAAGAAACAGGCGAATATCTGTAGGTAGAGTGTGACCTCTTGGGAAGCCGGAAACTCGAGCCTTATAGTTCCCGTTCAAACGTAATTTGAAGGATCTTGCTTGCAACGTATTAGAAAGTACCTTACTCCATCAAACACTCAAGGCTGTATGAGTCATCATGGCATCAAAATCATGTTCTATGTCGAAAATGAACGATTGGAATAAGTGAAAAGTTTGTGCAAGCGTTGTCTGCAGACGGTACATGCATGCTGGACACCGAACAGCAGCAAAAATACTTAGCAGCCACACTCTGGTCGTTACCAGGATAGCGTCAACATTACAAACAATCATTTTTGTTCGCACTGGCCGGGGTAAGGGTGCCAGGTTGTAGATACCTCTGTAGAGACCTTTGTAGTAAGCGTTTATTTCTCGGTGTCAACATGATGCGTGAATTTCTTGTCTGATCCAACGCGTGAGGTGTCATCAGCTGATGTTTCGTAACCAATGACGTTGGCATTCTTCAGTCGTCTTTTACTACGCTGGTTTTTCGTTCAAGCGTGCTTTGGATTCATCGTCATATGTTTCATCACCTTTGTTAAACCACTGAGGTGCAATTCACCACGTTCTCTCTTGTTCAAAATGGTGGACTGAAGCATTACTTGATTGACCAAGGGATAAAAACTCGGGCAATCTCGAATTATGTGAGTTAAAAAACACAATGTTATCTATCCGTCGTTCGATTAATCCACATACATTGCCCCATTTTAAATGCAACTGCAAAAATACCGGTTTCTTCTGAACTTGTCAGAGAATCATTTGTTCTGCTCCAAACCGCCTTCTTCCTCAAGAAAAATATTTTACCCGATCAGAATGATTAGAAATGTGAACATTTGATAGGTAACCTTCGCTGTTCGACCTTTATTCCGCTATGCTCATTGGTAGCTCAGTAAATTTAGCTGCGATCTTTAGTAACTGCCCTTCGATAATCTGACTTTAGAATGCACCGTGCACCTTATAACTTCCTCCTTCTTACACACGTTGTTTGGGCGGGACGAGGTTGCAACTTTCACCCGTCTTTGGGTTTGTCTTAGGAGCATTTAACGGGGACAGTCCTGATGTTTTCGGGACCAAGATGTTCCCTGTTAACAAGGGGGAGAATCCGATTTCTCTGAAACATTTGACCATTCCGCACACGAACCAGCGTATTTCTTTTTTGGGGATTTACAACGGATCTGTTTTCGGCGCAATAGGTAGACTTTCTGCGAAATGTTTTTGTACATCTTATCTCAAGTAAGATCTGCTCTGTGTGACACAGTTCATCCTCCGCAGTACCGTTTGTCCGGTCAATTAGCGTATGCCGCGAATTTGCGAAACTAGGGTGCAGAAGTAAAGGTGCTGACCAATCATCATTAACTTTCAAGTTGGTCAAGTTGTCTGTTTTTGAAGTCGCAAAATGAGACCGCCAGTCCGTTCTATGTGTACGGAAATTACTACTGGTGAATTTCGCTCTGCTTGGTAGTTGATGAACTGAGAGCCTTGTGTTTTCAGTTTGTTATGGCTCAGAAGTTAGTAAATTTGGTTGAAGCAACTACACGTTATTATACAACGAAATCAGTTCGAGCTTTAGTCATGCGTTGTTGGTCTTCCAGTTTATTTTTCAACTGAATAACGGAAATCGGCTGGTTCACACATGAAATAATTAAGCTGACACGAATACATCCCACAGATTAATTGAACAGGTCACATATCCAAGTCACTTTTCACTCGGTTTGACTGTGTATGTCACACGAGATTACCGACTTTGTATTCTCATTCTCAGATAGGCACTCCTTACTGGACCCGCCATGTAGTGGGATTGGTGGGTCAACTTGAATCGGTACCTTCAGATCAATACGTGAAAGCTCTTGTTCACTAGATCATCGTCCAATGAATGCTCTCACTTGTTTGATGGACAATCTCTCACATGAAAAACTTTCATAAGTTATTCATAAGTTATTCTTTTACCTAGTGAACTGTTAATACGACAGCCAACGTCAAAGTATAGCGATATCATAATTAAAATACTTAATGTTAATGGACTTCTTAGGAGTTCTCACATAGTTTGGATATAACCGGTTAAAGTTAAATGTAACGACACCGCATTGTCAGCCAAAGAAGAAGCATACGTTCGTGATCATCTCGAACCAGAGTAAGGTTTCTGTCGCAGGGTGGACTTTCCTGTAGCCAAAATTTCTCAACCCTTAGCTTTTCAAAATCTTTTTCCAGCACTCCCTCTCCCAGACAGACTTCATGGAAATAAAAGCACACGTGTACCTTGACGTGTGTCGTTTAAGAAAAGACCACAGACCAAATACTGCTTTTTCGTGTTCTAGTAAGGCTTGGACTCATGTTCCAGCACGTTAACTCTTCCACTAGCCGCTAACATACAAGAGTGACAACAGTTGTCTGGACATTATAACAAATTTTGCGAATATGTCATATGCCTCGAACTGGAACTTAGGGTTATGGTGACTAAATTCTCGTTCACTAGAAAGTTATTGGTCAAAGATGAGGATT
Source organism: Paragonimus westermani (assembly GCA_008508345.1). NCBI lineage: Eukaryota > Metazoa > Platyhelminthes > Trematoda > Plagiorchiida > Troglotrematidae > Paragonimus > Paragonimus westermani. The sequence continues at coordinate 117,569 of QNGE01000246.1, forward strand.
TACGGTACAAAACCAATGGTCTTTGGATGAAGTCGAACAACAAGGAGTAGAATAAAATGGACAAACCCGTATGCTTACATCAGCTTCGACAGGTTGTAACCATCAATGACTTCGTCATATTTTAGAACCTGTTGACTTAATTATCCGAGTTGTCGCAAGTTCCCAAATTCTCCACTTGTTCTTCTGCAGCCGGAGAGAAAAATCAGAAGGGAGCACCTGTAAAACCTCAACCATGATGCCAAAATGTTCATAATAAATTTTTATCCAATTATAATTCAGGGCAAGCTAAAGGTTTCTTCTGATTTAACTGAATTACATTGCAACCCACCATAGTGCTCTTGAAGGAGTTCTAATCTGAACGAATCGGGCTATAACAAGTCAACTCAATAGAACAGAGACCAAGAGCGTGAATTCGATCATACGTTTTTAACGATGGCAAACTACTCGCGTTGGTGAACAACCTTTAATCATCCTAACAACTCGCGAACTCGCTGAACCAATGCAGGTTTTGTAACTCATCCTTTTTAGCATGAAATACAAGCTTTTCCAACCATCGAACTTACCTTGTAAATGCATCTGTGTAGGGTTAAAGAAGATTTTATAATTTTAAGCTCCTGAAATTCGTTCATACATAGGACAGTGCAATAATTTAAGATTTCTTGACGTGCCTCATAAGTGATCCTCGTACCAAATGTCTCGGTACTGCAATTCAGCACCGAAATGTGCACTCCGGAACAAAGGGCTAACCGGATGGTTGTGCCCCCTAAGCGAGTCGGATGGGCGAACGGACATAACACACTGTTGAAATCACAGCCAGGTTAGTTGGCTTTGCATGAGTAGGGTATGCACGCACACTTCTAGTAAAGCCGTTCAACCCCCTCGGCCAAGTGCTCTGGCCACCACAGCGCACGGTCGATAGCACCTGGCTGTTCACACAATTCACCGTTGCGTTTCCAGCGCTTAGATGGCAACGCTGGACTGAATCAGCATTCGCCGGTGAGTGCAAATGACTAAAGTAAAAATACGGCATTGCCCTAACGGATGGAGCCATCGCGATCGATTTTTCACCAACAGATAGCTACTGAATAATTTCATCCATGAACCAAATGGACTTACAAATCACTAAAAGACTTATCAAAGCCTTACAGCTTTTCCATTGAATCTAAACCACATCAAGCCACGTTTTGAGGTCTGTCGCGCCATTTATGTATTCTGACGTGAATTTTTATAGCTTTGTTGTGAAATCAGTAACCGTCTCTTGGTAACTGTCAATTTGGTGGCTTCTTCACTGAGCCGCTACCTGTCAACATGTCCTATATGAGCACTTTATCCATACCATGAGGAAAGCAACTTATTGCATCATGGATAACAGCGTGGTCAGCTCGTTCAAAAATGTTGTCCAAGTTGAGGTGCTTTGTTCTCTGGAAACCTGATTCACCCTGAAAACCGATATATCCAATTAGTTTAGGTCCACACAAAACAATTGCATCATACGAGTTTCGGCTAAGTGATTATGAATCAGGAAATCCTGTTGATACGTGTGAGTAATAGTCGAATTGTGTGGGGCCGGGTAAGGGGAGTAACGCAAACCTTACAAGTATCGCGGTTGTTCGCAAACCGACTTTCCTAGGACTGTACAGACTGTACGTGTAGCTGCTTCTGATGACGGTTTCATTTCATCCAAAGCACATTGGTCTTCTGGGTCTTGGAATGATTGATTCGGTCTACGTGTGTCTGTCTGATTCTGTTCATGTTGAGCTCTATCAGAACACACTTTCCTCAGTTTAGTTATGCCGACAGCAGCCGCCCACAGCTTGGTCTGTTTCATCAGGTTATGTTCATAGGTTCACAAGTTCATAAGTTGTTTCAAGGAGGAGGAAGATTTCGGCCTCGGGCAGAAGCTGCGGTATTATACCGAGACAGTCGGTATTCGGTGTGTTCGTCTCCGTGCCCTTTGATGATCATTGTAGCATTACTTGATCGAATTACTGACAAGAGTGAATTTGACATGCTTCCCAGTTGGTGTCGGGGTGTGCATATTGCCAGGTAACATGGCTACCCGCCAGTGATTGTCTTCACCAGTCGCTTGCTGCTTCGACACTCAGCCACTTGGGAAGTCAGACTTGTCCATTTTTTGGTGGAATGTGGATCGTCATCGTCTCCTGCGTAAGCGTTGCCTTTCGTCTTCTATCTCCGGCTCATCGGACTTCAATCCAATACCACACCAAGAGTACACTTTTTAAGATCATACCGTTTGGTCTGACTTGAGTACATTTGTGTCATTTCGTGATTGTTGCTCCATAGCCTTTTAAATATTGAATGGAAATTGCAAAATATTGACTATATTAGTTAGTAAATAGATATTTTCAATTTCTGTTTTCGAGGATTTCTGAAAGTTGGTTGTTAGGTAGGTCCCACACTACCCCACAACCAGTGACAATAAAAGAAAAAATCAATAAGCATAGAAACTAATCATCACCACTGAGCATTGTTAGTCATCTATATTTCAATGTTTTCTAAGGCTATACGAACACATTACTAGAAAGATTCACTAGATGGAGACACGTGGCTATAACCCATACTTTAACCATTGAGTAACAAGCAGACAGCTAACAGGGACCATCGCAAGCAAATTAACCCTCGTGATCCTCAGTGTCATTTTGAGTGTGAAGATTTGCGACAGTGCACTTCATTTGGTCGGCTACTCTGAAGGTTGGACGTAATCATACACTTGAACAGGTCGGTCATCAAACCTGGCAGTTTGAAACCGGTGAGTGAGGATTATTAGTCGCATTGAACAGATTGCAGAAATTTTGGAACAAGACCAAATGTGTACACAATAAAACTAGCGTGGTGGTTGAAGCCTTTGTTCCTGTGGTTAACTCTTTGAAATGGTTGGTCGGATCGTTTCGGTGCGTACCTTTCTAATCTACAAGTTCTACAGCCAAGCGAATTACACAGTCGAAAAGACTTGAAATGAAGCTAATTTGAGGTGCTTATGAGTGGCTTGTGAAAGTATATTTTCAAACATGGCCAACTGGACAATCTTCGTACAAATAAGCAGTAAACAAGGGACCAATGTACCAACGTTTGATGTTGCTAACGCCTCAGATCTATTTCAACTAAAATGGCATATTCGACTAGCTGTGGTCGTTCCATCCTTTCTGTGCGTTGCATGCACCTGCTTCCCGTCATGCTCTAGTTTCGTGCTGCTTGTTCTAAACACCTTCTTGTGAACATCGTCTTTGTCATAGTAAAGCAACTAACTCACAAAAAATATTGTTCTCCGAGTATTTTGTTTATTGGGTTCATTTTTTATGTGGTAATTTGGTAGTTATGTTTGTAGTTTACTTCGGATGTTTTGGACACGAGAGTGCATGCGCTCCTCGAAACTGTTGGATACCTGGCACCTGCAACGAATTTCATGTTTGTTCTTCTTTCGGAAACTGAACAGACATGGTCCGTATGGGTCATCGGTGTTCATGAACTTTTCGGAATGCCTTTTCACAGAATTTCTGACTAAAGGTTGACCAAGTGCATCCATTTGAATTCGGCATACACATAAGCATACGTACACACAGTCACGCATACACACACGTGTACACTTCAAGTGTGAGAAAAATGCAAATCAGATCTCCAACCTGTCCGGCTTTTTCCGCTTATCCCACACTGTCCGAAGTTCGACAGACAAATTGATCTGTCAGCCGTCTGTCTACCATGTCTGAAGCATTGCTTACAAGCTATCAACCATGGATTTACACATATATAATTTAGGATAAAACTGAATCTGAAAATTTTCAACCCAGTTATACTTGCTTCTGTCTTTCTGTATGTACAACTTGACCTGGCTAGACGAAACTTGTCAATGCCACTGAAATCAGAAAAATCGACAAAACACTAGACTTAAGCCAGTGAAAAGTCACGATCGATTTTGAGAAAAAATTGAGGACGGACTTATCTACTGTTCGCATGAACCGGTTAGTATTCCTTCTGGTTTTCTTTTGGCTGTTAATACGTTCCTCACTTAGTGATTCACTTAGTGTGGTGCGATAAGCGAAGCCTTAATGAAGTTTTTGTAAAAGATCCGGAATTTGCCGATCTGACTGGAGTTTTCGAATTATGACCTGGTTAGTTCTTTTAAAACAACAGATGAATGGTGGTCCATAGTTACAAACCCGAATGGCTTTATGGCCGGGGATTTGCGTGCTGTAAATGAATCTACACTCACAGTCAGTTCCAATGTTTTCGTTTCAAACAATTTTTTTTTCAATGTCCTTCCGGAAGAGTCGCAGAAGCAGACTTGAAATTCACACTCACTGGTGCGCAATATTCGGTTTATGACAAATTCTCGACTATGTGGCCAGAACGTTGCAAGCAACTTTCATGGATTGGGTAACAGCAGCTTCAGCAAGAAATTTAAACCACGGTTTATTCATCAGGACTGACATGACTCTCACCGCTTCGCTCTCAGCGAAGATTAGACTACAGCAACACTGTTCATGAGCGAATGTGAACGAGTGGTTGGACTGAGTTGCAAATCATTACCTATGTGTCCGACCGTTTAGGTGAGGTGTTTTTCTGTTAGGCTTCGCAACTAGGAAAGACTTTCAACAAGTCCTGTGTCCTCGTTGTGTAGACCACAACAAGTGCATTGATGAAGGAACCTAGAAAAAGCGGACTATGAATGGTTTACTTCTTTACTCTACACAAGCCGACCCATTTTCAGTTTATCGACCACAGGTTTCCTCGTTAGGAAGCGGGCTTTTCATTATCCTGTATGTATTGCCGAACATAGTTCGCCATGAGTGAATCAGACCGTCCTTTTATGCAAGTATATATCTATGAGGCTATTCGTGAACAAAACAGTCTGGTTTGTAGTAGCAACTTTGCTGTGACTTTTATTCCTGGGAGGGGTGAACTGGATTGTTTTTTTCCAGAAAAGCGTTTCATGTACGTTCCTTGCAATTTGTTTCACCAACGGCGTTAGTTAATACAAGTAACGTAATAAGTCATGGAAGTGTCACTCGGAAATAAATGTTTCTTCCTGCGGTTTCCTTCTTAAAGTAAACGGTTTGCGTGAGGTTGGACTTTATTTTTATCTTTACTCATAAGGTAGTGACAGTCTCATTGTTGTTCTGTGTCCCATATTCCCCCTTTATCTGTTTGCAGCAATCAAGGCTGCATAATGTTAATCCAGTAAACACAACAATGGGGACCCGGGGCTAGAAATTTAATGGTTATGATCGAGATTTTCTTTATCTATTGACGATTAGGGCTTCGTAGAGTTTAGTGGAACGTTACTGTCGCCGTTCAGGACTACGCTTTTCCGGCAAACCTCTCGAGCAGGACAGCAAAATGACGTGTGTCTGCTTCATGAACGGACCCAACTGAACATGGTTTTCCGACTTACACACTCTAACTCAGCGTGTCACAATGCAAACCGAATGTTGTGTTTGTGCACAGTTATTCCATGTAAACCTATCGAATAGCTATTGTCGTCTTGAATTGTTACACGGAAGACTGGGGGGTGACGCCAACTGGACAAACCTATTGGAAGTGGTTTATGACGACCGCCGGTTGACACGCGGTTATCACATTTAGCTCACAGTCAATTATTGTTGATCATTTTTTATAATCATCAGCCGAAAGACGGAAAGGTAGTTACCGGCTTTCAGTTTAGCCTTTCCACCGATCTATACCATTCGGCAGTTTGATCTACTCTAAAATTCATTTGACTGTTATCATCTGTGAGCAAGTCGTGTCCTTTATATGATTTCTACAAAGTCCCAGAAAAACGCTCTTATCGATTAAGTGTTCATTACGAATGCAATTTTCTGGTGACACACATGTGCAGAAAATTTGGTTTTGACAAAACTCTGCTGGAAAATCCGATTCACAAATTCGATTTGTTGTGCATGTGTGTCTGTTTTACACTCCTTTATTGTTTACATTAATTGATAAACAAAAACGCAGTCAGTTCAAACTTACATAAGCGAACCACAGCACGCAACGCACCAGACAAACAACTATTAAAACCTCGGTGGACAAATACGAATTGACTGGTTAACACAAAATCAATATCATTGTTTTCAAAATTACAGGAAAATGAATATCATGTCTTTTTGGATTCGAAAGTAGCGAGGCATAAGTTACTAAATTAAGTAATTTCACATCCTCCCATAAGTTACAAGGGTATGAGTAATATGATGACGAAAGAATATTTGTTAATAATGCGACAGTTTTAATAATTTGAGTGAGGCGTAATTGCGAAAGGTCTGTGTTTGGCTGAATTTAAATCAGCGACGGAAGCAGCATATTTAGACGCGGCAACCTGGTTGGAGGGAAAATAGGTTCGAAGGTGAGAATTTCTGAGCTCCTGTTGTGACTTCGTAGTTCATCCGATGGAGGGCTTGCCAGGTTTGGACACGTTTTTGTTGATGCTGTTTCGATTCCACTCAGATATTTGCGGTTGGGTCTTCTTTAAAAGGATACGTTTGTTGAGTGAAATCTTGATGAAACCGGCTAATAATGTCAACTGACTGCTTCAAAAATTCAAATCGATGAGGTTGGGGTAACGGATGACAAGCTAATTACCAGCCACGGGAAATATTGGTTTGCAGTCTGTCTTCCGCGAAATGAAGGAAGGAATTGGGACCGGAACCGTCGGCCAAAGAGAACTCAGACTGTCCAGCGACTGACTTCGACAACGGTTGTATTATCCTGTGCAGTCGGAAAACGCGCAATAATTAACAGAAGCCTGGAACAGCTTGATACATATTGGCGAAATAAAGTAAGAATTATCGATGAGAAATCAAAGATTTGGTTTATTTTAAAGTTGGACATCACCCACATTTGATCGCGGCTTTCTCATTCAGATAGACTTTCCAGCCAGCCTCTTTCGAACTCATCAGTAGTCTAAAATATCGCCTTGCAACTTTAATGAGATCAGTGACCTCGACTTGTCTCAAAAGTCCTAATCGTGGAGTTCTCGATCGGAGATAGCAGGGCAGTTACTGTGTCTCCTCTCAAGAAGTTTGGGCAACCTGATCGTTTTTCATAGGCGAAAATGGTTGAGCGTTCAAATTTGATGATTCGGTCGTGACTAATGTGAGGTCAATGGCGCAGTGATCAACACGGTTGCCTCATGATTGGAATGGTCGGAGTTCAAATCCCGGCCATGACAAGGATGTGCATTAGGGACGAGCTCTGATGCGATCGAAACTCGAGTTTAGTGCTTTTTTTCTAAAGAGGCTGGCTGGAAAGTCTATCTAAATGCGGACTCTGCGATGAAGCGTGAGTGATTTTCAAGTTGAAAATTAAGAATTGTTTTTAACCCTTCTGAATGCAACAAACATTCCCGCCAACGAGAGCCATTTTACTAGAGTTGCTCGGTTTGCCTCAAGGACTTGTTTTAGTTCCTTGAGTGAATCTTCTACCTAATTGTGATTCCGCCATCCACTTCTTACAGAAAGTGTGGACAGTGACAAAGTAACTAACGTTGTCTCTGTAAATTTCTTCTGTTTAACCGTTTACTTAGGAACCTTCCTTCAGAGGTGATGAATACGAACAGATCGCATAGTGTTGGACGTATCGATTTTTCAAAATTAGGTAGAACACGCGCCTAGGATTTTGGCGAATTTTACAAGTGGTCAAGGGGCAGTCAGTTTAACGGTGGATACTGTGATAGCTACGTGTGTAGTTAATTAGTTATGTAGGGCTTTCTCCTGACCCTTTCTGCTACCTTGGCGTGGTGGTCAGACTTGCGTGCTGTTTAGATCCTGAGGACTGTGCTGACTGTGACTATGGTCCTTGCGGGTTCAACCTTGTCAGATTGGCCGAAGGGGAGCAGCCAGACAAAAAGCAGATGCGTGAGTGTCTGTGGACTTCTATCCATTCTTTTCTTCGGCTTTGTTGGTACATTGTATGATGAATGGTCTGCCTGGCTTTTCATAGTTGAGCGAGAAATTTGCTTTTCATCCCCATCTTCTTTAGGTTGCACTAACCTGCACTCCTATACTGCAACGCTCCTTGTATTACGCTTCATAAATCTTTCTTCTCAGTGTAGATCTCGTCACTGTAGCCTCTTTCTGTTTAGTGTCCGAGAGTTAAGAGTTTCCTTTCGTTATTAGCCAATCAACTGGCTAAACAGCATTGGCCGACTGGACACAAAGCTCCCAGTGGCACACACCCCGCTCTTGTTCCTGTGGGTTTACACTGGATATGTGGTGTGTTGGTGGAACTGCAATTGGTGCAGCGCAAGCCAGTTGCATTGATGGATAAGCGCAGGCGTCCTTTGGCTTCCGTCACTGTGACAGGCTTATCCAAATCGGATGCCGCCAACTATGTAGGGCTTTCTAATAACAACAAGGCCGAACGATCGTCAGTGACGAGATCCATGGTATTTTCAAAACATTGTGACAGCCAAATGGGTAAGATTTTGGCTGTGATTTGCAGGCTAGGGCATGAGCAGAGATCAAACATTCCGTGCCTGGCGTTTTTCACGTTTTCATTACCAGGGCGTCCGAGGCATGCAGTGTAGCAGTGGAACGTTAACCACTTTTCTCAGGAATCCACGTTTCACGCTGAATATTCCTATAATGTTAGAATTTAGATGAACACACAACTGGTTTTTTGTTTCGGAAAAAAACTAAGTCGTTTATAAGCGAAACGACAGTAAGCTATCTTCCATTTGTCAGTTATTCGGGAGAGCTGTGTAGACTTTAACTCCAAAACATCCCCAATGTTATCTTGGGTCTTCTGTTTTACATTTTTAAATAGTGTCCAATGGTGGTTTCAGGGAATACGTTCTACGGAAGTCTGATTTCCTGTAGGCGATGTTTAATATACCGTATAGATAGTTAATGGTAAGCCTCTTCTTGATTTTAAGAATAACGTAGTTTGTTACGTGGACGAAAATACACGGAAATGAAATTGAAGAGTGTGAATATAAGTTGTACGTCACAGACATTCTTGTCTGGCAGTTGTAGCATTTTGCCTTCTCACTGTCACGCCAGCCCTCAGAACTCAATGCACTAAAGAATGAGGCAGACTTCTGAGGGTTACAACCTTTTTACCTGGGAGCTATTCAACCGGTGGTGGACAGTAGCCGACCATTAGGATGCAACAATCTTTCCAAACAAAGTAAACAACCTACAACGCCCTTCTGCAAGCCGTTTGATTCAGGTTTATCGGTAACAATCGTCACTTATGCTAATTCTGTTGATGAAGGCGGTCATTCCTGAAATATAGAAACTAACTAAATGGCTTGTGCACGCAAAAAAACTGAGAGATGCTTTTGCTCAAGGGAGTTGATATTTCCGTCAGTTGCACAAAGTTCTGAAATACTAAATTACTTTTTGTTCTGCTGTATGTTATCATTTGGAGGCTTCGTGATTTGAAGTTGGCAAGTTTCTCTCGACACACTTTTCGCAGCTTCTTACAATATTAGTTAAAACCCGTTGCGTTGGCGATCGTCGAATCGTTGAACAACTCGCGCCGCTGACCAAACAAGAAACCTCTCTTTTGAGTGCATTCTACGCTAGTATGGTATCGGGTATTAGACGCTTATGCGAACGCTTAGATTGCATATTAATTGATGTGTAAACTCGTAAAATTTTGGTGTCGGCAACAAACTGATTAGCAGAACGGCCTAGACAGGATTATATTTTTGTCTATCCACTAAAAGCACGAATTATAGACGCTGACACCAATCTTGTGGTACTGGAATCTTCGGGCTAACATCTTGTCTAAACTTTGACTTTTTAAAACAGATGGACCAGATGGTGTTTCATCAGCCGTACCTGATAAATACTTCTTACCGTTAATTCTGCCACTGTAGCTATGCTCCTCATGTGCATTCACGGAGAAGAAACCTAGACAATCGGAGATCTATTCAGGATAATACAGACTTAACATTGTAGTAGAGAAATTGAATGGTTACCTCAGTCTGTCTAGTTTCAAAAGTTAAGCTGTTTTTGGAATGAAGTTTCAAACTCTGTTCTCTTATCAGACAAATCAGTACATCTCAATCGCGCCAGCCTCATTTTGTTTTCTGATCCATTCTTCATCGCTTTGTACAACAAATATTATGATGGTGTCTTGGTGCTACTTCAAGGCACCGGTTATGCACTTGACACTCTCATTCGGCACATCTTTCACAATCTTCTCTAAACTTAAAATCCCGTCTACTTGGAACAATTTACTGACTATGACAGTAAACAAACAGTTCACATTTATGATAGAGTTCAGATCCTCCCTGATTCCCACAGCTACCACACACTTTGTCTACCGTATTCGGTACCTTAAACATCAAAAATACACCTCGATTCAACAAAGGATTTATTTTCGTGTATTAATGACGGTGAGTTAAGTTGTGGGGATACAACTAACTAGAGGGAGAGAAAGGGAAACAATTCAGAATGCTGTTACCGAATTTGTGCGTTTATCATCAAGAACTCAAAAATGACTACATAAAAACTTCAAGACGACACGGGGTTCATTGTTATACGAGAACCTCTAATAGATAAAATTCACCGGTATTTTTGAACTGACAGAATTTTGACACAAATTCATGACGTTGTAGGGTAAACTGCCTCGGTATTAGATATTCCAATCCGAAATACTTATTAGGCTTCGTCGTACACTTTTCTGCAGTCCAATACCCCCTGTTTTTTAAGACTGGAGCGCAACAATTTCCATGCACCTTCGTACTTAATTCAACACACTGTTGATTTTTGCAGCTTCCCCTAGCGGTTAAATTATAGGACTCATGCGATCTTTCAGCTAAGGACTTCACTCCCATACGCCATTCTCTCAAGCGTTTGCTCAAGATCAGCGTAACTTCCAAGTCAATCACGGATCAATTTCCATCCACTGAGTACTTCGAAACGTGACAGATTTATCCACAGCATACCCAATACTCACTGCCGCACATTCCGTGTAGTGTAGTGTTTAAGCATAAATTCATCGAAGGTCTAAACCACTGTTTGAATTGCCGTTTGTCTACGGAATATCAGCTTTTCCTTATTTGTCTTGGTATCTCTGCAAAAGCGCGGATTCTTAGCAAACTTGCAAAATCGGTTGCTGGTACCGTTCAAAGCACATATTATTTCCATTATCTCTTGTTTTAACTTATTTTCGGAACCAATTTTCTCCCCCCAACATTTGTACACACGTGGGTGGGTTCGATTCGCCGGATAATTATGTTCGACTAAAAGTTATGCTTTCAAGTCCAATGTAGCTCTGGTTACGTGGCAACAAAGGCTTCGCTCAGTTTAATAGAGAAATGTCTGAAAGCTCAAAATTCACACTCGTTTTCTAGTTCTACGATGCTGAGTTTTGACAAGAAAATTGTGGAAAAAGATTGGTACCGCACATAAATTAGTGGACAAACAGAAAACTGACGGAAGATAATTAGTACAGCACGGAAATCGTTGAGGTTAGATATTGTGAGTTTTTATGAGCGAAATAAATTTTCGCCCTCAGTATTTTAAGGTAGGAAACGACAAGGTGTTTTGAAGTCGGCTTGTAAGTGAACACACATAATTGATGACAGTAGTATTCCACTGGAGTTGGTCATTAGTTTTATTTGTACAGTCTAAGCTAGTGAAATTATCGAGGTTCAAATCAAAGAAAATGGCAGACGCTCAGTATTGGGAGTAGACTGCATATGATTGTACAAATTGAATGTTTACCCTATTCAGCATCTAAAACGCCAAAACTCTCAAAAAATGTGGTATACAAATGAAAAGTAAACATGTTTAGTTGAAAGCGCAAGATGTGATGGACAATGAATAGCTTCAACAAGTGTTGAACTGGCTAACATGCAGTCTACGTAACCTAATCAAACAGTCACAACACGTTATGTTGTTCTCAAGTTGTCCTGGTGATCTAAGAAGTTGTGAGAAGCACTCGCTGTGGTGGTCAGCATGGACTTGGGTTTAATCAAGAACAGGTTGAAGCTTCTAAAGCCTGAATTCTGAATCAAGGGATAAGCTATAGCAGTGGACCGAAGTAGGTGCACTTCGGTTGCCGAACCCACTGACGCCTCGTTTATCGTGGAATGTGAAGAAAAGGCTATCTCTTCATGTTGTAATCTATGCTTGTAAAGTCTAAAAGGAAAACTTTATTTCACTGAAGTAACTTCTCGAAAATATGTGAAAACGACAAGGAATTGTAAAGCCACCTTGTGAGATGCATCCTACAGTAAAACAACCAAACTCAAGCTGAGTTAACAATGTGACCTCTACCAATAGCATGGATTCGTTCACCTTTTGAAAACCTTACATAAAGTCCAGTAAAAACCAGTTTGTCTGGTGTAATTCTAAGCGTTCCCCTGCAAGTAGCTCTACCACTCCTAAGCACCAAGTCAACGAACTGAAAATCAACGAATGTTGCCACTAAGTAGACAAGATAATCGACTAAACGCAGTTTATTGCCAAAGGTTCACAAATGTCATATCATTTTGGAACGAGAGGGCTAGCAAGTCAACAAGCAGCATGCAGGGACTGGCCAGCCAACAACGACTGACCTGAGCGAGTCTTCCTTGATGAGTGCTCATTATTAATCCTTATGGTTGATCAAGGTTCTCGACGTGTCATCTGAACACACATCCAACACTGTGCTGTGGACATTCATTTAGTTTGCTCATGGTTTGACGCATTATTCTACTCTATCTCCGGAAAACTCTAGGGTAAGCTAGCCGCTGCACAGTCATATTAGTTGACTGTCCTTCACCAACTAATTTGTAGCACTGGATGTGGCTGATAAGACTTAATACCACCCACAAACGATTACACTTGGGTTGTTGAACAACACAGCAGCTCTAGAGTGCTCATACCGTCACATATCAACTTGTCTGGTCTCCGATATTGTAAGAAATTGATGTCTCTTACTAAACGGCATTTGTGATGACCTGTGAAATTGATCTAGTATCCGGGTTAAGAAACTTATAGTGCTGGCTGTCTCTCACGTATGTGTCGATCAGTTAACATTGTGAAAAAATTCAGCTGTAACCACAGACTTGGGTAATACGTTGCAATATCAGCGTATCCTAAGTGCGGAGTAGTTCTGTGTGCAGAGTAACCTGTCGATTTCTGATGGTTGGGAATAGTGGTGGTGTTGTTTGTAGCTCGGGTTGATTGTTTTGGTATTGATATGTTCGCCGAGCTTGGCATTTAGGTTGCAAACGTTTCAGTGCGTGAGTGTTTCGCCGAAACACTCACGCACTGATGATGTCACCTCGCTTGGTGATGAAACGTTTGCAGCCTAAATGCCAAGCTCGGTGAACATATCAATACCAAAACCTGTCGATTCCTGTACTCAGTTTCAGCGAGCGACCGCTTAAACGTTCTTCATTTTTTATTGGAAGAAGGTTCGTCGATGAGTGAGTCAGGGTGTGGATTATTTTGCACTCAAAAACTAGGTCTCCCCAGAAGCGTCAGTAGCTCATTGAAAACTGACCTCATTCTGCTATTCTTTCTGCGTAGAAGATTTTGTTGAGCCCCGTTATTCCTCTGGGTGCCAGTCTCCGAACACCTCTGATAAGTGTCAAATCCTCTTAAGTTAAGGGCGGGAGGTCTATTTGTCCGTTTCCGAGTGTGGGCCGATTATGGGGGGAAGAAATAATGGAAAACATTTCAGGGTAGAAAACATCAAATATTCTTCCCAGAATTTATTGTTGCCTTCCCAGTCATGGCTACGAAATTTGTAGACAGCCTCAAACTGCCAGTCACTATGGTCCTTAGTTTTCCTTCGCATGTGAATTCTGGTAAGATATTCTCTTTGGGATAACAGTCGACACAAATTTGACGGGGATATGCTTGACTTGCGTTTCACAACAATAAGCGGTAAGTGATATTCTGTGAACCACTGGTTTGGATAGTTCAAATTTTTCCATGGGTGTTGTCACATATTCCTGACGGTGCAACTCACAAGGGTTTTGTTTCGTCTGCGTGTAGTAGCATCCGTGACTTGGAACCACTGAATAATACAAGGTCAGAAGAAATGCGCAACAAGAGAACTACTGTTTTTGGTAGCGAGGCAGTCTAATAACCGTCCATTTGCCTTAACGTCGTACATTCAATAAGTTAAGTACTTCTCAAGCCACCTGAGTGGACGCTCACCAAGTTCATATGTGTTACGTATAGGTGACCCCGTTAACAACGTTGGAAAATCAAAACACACAACATTAGAGGCCCACTCTACGCTGCAATCTCTATTCCACACTCATAAGCGATCGATAAATGTGCTATGCTTCTTCATGATGAATGCGATTCCTGCTGCCTCGGTCTGGATAGAACCATCTAGATGGTTCATAGTCACATTATAAACCACCGACAACGATGCTGCTTGTCCCTAGACTGCTTCGTCATTCCAACGTCCATCTTTGAAGTTGGAGGGCTTCATGAACCGTTTACAGGTTTTCTGCAGACAGCTGACAAGACGCGGTCATAACCTACCGCCAGCAGTTCAGAAAATTGAGTGGCACAGTCTTATAACAGCATACTTGATATCGTGTTTGTCTTGAGTGATTTGTGAGCTGATGGGTTCTCTGATTTGATTCTGGTTTGTAACGCTGAATTAAGCTATTCCACATATCCCCAAAAGTTGCTGGAGATGTGCAGGTATTCATACTTGCGTATTGTTTGCCCGGAGCTTTGGGCATTTCTAAATCTGCACTGATAAATATACAAGAGGCTTGCGGCTGAAAGTCTTCAAAGCACTGAAAAAAGCATCTCTCTGAAAGTGCACATGACAATTTCTAAGAAAGATTGCGGAAGGAGCGCGAGGATGTTTGCAATGAACTCAGGACAAAGCAGCCGTCAAACAATAACCGTTCTCCCTATTGTTTCCATATTATCGACTACAACACGAATGTGTTTACGCACATGATTTATGTAGCAGCTTCAGAAACATATAATTTGGTGATACAGCGTGAAAGGAAGGAATATTTTGTAGTAGACACTACTAGCGGCACTTGTTGATGGGTTCTACCTGTCAGGAACCAAGGGTTGGAGCTATTACGGAGTTTCAACACAGTTCAACACAGTTGTCCACAATAGGCCGAACTTTCCGGAGTTTCTGGGGTTTATTTACGCTAGGCAGCGTGACTGCAGTAGCTAAACCGTCCATTGATAATGCCCATATGCAGGTAGTAAGCAGTAGGCGGATCAAACAATGAACAGCAATGCTATAACACAGTTGGCAGCATCCGATTCGGATTAGCCTGTCACAGTGACCGATAGCCTGTCACAGTGACCGAAGCCAAAGGATGCCTGCGCCTAACCATTACCGCAATTGGCTTGCGCCGCACCGCTTGCTGTTCCACCCACTCACCACACATCCCGTGTAAACCCGAAGGAATAAGATCGGGAGATGTGCTAGTGAGGCCTTTGTGTTCAGCCGACCAATGCTGGTAATGCTACAACACACACGGTTGGCGGCATCCGATTCGAAGCCAAAGGACGTCTGCACGCACACACACACACACACACAAACATAGACATGGTCTGATGTGATATAGCACCGTATGGCATAATCTTTTCATCTTGTTTAGCGTAGACTGGTGTTGATGGCTGTTGTTGATTCTCCTATTCAGATAGTACTGGTAAGGACGAAAATGGGCTGCTGCCGTAGGGAGTTATGTGTAAACACTTTGTATTCACCTTTGTTCCATTATGCGGCTGGCAGGAACCTGACAAGGTAGGACACAAGAGGACAGAGAATATTTTAATCTTTGTAACTGTGCACTTTTGCTGACGAATGATTATATCATCAGTGCAATTTTGTCCCCATGTCATCGGCTTTCGCTTGCCCAAGATGGATATGAGCAGCAGAATCTACCAAATGATTCACTTGATGGACTGTCCAAGCAGGGTTTCTCGGTCAGTTCACGTTGGAATCCACCAGCACCATCGTTCAGCATCGACCAACTACTTGTCACTAAAACAGCGTCAACGCTTATCGGTAACATTGATGGATTCCACGGTGAACTGACCGAGAAACACTGCTTATGTAGTCCATCAAGTGAATCATTCGGTATATTCCACATGACACAGTTGTTTGAGTGTGTAGCTAGTTACGAGTTTGAGATTACTGAGTTCCCGGCGTGACTTCGTAGTGCGGCTGGTGAGGTATTTGCTGCTTCAAGGTATGCTGTTTCTGTCGCTGGTTCGAGTCGAGTCAAAGTCCAGGCTTTCCGCAGTTGGGTCTCTTCTAAGTTATTGAATACGCCAAACTACTTATTAGCTTCATAAATGTCAAGTCCACTAGATAGGAGCCTGTGCGGTGAAAACTAGCACTAATTTTTACGTCTTGGGGAACGCACCTGGATGAAAGACAACCTGAAGCTGTTTTGCAGCGCTGAAATTTAGATAATATGTTAACGGAATATGCCGTGACTGAGCACCTTCGGTCTGCGTTGCATAAACAGCTCCAGTATTTGGTGGTCCTATTGAACGTTGAGGTATTTTGGCTGAAGGAAACGAACGGGTTGGTCAAGGGACGGCAGTTACACAAACGTGAATTACGATTAACGTTGGGCAAACAACCTATGGCTACCATCGGTCTTAAAAACACCGCCATATAACGCCACGATGAACACAACCACGACTATGTTGACCGCTTCGGAGTCGTGGGCAATCAAATTAACAACAACACACCATCAACAAGCAGGCGACGAGTATGTCAGGCACAAGTCAGTCGTGTGAGTTGAATGCATCGGTTCGTTCGTATGAACCAAGAACCACAGTTCTCTCGGGTTTATCACCCGCTCCCCTAATCACACGGTCGAGTTATGCTGTCTTGTTACCCAGCTCCATCGGTGCATCGTATAATGAGTGTCTTGGTTGGTTTTCGATCTAACCCGGATTCTCGTTTATGTTCCTCACTCCGTCGGGAGTACACTAATATATACTTCACTATATTTAACTGCCTTCTACTCCTATCTTCAACATCCTTCTTCTTAACTCAGGTCTTCTTAACACATTCGTCTCATTTTCGATTTCGATAGATGATAGTTTCACTTCACCACTAGTCCAACATCTGGCTATCCAGCACTGGTCATTTGGACCACTGAGACCCCCACTTACAAGTCTCGTGTTATTATTCAATCAGTATGTGCTACGTGATTGAAATCCCACATGGCTCAGCGCAAGCCACGTGTGTTGGGCGTTATTCGCAGGCGTCCTTTGGCCTCGTGACACGCATGCCATCATAAACGCGTGTTTGTGTGCAGATTCTCTGAATGTCCTCGGAAAGGGTCATTGTCTAATGGATACGTAGTTTCTTCAGACTGTAAGTTGGGGATTCCATGCAGGTGATCAACGGGCTATACTGTATGAGACTCACTTTAACAGAATTGTACACTTTATTATATCAGGCACACTTTGTGTCTGCTTACTTCATATGTTAATGCTTACAAACAGCTAGCAGTGAGCAAGGTGTTCTTCTGTCAGCAGAGGACAAATAAAAAACGCAGCTATACTAGCTTTGGATATCGACGTAATTCGGCAACGAGTGACAATTTAGACCCTTAGTGTCTGAACTAATAGGTATGCATAGTGAATAGAACACAGGGACCATTATACATGCGTCGCCTTTGTGATTACATCCCTTTGAACAGTTGTATGAACAAGTCTCTTATCAGACGAGAATAAGAGCTGGCTAAAAGCGAAGCTTGTTGATTTGGAACACCAATTCCGAACTATGTCTAGTCAGCAAAAGTGTCTTCTCACAAGTCAACATATGAGCACCCTCAGCTCGCTCAGATGTAACCATGAATTGATCATGCTGCAACCAGATAAAGGATCGGGAACAGTTTTGATGGGCAAGATTGACTTCATCAGTAAGATGCAATCTATTCTGAATGATTCCCTGAAATTCAAAATGGAAGAAAGACCAGACAACCCGGTAGACGTCGAACAGAGTATCAATAGAAAACTGCAAATATCACATGAAGGTAACTTCATCAAAGAAGCAACCTTTAAATCTCTTAAGTCAATTGGAACCCAGGTTCCACAGCTATATGGACTCCGGAAACTTCACAAGCCTGGCGTCCCTCTCAGGCCGATTCTCTCTATGTCTAACTCGCCACAACACAAAGTAGCTAAATGGCTTGCGAAACTTCTGAAACCAATTCGAGACCGAATTACTCAGTTCTGTCTGAAAGATAGTTTTCAACTTGCTGGCTTACTTGAGACAACGAATATTCGGGACAAATATTTATGCTCATTTGCCCTAGATGAATGTATCGAACTCCTGCTTTCCTATATGAGGGTGCATCATGTAGAAGTCGGAATACCCGAAAGCGAATTGGAACAACTACTGCGACTCTGTACAAAAAACGTCAGCTTTGTTTTCCAAGACTCGGTCTACAGACAGATTGATAGGATAGCTATGGGTAGCCCTCTCGGCCCTATTCTGGCAGACATTTTTGTAGCAAAAATTGAGCAACAAGTTACAGAACAGTTATCTTTTGTGCAGCTATACAAGCGCTACGTCGATGATATTCTTCTCATCGCATACAATTAACTGCAAGCACAGAGCTTAATTGATCAGATGAATTCCTTGCACCCAAATATACATTTCAATATGGAAGGCGAGAATCAAAACAGCCTACCATTTCTGGATATATGCATCAGGAGAAATGCAGATGGCTCGATTCAACGAAGCGTCCACCGCAATAGAACTTGGACAGGTCAGCATCTGCATTCTGAAAGCTTTGTTCCCCGATCGTACAAACAAAGTTTGGTGCGCAGTTTGTTTGATCGGGCCAGACGTATCTGCACTGAAGATACTGTTCAAGAAGAGATGGCCCTGTTAGAGACCACCCTACAACTAAACGGTTACCCTAAACCGTTTATTGCAAGATTTAAACAGCCCATCGACATAGGAATTCGACCCGACACAGTGTCCAAAAAGCCGGTATTTCTTCGTCTTCCCTTCAAGGGTGATGATGTATGCCAACTTATTCACCGTCGTCTGGTTAGTTCTATCGCGAGAACATACAATGCAGTGGTTCCAGTGATTCTGTTCAGAACATTCCGGATTACGACACCCTGTGTGAAACAACCGGTACATGAGTCAGCCAAATCCAACCTTATCTATGAACATCGATGTAGGTGAGAAGCATCCTACATAGGCGGGACTGAGCGCCAGTTGCGAACCAGGATCACGGAGCACATCCCAAAGAGGGTCAGGAGACAGATTACGTGAACAGATGATGTCACAGCCGCGCATAGAAACAAGGAACCTACATCGTCAATTGCGCGTCATATCCTAATGACGCAACATCAATGTGACCCCACCACGGCATTTCGCGTTATCTACTCAACGTTACACAGGCGAACACTGCGTTATGCCGAAGCGATTGCAATCCGAAAGTTCAAACCCGTGTTGTGGGTTCAGAAACAACTGTATGTAAGGTTGTCGCTACCTTGGTAGTGACAGTGATTGTGCACTCTGACAATTGGCTCTCTCTGGTATCTTGTTCGCTTTCCCATACTGATATACAAGTGGTCTGTAGTATGCACTCGTGAAGATGCAGCGAAATCTGTCCGGACATAAATCGTGCAATATCAGCCTACTGTCTTCCTCATTCAAATTTTTGACGGGAAAAGAATGTTTTAAATAACAAGAAGGTTGCAAACCCCTGTGTACATGCAAGCATACAAATGTTATATGCCGTCAGACGTTCCCTTCGGGATCTGGGTCATGCGGTAATAAGGAGGTTCGAGTGTCTCTGTTAATTGAACTCGAAAACTATCTTTCCGGATGATTGGTAAAGGACAGTTCGCAAAATGACTCTGGTAAACATTTGCACACATAGCATATGAACAAGTATTCATAAAGATGCAATAACACCGTGAAAATAAAGCGGCATAGATAACTGACGGTGAGCCCAAATATAAAGTCACAAAACGTAAGGTGATTGGTCTAAGGAAAGCGTAGAATCTGGAACAATGTCTTCACCAATCCGAACCTGGTGATGCATTTTAAAACTATCTCAGGTTGGTATGTCCCTTTATTGCTCTTAGTTTCGTGGTTCAGACTGCAAACAATGTGACTAAAGTTTTGTCGCTTACGCTTACTACGTGCTACGAAGGACATTCTCAAGAACGCTGTGCACATCTCAGTAGGGCGGTTGAATGATACCTGCATTTCACTTATGATCCATCACCAATACAAATTTACTTCATGGTTGGATGACTTTTACGGTAAGTCAGTTTGGTATGACTGGCAGGGTTCATATATGTGGCTAACAGTTCGGTGATAGTAGCGACTGTGGTATCGAGCCGGATATCCGCGTATGGACAGACACTCGTTTCTGATGGTTGGGAACAGTGGTGGTGGTGTTCGTAGCTCGGATTGATGGTTTTGGTATTGATATGTTCGCCGAGCTTGGCATTTAGGTTGCAAACGTTTCATCACCAAGCGAGGTGACATCATCAGTGAAACACTCACGCACTGTTGATGTCACCTCGCTTGGTGATGAGACGTTTGCAACCTAAATGCCAAGCTCGACGAACGGATCAATACCAAGACACTGGTTTCCCTTGATAATTCTGTGTTGGCTAGACTGACGTTGATGAGACCAGGTTTGGTGATCAGTACTTCGACTTGAAAATCTCCTTTTACAAATAATTAATGCTCAGATGGCCAGTTTCCCTATTGCAATAATGGGTCCTCCGGTATAGGACAGGATGGTATGATGAACAAAATAACGTAATTCAATAGAACGACATTCTCATTACTGTTCTGTTTGCTATTATAGCGTTCTAACATCCAACTAAACAGTTGCGCTGAATTATCACTTGCGTGTACTAACAAACCGCTTTTGTCGAACTATACCTATTAGCTCGTTAGGCACAATCAAGACATACCAATTACACTGAAACTCGCAGGAGTTAATTCCAACCATGTTCAGACAATTCCCAAGTTGAAAATTAGGATTTACGCGGTTTCCAATTAGCTTCAGACCTAGGGATCTTGTTAAGTGAAAGTAGATGTTGTTGGCCGAGTCAACGCCCAGCACATATTGAGACATGCCAGCTGATTACAAAAGCCATAGAAACATGATTATCCATAGCCGAATTCGTGGCATTTGGGTTGACTTTCGGTCAGGGAACATACATTCCATGTGGTCAATAAAGTAAATTGAATGGGAAACTGGAAGTCTCTAACGCTACTTAATTAGTTTTGGAAATAATTGGATGCGTATAAAGTGTGCGAAGTCGAAATACATATAACTATTTTTAAGATGAGTATCTGAATTACTACAAACCTAGCATTACCTTCATCCCACATGAAAACCATAACATGATTTTGTCCAGTGTATTTTGTAGACTATCCATATGCTGTCTAATTCGATTAGATAATTGCACGTTCTGTTAAAACGAAGATTACTCGTTAGCCTATCAACATACAGTTTACTGGTGGAAGCTAATGCGCTATTTCTGGTTCGGATTCTTGATCTGTCACCCTAAGTACCCTTCACAAGTGAAGCGGAGAAACTTGAAACTAGACGATTTCACTGTTTGAAAAAGAAAACTCCTAACTCCGTAGATCTTAATTTAAATGTACGTGTTAAACTGGTAGGACTCAAACATTTCTAATCGGCCTCATGTTGGGTTTACAGACTGTGGTGTGGCACTTCCAGTGAGTAGTTATGATGATGTTCATTATCCAAGTAACAAACGTTCCAAGAGGTTGTAAGCAACTTTAACTTGTATCAGATCGAATAGTTTATTGGTTCGAACTCGCAAAAACAGTATCTTCATAGTCGTGAACACTTTGCTGATGGCACTAGCAAAAGAAATGGGAATGCGACAAACTCAGCGGAGCGATGTTTTATTTGCATGAAGCAACGTGCACAATCGAATTATTATAGATTATATTATTGATGGGTAGTCCGGGGTTTGGTTTATTTTCAAGTTGTACATCATCCACATTTGATCGCAACTTTCGCATTCAGATAAACTTTCCAGCCAACCTCTTTCAAAAAGAAACACTAGACTCGAGTATCGTTGTCGTGGCAAGAATAGGCGCTACTGACAAGCACTACTGAGAGCTAAACTCGAGTCTAGTGCTTCTTTCGAAAGAGGCTGGCTGGAAAGTATATCGGAATGCGAAAGCTGTTATCAAAGGTGAGGGATATTCAACTTGAATATAGATTATATCGTTGACTGAATCTTATCAGTATTTACGATGGTCAAAATTCCCATTTTGTGGATTACTAGCCTTGTATTAGATGGAAGTTTCATTGCAAAATTGACAGTCGGCCTGGATATCTACTCAGTACTTATATACGTACCATTGGTAGACTCATCAAAACAGAAACGGTTAGCTTAGCAGGGTTATCTCTAGTGCGATTCTCTAAGCGATCGTCACAGTTAAACCTCATCACTCAGACCATGTGACTTAACTCCACTCGGAATAGACCATAACTGTGTATTAAACTGAAAGCGTAGACTCTGAGAATTTTTGAGGAAGGCAAATATTGCTCGCCGATTAGGGTATAACACTGTAACCGTGAATTGAAGTCTATGTTTTTGATGCAGGTGACCCGAATGCCGTTTCTATGCCCTGATTCTGCACATCCTAGACATATCGGATCAATGTGTTTTATTCGATCTTGCAGTTGCTGCTAACAGCATATCTCCTCCGCTTTCGTAAACACGTCTCACCACACAATAACACAGGGTACACATTCAACAGCTCTCAAAAAATCGAGCATATGATATACAATTTCAAACAAATTATGTCATCTCTTTTGTTCACAAATCTCCTGCTAAAAGATGCTCGAAAAACAAACTAGTCTGTCTACTCTTCAATTTGGGCTACGTAGCCTGTTTCATACACCCCATATCAAACAAAACGGCGGCAGAAATAGTGTGCACAATAAAATGACTGACTACATAGAAACCGGCATTCATGTTGTGTTGTCCGCCTACGATTTAGAGTTGTCTGATGGACATTCGAGCAGCCAAATCCCAAGAGGAAGCTACTGTGATGGACGGATAAAATATTGTTCCAAATTGAACACACGCACACAAACTAAACGCCTGATAGATTGGGTGTTATGGGAACTAAGCAAAGAACTGAATTTCGTTTGGCTAGTCCAAACGCAGTCAGTAGTTATGTAGGTGTTTTAGTGTGTGCATGTCTTTGGACATACCAAACAACAGTTATAGTCCGTGTCGCTCTTGTCTTGTTATATTCATGCTGATCAACAAAGAGGCAGAGAGAGAAACAGAGTATACAAGTCACTTCACATAACACAAGAAGACTACATTCATTGATCAGGCACGGCGTAAAAAAGTCAACTGTTACAGTGCATCACAGAGAATTCAGATATAAAAACCGTCCTGTCAACGCCTATCACCCGGTAGTTTTACAAACTAGTAAACACTTCAGAAAATCGTCAGCAAGAAAGGTGCAGTTCATATTAATCGACTCAGCAACTTATGAAAATGTTGATACGACTTAGCACGTTTGATAAGCTTCAAATATCGAGGAACTGATAGAATTTCAAACATTTTCAATCTGCCAAAGGCAGTTTACTTTTGGTTTACAATAGCTTGAGTACAAACTCGTGAAATTTAGAGTGGTTACCATTCATACACTATAAACACCAGATCAGCATCTGATTATCTTTTCCGCTTGATTCAGCTGGTAGGTAGGCATCGTCTCAATAGTGATGCCTTATACAGACTACCACTGACACTCCTCTCTGTATCCAGATAAGTTTGCCACAAGGATTAGAAAGATTCAGTGCACTTACTCCCTCACACAAATGAGCCGAGCCAACTTGTTCAAAGTCTTACCTGCACACATTTTGCAAGGTGCACTCCTTGTGTTTCCGGTAGCTTCCATAGAATGGCTAACCACAGTCGATGGACATCATTATAGGGCAAGGCGAAGCCCCTGTTTGTCGGAAAAAAAAACAAATGCGAGATATATACCAGGGAGAAAACCGAACTGAGAATGATATAAAGCAGAAGGCTGAGTGTCACTTCGACGGTAAGTGTTGACGAATTACAGTAGCATGTTCGAACTGTTGTGAAAAAAAATTAAAGGTCGCCATGGCCGAGATTTCAGCCAGAAATTGGACCCTGGCCACGCTTGCATCAGGCAACCGTGTTGACCAATGTACCATTTACCTCACATCAGGCACGACTGAATCAGCATAGGTGAGCTCTCAGCCACATCCGCATGTGTTATGCTCTGATTTTGAAACAACCTTCTCCAGTTGCAAATTTGAATAGAGCAAACGAAGGGCTGAATTGGCACGATTTCTGCTCTAACAGACTTCGTTGCATCTCTACTGGTGTGTGCAAGAAACCTAAAGGGTCAAAGTTCAAAACCGATTTGGGTGAAACCTGTTAGAGGAACACATTTTTTCCGTCCAAAACTGTTGTTTGTTGCCAGCCCCTAAACGATATGAAACAACTGAAGCAGAAATTCGTCATAAAGCTGGACAGCTAAACAGTGGTATTTCCTCACTAAATAACAGGCTGCTGATTACCGAACTGTTGCACAGCTCTCTCTATCACTGCAAACCTTCAGGCGATATCAGGCGATTGCTATTGTGACAAATGTTTTTATTTCCATCCATTTCCTGAATACACCTCCGGCGTCCAGATCCAGTAGTGCTTTCAAAAGCAAAATTCGTGTGAATTGAACGTGGAACACTTTTTGCATTCGCAATAGGCCTGCATTAATTCAGCTCGCTTCACTCGCACTGATCAGTGGTTTCACCAACTGGACCACTGAGTTAGCGGAGAGACGTTTCTCTCGAGGTCCCCGAATAATATATCTCCTCACTCAGCAGTGACAGGAAAGAAAGTTTTAAAAAGTAAACTGTTTGTGTCATATTCTTTATTTAGTAGTTAGTTATTTGCAACACCGTGTCTAATCTATCAATCTCTTGCGACTGGTTTCTTTGTCGTTTCACCAAATTATCATACAAAAGATGCCAGATGGTTTTCTGTCTTGTTTTTAATACACGGCTTTGCAAAGAACCCGGTATTGGAGAACCTGGACTCAAGCAACATTCCAAACGGCAAAAAAGTAAAACAATTTTAGACAGCAGCCTTTATGTTTGATGAACTACGTTGCTAAGTTAGAGTTTGGATCCGGCACTCATCCGTCACCTGATGACAGGGAGGTAGAACATAGGTTTTGCCGTGATCCACCAACGCCGGTTCTGGGCATAGAAAGTGCGTTACCTTTGATTATCGTAGAGGTTTCACTGAGTTGCAAGCTGATCCACTAATGCTTGTCTTCGTGAACTGGCTTGTGTAACATGTTCACTTAAGAGGCCGCAATTCTTGCTGCCAGTGAGAAACATTTGGATCTCACAGAAACAAATTTGCCGCGTTCCCCATAAATATTACACGATTCCCATCCTGATTGGGGCTTCCGAAACGCCGATGTTCCCAGTGTGGTCTAAGTATCTAGTAAGAGTATCAGTTCGAATGTTCTTTGGCGCAGATTTTGACAAATTTGGTCCCAACATTTTGTGGTTTTCAGGTTCTTGACTTACACCCAACATTCCCCCCATGTTTGGACCTTGTACTTACACTATTTATAATTGCCCAGCAATATTTTTCCGACGATACTTTTCTCAAGAATGTACCGACCCGTAAACCTGAGTCTATGTCCTATCTTGAAATTATTGTAAGATACCGCTTACTAGTTGTGTATCTTCTAGCAACGGCATAGTAACTGGTGGTGCTTCTGGAATTTAACTACACAAACCAGGTTGCCCATAAGTGCACGCAGTTTGGTATTGATACTTATCGGCTAAATCACTCAAACCTAATTCACCTGACAGAGAGAAGACTGTCCTTTATGCATGATTGAATACATCTGACACACGACTCCTAAACAAACGCGGAACACGCGAGCTTTAATGGATCTTAAACCAAGGACTGAGGAGGCGCACAGGTTGTGTCAGCATATACTGAGGTGTGTATTCAGTTCTTACTTTGTGTAGCTAACTGAGCCAAGGTTGAAAAGCATGATAGAACCTTTGATTTGTAGTAATGGTGGGACAGTCGTGACTGTCTTTCCATGAAACAGCAGTCTGTACGCCGTTGAACAGTAAAGAAGATAACATTCGGATATTGTATAACACCTGGAATGAAGGAATTCCGGTGAACTGCGTAATTATTCAAGAATGATTAAAGTGAGCAGCACTTATTCAACCTACAAAAACACGGATTTATAGATGCGCATCCGTATTAAGTAAGTCACGACCAAATAGTGGCTGATATCAAAGCCATACGCAACGTTACATGCTGTATTCCGACTGATTCGGTGCACTAGAAAAGGTTTGGTGAATAACACATGTAGCAAAACCGAAAGTGTTTATTCAAATGATATCGTATTCCAAAGCCACGTTGGATTGGCCCGCTGTAAGATTGTCCTTTGTGTTGAGGTCTGGATAAACAGTGAATCAAATGAGTGCACACCACATATTTTTGAGTTAGGTTTGTACCAAGATTTCAAACTCAAAATTTGAGATGTAACGGTATTTTGGCTCTAAATCTTACAAATTATTTGGTGCACAAGTTCATTATTTACTTGATTCCGTAGTCAGGTTCACGGAGTGAACGCTCAAAATTGAACCGGAGCTTGTAACCTGAAAGTGAATCAACTCCTTGTGTATGTGGGATAAGACGTTTTCTTCAGCGTCACACTTTATTCTGCGAACACAGGATTACTTGATTGACTGGAACATACTCTGCCATGATGCTTTGAAGTAGCAATCATTACTTACACATATTAATATAATAATATCAGAAGACAACGCAAGAGGATGCTAAAGCAAGCCATTTTATCCAAAAGTCTGTAGTTCGTAGCCACGATCGTTTCTGGAAATGTGAGTGACAACTGTCATTAGAGATCATACTTAAATAAGAGGGTAATCTTCACCTGGGAACTAGATGACGGTTTGTAGTTACATTTGTACGACAAAAAGGCAGTCTTTATTTGCTTATAATGGAGAAGCCATACCATTAAACAATATGAAAGGCTGGCTGGGAGAAAGAACAATTTATTCGAATAAATCAGTTGCCCTCAAAAATTTAGTTCTATGTTATTATGCACCGCCAGAGGAAAGGTGTGAATTTTGCCAAAACGAGTATTTTTACCCGTTCTAAATGTGGAGTTATCGCATTTACATATAAGTGATTTTGAGTAGCGTAACAGACGTCTCTCAAACAGGGGTTTACAAATGAATATTTGTTTAAGAAATAACCCATTAACTTGTAAATATTTAGCAGTTTGTAATTCATTTAATCGTAAGCTAAGTTTTGAAGGTTCTGGAAAATAGGTCACTGTTTTACCTGTTTCCACTATTTACTGTGTGCTATGATTGAGATGTTGGAAAACCAGAGGCTGAAAATGACGAATCTCAACGTTGATACTTCTAGTTAACAGAAGGTTTGTATAAATATTCCACAACGTACCTTATTTTCTACACTCATCTACAATAGCAGTTTGTATCTACAGCCGTGCTGGAATACCAAATTTGAGACGAGATCCTCAGTGAAACGATTTCAAAAATATTCACAAACGTCGAAGTCGTCCAAAACGGTTTCATTTATACTGTTCGATCAGTAACCAATCAGCTTCTAAGCTTTTCCCGGTTGGATTGGGTGAAACGATTGGCCAACCCGATTGCTGCTGTCTGATTTAGGTCAACAGGAGTTCTGAGTTGATTACGCGGCATAACTAGGCCGACAATCGGGCAAGTCGGGAGTGCCTGCTCATGTGTTCTAACCTTGATCTGTCGACCTTGTGGAATAGTAATACTGCGAATTGAAAAATCTGTTCCATTTTCACTCAATTTTGTGGGATAAATGCGACATTAACAAGTGAATACCAAGTTCTTGTCAACGTGGATCAAACTCAACAGTTTCAAGAGTTGCTGACATTCATGTGAGTTAAACTTGGCCACCTTCTGAATACATTGAAGTTTTTGGTGATGAAATTAGACCCCTCAACAAAGAATACAGTCGTACTTAACATATGTATTTGTCCATTATTTTGACGTCTTAGAACCGATCAGAGACAACCAATGTAAAGTATTCAGTTCAGCCACAACACAGCATGATGGTGGATGTAGTAAGCTGGCACCAAAATTTAAGTAAGCATTAAAAACCTTATGGAACTTTTGGAACTTGAAGAATCTGTCAACACCGTTCAGCATTTGATATGGATTTATCAATGGGGTCGGGTCGTCGATCGGAATGTTTGAAGTATACTCTGTCTAATGACTTACCAAGGTCTTTGGAACTTAAGAAAAGACTGTGAAAATACTCTGAGTTGAGCAGTTTAAAACGTACTTCTGGCCTTTGTTTTGTGGAGTGAAATATAGTTGACGATTAACTAGGTGTGCACTTAGAATTACCAGGAAGTTTGCATTTTGGAGAAGGCTGATAATGGTCGAGTATATAAAATTTTATGTAGAACACCTAGTAAATATTGATAGGGTGAATGTGAATTGAAAATGTTGGTAGGCTTAAGAGTGAAATTGGAGAAGGGTGGGAGGAAAATATAGACAACCGATAGTAACACAGGCTGCAATGCACAGCGGCCATCATTTAGCGCAAAGATATATCTGACTACAGCCGTTCATGAAAGTTCGTGGGTAAGGCTATTGTGCTGTTTTTTTCCTTACAACTAGTGTATCTTCAAACTTTGTTTGTTTCACTGAGTGTTTGCATCCAACCTGCGTTTGAAACATGAACCAATGAAGCTGTCACGACAGAAAATGTAACGGGGGTTCAAGACAGATCAAACATAAACATCTATGGATTATGGTTCAAGATTCCTGTGACTTATTTGATAACACCTCAGTGACTCATCTGAGCAAGTTCCTCAACGGATGTATGTCTAATACAAAATCATATCTACGACCTGACGATAAAAAGCGATGTGTTTTCCTGGCATGGACAAACTGTCTGTGTATGAAAGAAATAATTATTTACGGTTTTGATTGCGATGTTTGACATTTATCATGTACACTTCGAATGTTTCTACTGGGGTTACTTTGAGTTCACTCATAAGTTTTTGAACTCATTTTGAACTTGTCTGATCAAGGCACCCGACCCAGAGATAAGCTTGCTGTGACCAAGTGGTCAGATCATGAACGCAGTAGTTTTCGCGTAATACCGGTTTAGAACTTGACACTTTGGGAAACGTAATCAAAAGTCAGATTGTTTTTGAGTCCGCCTTTATGATCAGACAGAATCTTTAATTCCACAGACCGAAAAAGCAGAGAAAATAACAACAATTTCAAGAGAAAACAAAGTGGAAGACATCGTTCGGCTTACGGAACACACGTTGAATTCAAGTTCACGATTGATTGAAATATGATGCAATGCAATCGACGCAAATCCGTTCAATTAAGCATGTGTGAACGATACAGTTATTTAGTTTTAGCAGTTGAACAAGAAGACGCATATCACGTGACGTTAACCGGCCTAACCTATTACGTATTGCGAACAAACACAAAGATGTAACTCGAATACAAGGAGCATACTCAGAACAAAATGGACAGAACAAGTTAAGGAGCAACACGTTGCACGACATAAAATGAGATAATTATGCTTCCTGCTCTTTTAACACGCTTTCTCCGCAATTATCATATATCTAAATTCAACCACCTTCAATCTGCTACTGGGAAGTTTCCGGAAATCTGATCAGCGGACGGTTGTGAGTGATATACAATTGGGAAAGGAATGCCGCAATTTTCATTACATACGGAAAAGAGAGATAAATACAATCATGTAACAAAAGACGGAAACAAATGGTATTGCATGTATATAGGCGAAGTAACGGAAATCTAGCATAGAGAGCATGGTATGTATGAAGATTCTTCGTTAAACTCCCAAGCCAAGAAGCCAGACACCTGCAACTAACTAACCTTTACATTAAAACTGTCAGTTCACTGAGACAAATCACATACTGATCACCAGGCTAATGGTTGCTCTCTGGTCGTCCTGATGCAATCAGGGACAGAACAAAGTATGGTGAATTGCAGAGTTGTTGGATGTGCTTCATTAAGCCGGTACGGGTTTATAGGTTAGCCTGCAGTTATAAAGCACTGACTCCTCTGGATCTTAGTTATTCAAAGTTTTGTCAGGTATCGGTCTTGTTGTAGTGTGGTTTTGGGTGTTCGTTGACCTCGTCCATCGAGCAAACTTAATTTATAGTTGGATTGCATCATATGCAATTAAATTGGTTCTCATGGACAAAACTTTCTCTTTGATCTGTGGTACGGTCACTGTTACAAACTACATACATACTTGCCCAAAGATCCATCATATCTCCACCCAGTGTTTGACTTAGCTAACTGCAAGAAGTTTCTAGATTACTGTCTACTTTGACCAGGCTCAAGTGGTTACCGTTGTGTGAATTCACGTAACACGTTAGCCAGAATAATTTTAAGGATGTTGCTACATAAAACGATATTAATACAGTGAAACAGATGTGCGATATAAAATTTACCAGGCGCCACTGCTTACATTTCGTTATTTTAGATAACACCGTCTCCACTTACAGATGGTACGAATTCTTGTGATCTTAACACGGAGCATATTTGACCGATGAATACTAGCCTCAATTTTAATCATGTCATGCACCCAGACCAGTTCATTTCTCGACCACAGAAGAGTCGTTTCTGCCAGTTCCATAGCTATGGTGCAGTGAGCCAAATGTGGTAATCTAGCGAATTTCATGCTAGAAAAACTCTTAAATGTACAAACGGCTATTCGACCAAAGGTGCACAACTGTGCACATGTAGCCGCTGTTAAAACAGATACTGCGCGGATGTATCGGCCCAGTTTTCACAACTATATGGCAACAGAGAACATATTGGTACTGTCCACACTTGCTACTTTTTAGGAACATATGAAATTCTTCCGTTACTACAGATGGCGCAGACGACTAAACGTCACTCTGACCTTCGAAATGTGGTTAATAATGACTCCTGTCATCCGCCTTTATTAGCATTTATGGAAATAATCAACAATAAGCTGAAAGTCACTTGAAGATGATCACATTTCTCCTATCTGGGAATGTGAAAGCCTTCAACATCCCACGCCTGGCTTCTCACTGATTCCCGCTCACGTTTTCACAAGACTCCTTAGATGACCAGAGAGAAAACTTTGTGAAAACTTGCAACATAACGAGATAATCGGGATTTTACTCAAGAGAACGAAGTTCGTCTTACATTGTTACCTTTGGAAGGCAACTCACGGTTCAATCACCGAAAGAACATAATAATGTGGAAACCACCTTTATGTGACTGATGTTCGGGAATGAGTCTGATGTCTTGATGGCTTCTTGTAAAATAGACCAAGAAACTTTCCATTCTTTGAAAACAAAAACGAACAGCAGCAACATCTATTGAATCGAGAGCCACATGAATATCAATGGAAGTCATCAGCCGCACCTTTATATAAGTGCTTTAAAAGTCTGTCGTTCGCAGAATTGCGAAGATGTGATTGTCACAATTATGTTTGTCGCGAAAATTGGATTGTCATTCAATTACTTGCATCACACAGAGCGGAAATGACTTAAACCAGACCAGGTCGTCCAGAACCTTCATATCAATGAAACAACACAACTGTAATGATGTTGGCTGTTGAAATACAGATTGGGAATAACACAACGTTTCGAGCAAGTTGTAATACTCAACGTTTCAACCACCTCGGGTGGCCTTCCTCAGGAGTGTTGTAATCGAAATGTTGGCTGTTCGCTACAGTTTGGCTTTCGTCAACCTAACTCAGATAATAAAAGTTGGAATATCCACTACCTAACCACTCAACATGACCCCGAACCACACACACACTTTACAAAAACAACAGAAGAAATACTTTTTTGCTTTCAGTCAAGCGGGAGTTTTACTTCACGACTGAACAAATTTAAATTTAAATAACAAATGAAAAGCTATGTGATCCTGTGAAATTAATGGTATTTTGAGATAATCAGAGGATATATTTAGTGTTTGCAGAAAAAACGATCAGTCGCTCATGTTCTCATTTCTATAAGTGGGCGCAAACTATTTAGCAAATCGATAATTTGCGGGTGCAAACAAAATTCCGACGGTCAAGGAATGCTACAGGATTATAGGACTGTCACGTCGTTCACCGGAATACGAAATTCATGATTGACGGTCAGCAAATAGCGTGAATCTTCCGACAAATTTTGGAATATCGACTAATCTCTGGAATGTTTCTAAGTTGACCGGGAGCCATGACTTTCGTCAAAATGGGCAATACAGGCAAGATGGAAAGAGAGCAGAGATTTTCAGAGTATAATTTGCATAGACCGATGACAAAAACTGGAATAGATTGAAAACGATTTGTATGACTGTAACGATAGCACCAAAACCAAGGTAAGATCAATATTCTTGATACTAGTTTATTACAAAGAAGAGGCTGCTGATGCATGTACATCGAAATCATAGTAGTCAGCAATGCCTGAATATTAAAAACTGAGGAATCTCAAACATAAAATTAGATGGATACACGATAGAAGGAACTTATCGTCCAACTCAACAATTGGACAAGTGTGTTGTTCGATAGGATTCCAACAGTAAAGTGCTGATTTAACAAAAAACATTTGCAGAAATTTTAAACAGTTTGTTCCCTATATGAACTTGAATAAAACAATGAGAAGACGCAATTCATGTGATGTTCTCCGGAGTAACATTTCGTACATTCTGATCACACATGGACATGTAATTAATTTTAAACGAATCAGAATTCCACAGAGCGGAAGTCATGGCTTAAGGGATTAAACAAACAGACACCAGGAATGAAAATCACAATTGTGGGACTGCTGACTACCAGGGTAGCCGCAGTGTCAACACAAATTGTTTTTGAACACACAGGGGGGACTGTGACGTTTAATGGCCAAAGCCTCAGCAAACTGGAGTATGCGTTTCCGGTTGCTCCGAAAGATCACCGAGAACGCGTCAGAAACTTTGACTATGTGTCCTGTTTGTATTATGTGCTTTGCGACGGAAGATGCGGGGTGCCGTCCATTGGCATCTATACAGGCTCCTGGCGTTTCTAATTGCGTCTCCAACCATTTGGGTACATGCTCCTTGATACGAACAGCTAGTTGTCGGTTTGTCCTCCCTATGTAGCTCATACTGCAGCTACATGAGTATTTGTATAGACAGTGAGATGTGACAGACGTCCACTGTTTGTTCGTAACCGGGGTGACTGGTAGAGTTCTAGTTCGTTGTATTACGCACAGTTTTGCAGCGTTATAAGTCCTGGATACAGCCGCTGTTAGACGCTAACTCGTCATTGTTGACCAGTTGTCTACTAGAAACGGAAGTTCTAAATACACCGTCCTCTTCGGTACCGTCGTCACTTCTACAGTTGGGATGACGGCTTTGCTGTAGCTTTTAATACAAACTGCGCACCAAACTTTGTTTGTACGATCGGGGAACAAAGCTTTCAGAATGCAGATGCTGACCTGTCCAAGTTCTATTGCGGTGGACGCTTCGTTGAATCGAGCCATCTGCATTTCTCCTGATGCATATATCCAGAAATGGTAGGCTGTTTTGATTCTCGCCTTCCATATTGAAATGTATATTTGGGTGCAAGGAATTCATCTGATCAATTAAGCTCTGTGCTTGCAGTTAATTGTATGCGATGAGAAGAATATCATCGACGTAGCGCTTGTATAGCTGCACAAAAGATAACTGTTCTGTAACTTGTTGCTCAATTTTTGCTACAAAAATGTCTGCCAGAATAGGGCCGAGAGGGCTACCCATAGCTATCCTATCAATCTGTCTGTAGACCGAGTCTTGGAAAACAAAGCTGACGTTTTTTGTACAGAGTCGCAGTAGTTGTTCCAATTCGCTTTCGGGTATTCCGACTTCTACATGATGCACCCTCATATAGGAAAGCAGGAGTTCGATACATTCATCTAGGGCAAATGAGCATAAATATTTGTCCCGAATATTCGTTGTCTCAAGTAAGCCAGCAAGTTGAAAACTATCTTTCAGACAGAACTGAGTAATTCGGTCTCGAATTGGTTTCAGAAGTTTCGCAAGCCATTTAGCTACTTTGTGTTGTGGCGAGTTAGACATAGAGAGAATCGGCCTGAGAGGGACGCCAGGCTTGTGAAGTTTCCGGAGTCCATATAGCTGTGGAACCTGGGTTCCAATTGACTTAAGAGATTTAAAGGTTGCTTCTTTGATGAAGTTACCTTCATGTGATATTTGCAGTTTTCTATTGATACTCTGTTCGACGTCTACCGGGTTGTCTGGTCTTTCTTCCATTTTGAATTTCAGGGAATCATTCAGAATAGATTGCATCTTACTGATGAAGTCAATCTTGCCCATCAAAACTGTTCCCGATCCTTTATCTGGTTGCAGCATGATCAATTCATGGTTACATCTGAGCGAGCTGAGGGTGCTCATATGTTGACTTGTGAGAAGACACTTTTGCTGACTAGACATAGTTCGGAATTGGTGTTCCAAATCAACAAGCTTCGCTTTTAGCCAGCTCTTATTCTCGTCTGATAAGAGACTTGTTCATACAACTGTTCAAAGGGATGTAATCACAAAGGCGACGCATGTATAATGGTCCCTGTGTTCTATTCACTATGCATACCTATTAGTTCAGACACTAAGGGTCTAAATTGTCACTCGTTGCCGAATTACGTCGATATCCAAAGCTAGTATAGCTGCGTTTTTTATTTGTCCTCTGCTGACAGAAGAACACCTTGCTCACTGCTAGCTGTTTGTAAGCATTAACATATGAAGTAAGCAGACACAAAGTGTGCCTGATATAATAAAGTGTACAATTCTGTTAAAGTGAGTCTCATACAGTATAGCCCGTTGATCACCTGCATGGAATCCCCAACTTACAGTCTGAAGAAACTACGTATCCATTAGACAATGACCCTTTCCGAGGACATTCAGAGAATCTGCACACAAACACGCGTTTATGATGGCATGCGTGTCACGAGGCCAAAGGACGCCTGCGAATAACGCCCAACACACGTGGCTTGCGCTGAGCCATGTGGGATTTCAATCACGTAGCACATACTGATTGAATAATAACACGAGACTTGTAAGTGGGGGTCTCAGTGGTCCAAATGACCAGTGCTGGATAGCCAGATGTTGGACTAGTGGTGAAGTGAAACTATCATCTATCGAAATCGAAAATGAGACGAATGTGTTAAGAAGACCTGAGTTAAGAAGAAGGATGTTGAAGATAGGAGTAGAAGGCAGTTAAATATAGTGAAGTATATATTAGTGTACTCCCGACGGAGTGAGGAACATAAACGAGAATCCGGGTTAGATCGAAAACCAACCAAGACACTCATTATACGATGCACCAATGAAGCTGGGTAACAAGACAGCATAACTCGACCGTGTGATTAGGGGAGCGGGTGATAAACCCGAGAGAACTGTGGTTCTTGGTTCATACGAACGAACCGATGCATTCAGCTCACACGACTGACTTGTGCCTGACATACTCGTCGCCTGCTTGTTGATGGTGTGTTGTTGTTAATTTGATTGCCCACGACTCCGAAGCGGTCAACATAGTCGTGGTTGTGTTCATCGTGGCGTTATATGGCGGTGTTTTTAAGACCGATGGTAGCCATAGGTTGTTTGCCCAAAAACAATATATACGTTATGTCCTGTTTTTATCGGTCGACCCGATCAACTTCAGCATATTTCAAAATCCCAACTAATAGCATGCTTCGAGACAAGGTGAAAAGAAATTCTATCTGACTGGTCTTATTCACGATTGCGTGAGAGATTGCAGAAAAGCCTCAGATTTATCAGATGTTTTAGGTTTTAGGTTTATTAAGCCGACTGCCCTCAAACATGGGAAACATCATCGCGTTCTGATATTTGTCGGGCTCAGTAAGCGAACATTCAGCTGGAGACTGATGGAAATAGTTGCTTGAAGCACAATATCTACTAAACTTGATTGCCGGTGAGTTAGTCCTTCTAAAACAGCGTTGGCCGTATACCTGATCAAAGATGATCCCGTTAATCATAGTATACGAAGAACATAAAATCACTGGAAGAAATGGAGGAAGAACAACTTACAAAGCACCAGCTTCATGGAGTTTCGACGCAGATGTTCGTGTTTTGCAATGTATAAACTAATGTGGATTCACAATATACCCTTGAGCTAAAGCAACACGCGTTCAATTGTCAGTTTATTCGAACAGACGTTTTGATCCATAAATTCTAATGAACACCGTGAACTTGGAAGCTCCTCTTCAGGAGACTGTAATTGAAAGTTGAATGATCAGTCTAGGTTATGCAGATATCAGGTAGACAGCGCTCCTCGTTCAGAATAGTTTCGTGAGATTTGATGTGATAGGTGAAAATAAAAACTGTAACTATACACTTGCGAATGTACTATTTATGATGGATACTGAAACCGAGTTCTGGAGCTTATGGATCAATTAGTGCAATTGTGACGCAGTAGTTGAAGAATAACTTGTAAGCCGCTAAATAAAGTTTGCTTTTTTGGCCCGTACGATCCTGTCCAGTCTAGAGATGTTCAGCGTCCGAGTATGTCAGATGACAATTGAATTTAGTATGGATTTTTCTTTCATTCGCCTGTGTCGTTTGGTTTCAATCCGCTACTCGTGAAGAAGTTAACTGGGATGTCTACGATTGTGGGGGTAGGATATATCTGCTTATTCGTTCACGGAAAAACTGCGAGTCTAGCTGTTTTCTCACTGGATTAAGCATGATTTACCGTGACGAACACCATCCTACCTAGTTAGCTGAGTGACTCAAAATATAAGACTTTCGACTACTGATTTCCAGTTGAAAGTTGAAGTGGTCAGTAACATGACAAGAGCTCACTGTATTACCGGTTTTTAAGCTGCGGCCTTTGTGACTCACATAGCTTCTAGGTAGAGATTCAAAAACTTGCATCCGTTGTGCGGACTCAGTTTTGCAACTATTTCTGCATGGCTGAGAATTCTGTGTATTGAAGACACACACTGGAAGTGATCAGTGAAGCTGGAACGATATTGCCCACATCTTACATCCGAGTGTTATTTAATCGGAAATTTCGGACATCTTGATTTTGAATGATGCAGCCTAGAGGCAGGTATTCAGTGTATTAACCGTCACTTCCTTCTTGTTGTTTTTAGTATAAATGTGGCTTTTTGCTTTTTTAGTGGGATGGCAGTTAAGCACTGGTATCAATGACTGATAGTCTGTGGCCAATCATGATGAAACTGTAGATTGATAGCAGTGACTTACACTGCTTGTGGATTTCTTGCACAGACAGCGCTGAAGTCCGGTTTAAGACTGTGCACTTTAGTGTGCCCGCGATCTGCCTTCAGTGCAAACAAGCATATTCAGTTGTTTATATAAAACAAAACTCCAGTGTTTTGCGGGCGTACGGTACTTGCCTTGCTACTAAGCTTTCACTTCTTCCCATCCACACGTACACAAAGTTGAGATCACTGAATAGGCCAAAACTTGGGGGTAAGTCCTACCGCTCACTCAAAAAAATATTGTGTTACTACCAAGCAAAGGCAGACAGTGAGCCAACCACTCAACTTAGTAGTACGTAATCCTAAACCCGACTTTAAATTGCCGTATATCTGGCAGATTCATCATGTTCATGTGACTCGTTATATGACATTCACCAGTCAGCCTGCTAGATACACGTAACCGTCCATCAGCATTGCGCACTGAAGCCTCCAACAGTTTTTCAGAGAAACGTGTTTGGGACAGAGAGGCAGGTAGAAATTCATCGTTGGGCAATTAACTACCCAATATTCTGGGAGAACCCACTTGACTAGTCTGTTGTTTTTTAGAAGCCACTGAAAGGTTTACAATTCGGAACCATTTAATAGTGCGACATTCTGCATCCCTGCTGTGTTCTGGTCACTAATGTCATATCTTTATAAGACAGTTACCAACTCTGAAACTGCACTGCGTACCGGTGTTAAGATACAGTATCTGGTTTTTGAATCATCTTCAAAACTCGGAGAGCTGGAGTTTGATTGATGGTTATAGTCACCAATAGACTGGATAATAACAAACCACAGGGGCTGGTTGTTACGATTCTTCTGAGTATGATGTCCTAGAGCAAATTTGTGGATTCACATTGATATGCACACCGTAACCTGTGCAGCTTCAAGGTTTCGTTGATCATCAAATGGCTGGTGACTGGTTGCATTTACCTGGAATGCAGCGTTGCCTGTAGACGAAGGCTGCTCCAAACCCCTTTTAAAATTTAACGCAGGAATGTCCTCCTATGTTTTCCGAATGGTACGTTATACTGGTCAGCGGAATGCCACACTCACTACTAGTTAAAGCATCCCCAATGTGTATTTGAATTTGTCCAATCAATTTGAATGAAATTAGGCCGAAAGTTAAGTTCATTTAACTCTGTCCACTATTGGAGATGTAGGTAACAACAAACCATACATCTATTGACAAAAAGGACAACAATGTTAGCGTAAGCATTCAACAGTATCCACAATCTTTCATCCTGCTGACTTGTTGCAGATCGGCGACCATGTCTACTCGTCTCATCACTTGAGAGTCACAAGGTGTTCTTTTTCTACGTGCTCCCAGGCTGATTGCAAGTAAAACTAAAGACAAGCAGCGAATCGGTCAGCCTCTTTCTGAAGTGTTCCGATCAGGCTTGTCTGAACAGTGTAGACAGGTCATTAGAATCGCCTTATTTGGCGAATATTCATGCGCGCACTGTGACATACACAATCATGCAAAAGAGGTCGGCACGTGGTTTGCCAACTTCTGTATAGCTCCGTAGAAGACTTAGTGTAATTGAGTTTTTGCGCTTACAGCTTTTTTAAAGGTGCAGTGCAGTGTTTTTGTTGATAAATTGTTTTAGAAATGAAGCAACTGAACTACATTTAACAAATAAAATTTAATGGAGAACCTCTTCTCAGTTGGTGGATTAATCCAATTTGTCTCACATTTCGCTTGACGAGACGAAAGACACTAACTCTATATTTGCTGCATCTGTTAAGATGTGCTTCGATCAGGCGGAAAACTGTTTATATTCGGGGATATGGTTTTTATATTTACGCAGTTTGCCTAACTTGCACATTTAATCTATTGAAAACAATAAAATGAAGCTGTTTGCCAAACCCAAATACCAACTGACAGTATTAGGGGAAAAAAATGTCATTAACTGATTTTATCATGCACATAATGTTTCACATATAATGAATATCTGTTTGAAGAAGCCTGTAACGATTGATCAAACTGGAAAACCCCCGCACTCATGTTTAGGTCACCACCGGCAGAGTACGTTACACCCCTCAGTGTGTTTGAACGTTTTCCATCTGGTGAACGCAAAAGTGATGGCCTGTGCGAGTAATCGTGTAACACAGCTGAATAAAGATAAACCTAGCTAAAGATGTTTCTGATATACCGAAGTCAAGTGCTGTGTTCCCCCAATACATACTCTTGAGTATGATCTACTAAATCATCTCATAAACGAGCAGAATGCAATCACAGGGTTTAACATTTTGGGCATGACCTACGAACACCAGTTTAAAAAAGCTGTAGGTTTGAGAAATAACTGTGCAACAGCTGGGGGAAAATTTAAACCGCTTCACGCCCTTCATATTCCGTTATTTGTGCACATAAAACTATCAATTCAGTGTGAGGTTATTGGGTGAAACAAGTCGATATTCATCAGTTCTCTCATAATAACTTAGTATGCAGCTATTTTGCCTATCCGTTTCACGACTATCCACTAATGTCTGTTCGGTATGCTGGCGTGGAACGAGTGCACAGCCGTGCTGAGTAGGTTGTGAGTCTTAGACTGGTTGACTAAGTAGCGCATTCTGGAATCAAGGTTAAGTATCATCTGTTGCCAAAACATATAGACACATGCAAACGTACATTCACACTTCATTAACCTGTCTTACCTACCTGGCCTTGGACAGTTGCGGCAACATTTGATTGGACGACAAGGCAGTCCAAGCATCAGTGGCAAACTAAGCTCGCATTTGGAAGCGGCATGTTAGCTCCCGCAGTTGTGTCCGTTGGCTTAATATACCGGAAAATATCTAGAGAACGATATCTGAAAGGTAAAATGACGTGGTTGATCTATTCAACTACCGGTAGAACTATAACTACTCATGAAGGGGAGCACACTTCCAAGTAACTGCAAACGCGACTATACAAACTAGACGCCTTTGGAAATACTGCTGAGCGAAATCCAGTTTAATCATTATCCTACCACAGAACTGTTGGCAGCCAATAGTCTATTAGTTTGTACTTCGTTCTCTAGTCGACAGAAATTTGTTAGAACAAGCATGCAAAGTGAAATATATTTTACGGAAAAATTCCTAGCGTCTAAAAAGAGTTCGTAACCAATGTCACAACGCTGTCCACATGTGAAGTACGATAGAATGAACGGAACAATATAGTTTCGTTAGTCGGCGGGTACAGCAACAAATACTCTGCATTCATTTTCATGCGCCTTGGGTTTAAAATACCTCAACTTTGGGATAATATACAGCGCTGTTATTCGCCTGCATGGAGACACAACTGTCTGTTTT
Organism: Paragonimus westermani; assembly: GCA_008508345.1. Taxonomy (NCBI): domain Eukaryota; kingdom Metazoa; phylum Platyhelminthes; class Trematoda; order Plagiorchiida; family Troglotrematidae; genus Paragonimus; species Paragonimus westermani. Next base: position 158,147 of record QNGE01000246.1, read on the forward strand.
CAGACGAGGGACCTATTTTTCAATCAACGCACCAGACGTAGACTTCACCACATTTGCAGCAGCCTATCCGGCATTTATAAACATAGCAGTCGTGCTGTACTATTATCAAGAAGACTATTATACATAAACGTAAATTTACTGTTTGTGCTCTTAAATTCCTCAAACCAGCAAACAGGTGTAAGTTTTCGACGCCGAAACGCTCCGGTCCACACGTCACACCTTGAAAAGGGATCTGATGTCTTTTCCGTGGACTGAGTTTTCAGATTGACGTTCAATTCCATAGGCAATATACGAGGTCATGTACTGATACGAATGCACTGATGCTTACAGCACGACAGTAGAAATGATAGTTAAACTGAAAAGAGCCTGGAGACGTTTGAGTTTCAACATGCTAGATTATCTCACTGGAAGTGTGTTCAGCGGAGAGTGGGTTGAAAGGGGTCATGCTACACATCTGCATAATAACGACAGATGAGGTGGCCGTCATTGGCGCATTCAATGTTTTTTGGGATAAATCATTTTCGATAAAATTCCATCCAGTCAACATCCAACATAATGTTTCTCGGAGGTTTGTTGTGAAAACTATGTGGCTGACCCATCAGTAAAATAATGCTAAAGGACATGACTGCCACTTAATTTTTTATTGTAGGGTATTTACCGAAATGTACGGTCCGAAAGTAAGTGAAAAATTAACAGCTACGAAACTTTTTGTCTAGATGGTTCCAGACAGCCGCATATTGGTGTTCCATGTGCCTTGTAGACTGTGCAGTGACTTCGTGTGCACTCCGACAAAATTTGTTTCAAACTTTCTGCTACCTGGATAGTCTTTAGTTTTTTGCTCTTCACTTACCAGGTGTCCCGTTTGTCTATCTGTTTGGTCTGTCATTCTGTTGTCATCATTTGTAGATAACTGTTCACTTGATTAAGATTAGTTACTTGCTCGTATTTGATCAAAAATTACGATTTAACCCGTTCAAAAACAGAACACGAGTTAAGCCTTCCCATTTGGATGCATTCAGGTCAACATCTATAATAGGATTGAACAGACGTAATCTATGCCATATGGGTCTGCTAGTGGTTTAACGTCCGAAGACGGTATACCTATTCTTCAGCATACCCGTCGCAGTGTTACATAGAAGTATTGACGTTTGTACTGGCAACAATGTTTTTGCAACTCCATGAAGCACCCAACGGCACACTCCCTAATGTGGTTTAACCCACTCTTTGGTAGGTCCTCTGATTTATGGAGATTTATGGAGAACTAAGCAGCTAATCAAGAGACTTGACTGGTGATCGGAGTTCCGCTTATCTGCATTATCACCAACAACTCTTCCCATAGCGTTATTGTAGGCATTCGTTCTATATGCTTTCGGTAAATCCGTTCCACATGACACAATGGACCTACCAGTTACACGAGGAGAAATTCTCATTTGTTAGTCCCAGCCGACTATCTTTGTATTCAAAACTATGCTCTAACATTAGAGGTTCAGGGTTCGTATCAAGTTAAGGATCTGCAATCATCCTCTGGACAGTGGTTTAATATTACTTCAATGAGTGAACTGTAGAGTGAATTTATCAGGAGGTTTCCAACTTTGAACATATTCTCCGACGTTTATCTACTCCAATATCGCCGCGCAATCCACTTTCGGAAATCAGTAACGGTATGGCATGAGACAGACAAAAAGGCTTCTGCCGTGATGAAACTTCCAAGTGGCGAAACAGTGGTTAAGAAGCTGGTTAGTGTTATTCTCGATATCAGTCGACGAGTAGATACTGGTTGACAAGCTGAATGTGACTTCTTGCAGAACGGTAACTAAAGGTGCATCAAGTAGCTGACCCTTTCATTTGCACTTTATAAGTCTCATTTTTGAGAAAAGTTGTTTGTACGTAAGTCGTCGAGATCGTCATATCAAGATCACCGGGAAGATTATGGGAGACGACGCAGGTGCCTCAGGCTGCCCAGCTCTATCTTATATCATTAATACGAAACGGTAAGGATATAGTACCTCTCTCCAAACACGATAAACAGGTTGGTTTTTCCGCTATCATAGTCATTTCTATTTAATTCACCTGTTCCTTCGGACACGTTGTGGAAGAACGGCTCAAAATCACCCAAGAACCGTAGCGTTCGAGTGATCTGTTGGAGAAACGTATTTTTAACTTCACTGATGAACGTTTAGCGGACGGTACCTAAACACCTTCCAAGTTATAAATTGCTTTGATAATGATGAAAATTACATGGAAGTAGGATAAAATGATACCTAATCAACAGGCTTGGCGCTAAAACACAGCCTAAACCATGTCAAGCGACAACGACGACGTCATCATATATCAGCCTATCCTTAGATTTTTGGTAAAATACAAAACTCTAACTGAACTAGTAAACTTACCTTGACAGAGTGAGGCACCCAATACGGTCCACAGCACACTGTGTTCGGTGAAGCATGCGGAAGATATGTACAGCAGGGGTCAGCAACCTGTTCTCTGTTCAGCTGTATGTGGTTAACCGTTAGAAAGTACTCGGTCGACCATGTGAAACCAAAACAGCACGAATTTTCAACAGTATTTGTTTTTGGGTCCAGCTCTACGAAACTGGAATACATAAATTAAAATCGACGCAACCACATGATTGATGCTCATTTATGCGGTGGTTAGTTTCCGATCTCACTCAGGTCGCCGTATAATTGAAGGGAATTCAAAGGACAAACGCCATAGAAAATCTCACGAGTTCATCTCGGCTTTGGCTTCACGAAGTGAATACCATTTTTCACTAAAAGCGTTTTAGTTAATTCACATCTTCCCCATAACTAATTCTTTGCATTAGACTAAAAGTCAGTGTTTCTAGAACCGAACAACAACTATCAACTGGGAGGAAGGGAGAACAGAAGAGTCGGCAGTGAGAATCTAGATAGGAAGTTCGTTCGAAATTCATGAAAACAGGGGTAAACGAATGTGCCTGAACAACATTCCGCAGGATTTTGATAGACCAACGCAGATGAGTAATGTTGAAACAACGCACTGACCTCTGAAATTATAGTGAACAAGAAAGTTTGTTGTTATTGTAGTGACCTCTGTGTTATTGAGTTCCATGTAAACTGTGGTAGTGTTTATGGTGCTATAAATATGTTTTGTAAGGTTTGGGAAACTATAATATTGGTTAGTTCAGCTTGCTGTACATGCGTCGACATGATATCTGCTCGCGTTTGGAAGGACATAGCCAACCGTGGTTCTGGTGGGCGTCTAACTTCATGGAGACTTCATTGTGGCTAGCATCTGAACGACTTACGGCCCGGAACACATTGTTATCTGACGTAAGGTCGTTAAATAAGCTAGGCAAATTCCTGGTTAAGAAGTAGCCCAATATCCCAGTTAACCACTATATTTAGCTAACTTCTCTGAAATCCACTGTTCCTTTCATTCAAAGCAAGAAAAAGTTTAGAATTTCTTTACATGATATCAGCCTGTTTTCGGTTTCATTTTCACTCATTGCCTTCCAGTTCGCATCTCTTCATTTTGCTTCTTGCCTCTCTCACGGCTTCTCTGACAAGTTATCCCTGTTTATCTAGTGTTCATAGAAATTCTACATGAATGACAAAACAGTGTGTTGTATTTTTCGTGGACGTACAAAATTTGAGTGACTTGGTTCACGACTCCATTCAGCACAAACGTAAACGGAACTAAGTTCACTTTAACAGAATGCACATACGTTAAGGTACCAAATAAGTTAAACCGAACTAGTTTTAATAATTACAAGGAAGCTGGTAAATCAGGCCATCTGTGAGGACAAAGTTGGCATTTTACTTCCCAGTGTGTGCATGTTTGCCTCCTATCATTGTATGAATTAGTTCGCCGCTACTTACTGTTGCCTGGTCGGCCCTACGGGTGGCACTGTAAATAGATGTGTCCCTTACACAAATCATGCAGCACAGCTCCAGGCAACCGACTGTCTTGCGGATGTTCTTTGCTGACCACATGCATAATTAGTTCACGTAACCCATGTTGGCGTAACTTGGTTGTTTCGTCCGTTATGGAACTTTCTGTCTGTTCGACTATGAAGCCAGTAATCGGCAGAACTATTACTTTTAAACAAACGTGGTGTAATCCGTTGGAAACTTCATTCAGATGTCTGATTGATTTGTAGACCCCAGTTCATACATAGCTATCTTTCACTGATCAGCTGCGAATGAATTTCCGGAATTGATAAACAGATTGGGAATAACACAATGTTACGAGCAATTTGTAATACTCTACGTTTCAACCACCTCAGGTGGTCTTTCTCAGGAGTGCTATATTCGATTGCAACACTCCTGGGGTGGTTGAAACGTAGAGTATTACAACTTGCTCGTAAAATTGTATTATTTCCAATCTGTTTATTAATAACATGTTAACCACGACGCTCAAACTGTTCAACTTCATTCGTACTAAATTTGGTTCGGTTATCTTACAATTTCTGGAATTTTTACCAAATAGATCAGAAAGTCATTTTGCTCACACTTTTGAAAACAACGGTTGTTGTGTATTGAAAGGTTAATACGAATTTAAACAAAAGTATGCGTGCTGGAACTGATGAAGCACCCGCCATAGTCGCAGCTCAGAGTCACAGTGATGAAAAAAATAACAGAGTAACAGGAAAGAAAACGAGATTGAATAAAAAAACCCAAAAACGTAATAGCTTACAATGATGCTGATACAGACAAGTCACTCATTGTGGCACTGCTGGTTGCGTTACACTCTGAAAGAGAAGTCAGATGAACAAGAACTCTCAACGTTACAGGTCTTGTCTATTGATGTTAACTAAAGGAATATGTAGGGTATTTGTAATTAATGGACAAGTCACCAACTGACCACCTAATAATTTTTCATTGTTGGCTAATTTCGATCAGCAGCACGTGATGCGGTAAATTGTAGGGTGGTTTATGGAGTAGATTACTCGATTGCCGTAAACTTTACTATTCCAGTAATTGATCAATTACTTGTTTACCCGATTTCTTCAAATACGGTGACGTACAGGTGTTTTACCTGTGTGATCATTCTACTTGACGTGGATTAAATAACATAAATGAGACAGGTTATCAAACTGTAATGATAATATGATGGGATGGCCGAAGTTCAGAGCCATACAATGAGATCGTTAACTTTTTTCCGTTTAATATCAACTAGACTGCATTTTTCATACCACAGTTCGTAGACCACAACAGATACGACATACTTGTGCTATTCCCGCTTGTGATATTAACCGTGCTACTGACTGAGGACATTAGTCGTGATGGTGACTTTAAGTTCTCGGCAGAGTGAATAAGCCAATTGGTTTGTGCCAACCACGGAATTTGAGGCTGTGGAGGTTGATTCCCTATCTTTTAATATTGTCTTCATGGATTTTCTGCTATTAAAAGGACTAGACGGTTTTACGGTGCACTTAAAATCGCACGAATGTAACACGGCTGGACTACTTCAGACTAACAGGCATGTGAGTTATTCCTGTGGATTTTCATCTGTGGTGTTTCCCTAACAGTGTTTGATCACGCTACCTACTGAGGCCTCTTGGCAAACCTAAATCAACAAACCCTGCAGTCACAGAGTGTTTCTCTATGGTCATATGGTGTCTTTGTTGAAAATCAATGTACTGTCTTCCAGCGCTAGACACTATGGCATATGGGGACACAGCCCGTGTAGGTGCGAGGCCCATTAATTGATTGACTGGTAAATCGATGAAAAAAGTTCCGGAATCTCGGTATTCGCGAAGCTCCACTCCCCTCTTTGTTGTCTTGGTCTGGGTGGTAGAGATATTGGTGGTGGTGATTGGTGGTCAGCTGGTATGCGAATTACTCGTAACTGTGAAGGGTGCATGGCAGAAATCCTTACGCACACCCTTGTTGGCACAGTGGTAGTAAACATCAAGTGACAGGTCGGAAGCACTATACAAAAAGGAAACAGACTAGTGGATCGAGCACACACAGGTTACAATAACGTCTGAACGTTTGTGGGCTAATGCTACAGAATCGATAAATTGGGGTTGTATGTGGTATCGTAAAACACCAGGGAGACAGCGACAACGTGTGTGCGGAAACTCTTCCTGACACACTACCGGAAACCGAAAATTCCCGTTTTCATCTTTTTATAAATACAGATGGGTCACATGTGAAATGGAACTTTATTCTTGTCAAAAGTGGCAACCTATGTGGTTAGCAGTTTGTCAGTAAAAATCACATATCACTGGATTTATCAAGTTACTACTAACCTAAATCAGCTGGCTGAGTTTTGTTCGTTCTTTTGTTTGTTCGTAAGGCGTTCACAAAGTAGGTTTTCAGTTAATGAGTTACAGGTGGACTTTACAAAGTGAGCGGTACAAGAGCTTGACCTTCAGACACGGCGCTTGACAATAAGTCCATCGAATTATATTCCCAGGCAAAAGAGAGCTGAAACATGAAAGAAATACAACAGCTGGATTGATTCAACACCAGGTGTAATGTTTATAAGATGAGTGATAACTAGGTAAGGTTCCCGAGAAGCACATTTGCTTGTGTCATCAAGTATAGCCATCCGACAACGCCCATTCTGTCAACGCAGCACCACTGTGGATTATTTTTTGAAGAGTGCATTAGCAATTGTATTATTTAGAGTTGTTGAATCTACCGAACGAATTGAACTGTAGACATACAATGACTGAAGGTGCATGGTTGTTTGTTTAACATGTAATTGGCCATATAGGAGTCTCACGTATAGTAATTTGGCTGTAGTCATCATGCCGCGGGGAAGCGAGGCTCACTATTACTCTGCTTATAAGTATCGTGTGGTCACTTTCAAGTTAGTCACAGTAGTCTATTCCGTCGTTCCGTAACTATGTGTTTATTCGTTGTCTTGTGTCAGTGTTGACAATCACGATTGTATCGTCCTACGGAGCAGAGACGAATGAATAACGTATTAAAGACTTGATTTTTTCAAGCTGCAATTTTCTACCGTCTGTCCAAGCTTAATTACCGTTCGTTTATGTGAGAGAGTAAAACTGTGTTGGGCTTAGAACTGGGCTTTTGATTTCGAGTAGATTGTCAGTATGGTCAAGTGTGAAAAGGGATGGCCAATTCCCGCAAAAACGCTTTTCAAGACGGTTGTGCTTGAAGTTCGGAAAGTATATTAGAGAAGACACAGGTTTTTGCTTGAATGGATGTTTCTTATTGCAAAATGATCTACAAGGGTGCTTTAATTAAATGTATACAGTCTCTAAACCACTCTTTTAGTTGATTAAATACCTTAAAATAGAAGTCCGCAAAGCAACCCTGACAGCAGAGAGATAGTAGAAACTGGCGCATCTATTGGTTATGCAACTCTGCAGGTTCTGTACTTGCTTGAGAGATAACGTCTGATGTTTCCTATATGCGGCCGTAACCCATTTCAGTATTTTATCAGGTATGTTTATGTCAGGTTTGTGCTTCGGAGTGTTCAATAATTCAACGCTGTTTGCGCGCCGTCAGATTTCTACGCATTACATTTTGTTATCAAAATTTCGATTTCGTTTTATGCCTATGAATCATCCGGCTAAACATGTTCCTTAGAAAACACAGAGTCGAGGACGAATAAATAGATCTTTCCTCACATGGGAATCGACTATCTGAATATCAACCTTCATGGTTTGTCCACGTTCAGCTTCCTTCTGAAAAAACTGTGGAACGTCCTCCTAAGTGACCCCATGTATATGGTATTCGTACACCATGCGAAAAATCTATGGGTGCTTCGTGTTTTGAACAAGTTTGCTCGATCCACTGAATCAAGCTATCTGTATTCATTTAATATTGTGCCACAAGTCACTGATAACTATTCTAGCTAAGTAGTCGGTTGGTGGTATTGTGTGTGAATAATGCGGTCAGGACAAAATTGACTACCCTGAATAATTAGAAACCCTTAGACTTGTCTGAACTCAGGAAGAATCGTGTACTATGTAACCTCATTTTTGTCTAAAGGTGTCACTACGTTGTCCATCCATGTCTCCCAGGAGTAATCAGTAGTTTGAAAAACCCATCCAAGTCCATTGTTACCTCAGAACAGCCTCTAAGCAGTAGACACATTTGTATAATTGTTGCGGTCGTGGTCCGTAAGTACTGACAGAGGTGTTGAAAACATGGTTTCGTGTCGACCACTTCAACCCCAGAAATTCAGAAAGATTAGTCACCTTCCTGTTTGTGTATTCTGTGTGTATTGTTGCATTATCTTTGAAACTGGGGATTCTTTGTGTTTGAGGATAGTTTCCAACATCAACCTTATAGTTAAAGATTTCCATAGGTTACTTTCCACCCAAGATTGCCACTAACTTCAATGATGTCACCGTAAATACAATGCAAACCATAACCAAACGTCTACTCAGGCTAAAACACTGACGTTTCTGATGTTGTGCGCCATGCCTCACTAGGCACCAGCCTCATCCTAGTATATAATATTTCCTGGTCATTTAACATCACAGCAACCTACTTGCCAATTCAGAGAAATTTGCTATCAATTTGTGATGGGCGCCATGTCATTCGGGACGTCAGCGATGGCATTCAATCATTTTGTTCTACAGGCGTTCATCCCAAATTTTGAGTTAATTTCCAAGTCTGCTATAGTTTGTTTTTAATGATCAGCTGATTTTACGTACATTTTGTTCTGAAGAAGCACTTCAACGCTAATCACCAATGTCTGTCTTCTCAAGGCGGTTTTTATATGGAACATAGAAATAGCAACTTTCGAATCGATTTCTTCAGTACCAAAAGCTGTCTTTCGCACACTGAAATGCACTGAACTAAATGTCATAGTGATCCTTCCTTCCGAGTGTGTGTCAAGTTGCTAGTTCGTGGTATGCAAAAAGTGCGCAAATGTCAACTGGATTTATGTTCTACAGTATCATCCAACCGTTAGGTATTGTTCGGTAATCGATTTCAGTATGATTAATACCCCCATCGTGGCCAACCATTCTGAGAAGCAGGATAGCCTCTTTGCTAATAAAAGTACTTTTGTTGGGGGAAAAAATAATCCTAACGACAGTTTTGTAAGGACGTTTCTTGAAAGCACTGTAATTACGTTCATAACAACATTATGCCGGAGTATTCCTAGATACTTTTTACTGCGACTTACACAGGATGGTTTTGTACGAAACAATATCACCCTAAACGTGTTTTAAGAAAATTGGCGCAAACGATGGGAATTGGCAAGCATACAGACTAACAGACAGGTAGGTAGATTAACGACCTCGTTGAGCTGTAAATGTACAGCACGCAAGCAGATAATCGAGTTGCACATGCAGAGGTTTATCACACGAGTACACTAAGAGCAAATTCACTGTAGTTTCGAGGGAGCTAACGAGTCGAGCGAGCTATCGCAAACGAGTCTCGCCAAATGGTCACTACCAAATGAGCCCTCGATCAAATGAATCAAACTGCAAACATCCACGGAATGGAGAGGAAGGTTCTTTCGAATTTGAGACGCCATACAACTGGATTTGACGTAGCCTCAAAATTTCTCATCAGATTCAAAGCCGTAGTGAAGGTGTTGATTAACCAAGGCCGTTGGCTTAGTGACCTTTTTCAGTTAACATCAGAAGTAAAGAAGCGCAACAGTAGACTGCAAGCTCACGTTCATCCATGTTCAACTGTTGAAATATGAAACTACCAACATCACTCATTGCGATTCACAAAGATTCCTAACAAGGGAGTTCCTGTTGCTGGGCGACTACTGATCAACACTAGCTAGTAGCGTTCAGAATTGGCCTTATCGATGGCTTCTAATGTTACATCTTGTGTAGTACAGCGTACCAGAGTACAGTCTGTAAGGTGATTTACAGGTAACCAGTCTAAATTAAATAAGTTGCATTGCATAGACATGCATCGTTGTGTGTGCAATATAATCTACATATGGAGGATGAAACGGCCACCGCCAGTTGGTATAGTTACATATGCCAAACTGGTTAGAAAGGTAGTTAGAAGTTTATGTTGGGGTTGACGGACAAATTATTTAACTTACCTGAGACATTGGGTCAAAATTCATGACGCACTTTTCGTGGGCATTCGTTGCAATCGAAATCGCATTCACCAATTTGTTGAAACCCTGCCAGTTAGACGCCAAAATGATATCTTGTCCGTTAAAAAGCAATCGAATTTTAACTTCGTGAGTAACTTGCCGCTCAACACTTCAGGTTTTACCAGTTTTTGAATATTATCTATCTCCAAAAACGTTTTGCCAATCGATCTGATTGTGTAATCGCTTCATCGTTTTCTTCACTAATCTGGAGCTTGGTACCGATGGGTCAACTTAACTGCTTGTCCTTGAGTCATCATTCTGGTAACGAAGTCCACGTAATATAATGATTTTTATTCGCACGATAGTTTGCCAATAGTTCCGTCAACGTAAGTCGTATCACTTACACATCTATATTCATTGATGTAGTTGACAACTGAACAGCTAGTCCTACTTAAGGCGTACACATTAATGCAGAGGTTTCCCATTGGTCAATTAACAAACAGGTACAGGAATCGATTTTACTATTCGTTTGAACTCCCCCTTAGTTCAGACTCTTGAGAGAAGCGAAATTTGAACTCGGGCACAAACCAGTGGGTTCATGACCTGCGCTAGGTACAATCGAAATAGTGCACCTGGAATTTTAACCCTAATCGTTTGAGTGTGCTGCTGCGACTGACAGTCAATTTCACTCATTAACCATGTGAAGACAAGTTCCAGTTTAGGAATTTAGCCACAATCTTGTGATACAATTTCCTTGTGTTGCTAAATTTATCTTTTGGTCAGCTAGTTACTCTCAACCTTTGCTCAATTTTGATCTCGATTGTTCACGGAAAAAGCAGATTCGTTATAGTATAAACAAAACGAATTATAAATAAAAACATATCACATAGATTAACAATTTCTAGAATCTAATTCATTTGAAGACGGCGTGGACTTTATCCTCATATTCGTGAAACCTTTATAAACTGGAAAGATAAGCTATCGTGCACTTTCTGAAGTAACCGTGAACCTGAATGAAAAAGGTGCTGATCAATTGTGGATATTACCAACAATTGCAGAGATGTTGAGCTAATCAAGTGGCTTGTTTACAGGGTCTTTACGTTAACCGATCAGTCTGCCCTTCTTTATCAGCTATACAATCTTTGATAAAAAGGTATTCCATACCTCAAGCTAATTAGTTTATTTTGGTTGTCTGGAAAGCGGTCTTCGATTGTTCACAATTGTACTGCTGGATAAGATATATCCGATACAACATGTAGACTGACACTGTCGGTTAAGAAAGCCAGCAATTAAAAAGAGATTGTACAGTGGTTCACACTGGTTTAAGGGCAACATTACTTCGTCCCGAACCCAAGTAAGTCTGGTCTCACCGATTAAATGCTCCCTCAATTCTGTCAATATCGTGAATATTAAGAAAACATACAGACCATCACTAAATAAACTCACGGAAGAAAAACCTTACGGCAGAAATACTCAATGTAATTGTCTGTTTGCGATTAATTACAACGGGTGCTACACTCACAGAATCCTTATGTATTTAGGCTTTAGAGCGAAGCAAATTCATAAAAATGCGTTTAGCACATGGTTGCCTAATCAAACTCACAAACATCTGCGATACACACAGACTTTTGGATCCACCGATTGTCACAAATTTTTGTCCAAGATTTCCGGACTAACCTTCATTAGACATCTAAGACTATATTCACATTAATCAGCGCCTAATTGTTTTCCCTGATCAGCCGCTATTACCAATCACGAGCCAACTTTATGTGTGACGAAACGATTGTTCCCGAACGTTAGCCATCCGCAAACGTAACGCTATAACTCTCCGGACGTTCACAGATTTGGTCTTCACATTTTGTTGATCTCCCACCCCTTAATGGTACTCGCTTATATTTTGTTACTGCTATTTAGCACTGAATAGTCTTTGTCATACGTCAACGTCTACTGGGTTCTGATTTCATAAGGTTCTGTTTGAACGTATATGTTAGATGAAAAACTAACTTGTCCCTGGTTTGAAGAAAATCAGTTTTTAACGAGTGCTGTTCTGAGCTTCTGTGAACTAACAGCAGATGGGCAGTCACACGGAGACACTACAACCAAACAAAGAGCCATGTCCATTTCAACTACAAATAAGATTACTAGTAAACTTAAGATCATACTTAATTGATGGCATATTTCCTGTTTAAACGAGCTATTCAACCATGCTAATTACAAGGCAAGCACTGGACTGGTGCCATGTTGGCGGGAGTATTTTTTCACAATGAACTAACGGGAGTTGGACTCCGATCACACTTTCATGATGCGGCTGTGTTGGCTACTGCGTCATTGGTCTGACTTTATGCACTGAAGACTTCCAATAAGAAAGAAACTCAGGTTTGGTGGAAATTTTTACAGAATTGACGAACTGACTGATCTGTAGCTATCTTCCTATGTGATGTCCTACTCATATAAACCAAAACTTCCAATTACCTAGCGTTTAATATAGCCGAGAGTGTCAAATTCGAGATTATCATCTAATCGTGCCGATCAAGGGCGTTATTCTCCAATAAAAACTCGCCTTGACCAGACTAGTGACAGTTCTCAATACGCCCTTTTATTACCGGTACATCTTGTAGCTCGGGTTTGACGCACACACTTCGAAGAGCAAAACGTTCGGGTATTTATGGCACAGTTTCGGTCATGCCCCGAAATCTGACCATTGGTTTTTGTGCAGTTTACGATGTTGTCATCACGGAATGTAACGTAATCCCTAGCTTGTACCTACGAGGTGAGATACCGTGGCCAAATCTGTTTGCCTATGCACGGTCATGCTTGTAGTTTGTCCCCCCAATAGCAAGATAGATTTACGCACGCTCATATCCAGACTCGCGGAAATCAACCGACAAACAGGCACACATACAAGACTAGAATGCAACATGTTCCGACTGCGTCAGCAAATGCTGGCGGCTTACAAGTCAAACCGTGTATTTCCAGATAGCCTGTACATACAGAGATGCACGCAACTGTAGGTCAAGCGATATCAGCCGTTAATTGCACAAACAGCTGTATTCTACAAAAGTTAATGCCGCTATAAAATTCTGTGTGCTGAAGCATTCGGCGATCACAGAGCTTGCTGTAAAAATTAATCTGTAACGAAAACGGTTGCAATCAGCCTTGTTCAGCATAGTTGCGTGTTAGACCAATATGGTTATCAGGTGTGCTGATAATTCTAGCTAGGAATTTGGGATACAACTATGTCCACCATCTCATCTGGGCACTAGCAAATAAATCACTCAACATTGTCCAGCGGCATTCATGGGACTAACGGTTTACTTCGGCATACTGTTCTATTAATGTGACCAAAGACATTTTATGAAAATGTGCGTGAATACAACACATAAAGCGGCAACACACTAGCGTACCATAACAGACCACGTGTTCATTTAGGGTGAACTACGGATGTCGTTCCCATCTGACGACATAAAGCGTATCGCCCTTCGGACAAATCCATTGGTCAGATTGTAAAAGATCGAGTTAGCAGCCACGAATTGTCAACAGCGCAGATCAACAATGATTCATAAGTCATAAATTTAACATTCTGTGTAGCTTAGCACATGGTCATTAGATCGGGAGTTCAAGAGAGTCATAACACCTCAGTAAGTTGGACAAAATTGGTTAAGAACGCTTACATATGTTAGTACTTCTTACTGGACCAACAATGTCAAATAAACAGTAGGGTTGGATTTTCAGTTTACATTCTGAACTACATGTGACCAACGTGAATAGAAGTTACAAACTCCATCAATTTTAAAAGGTTTGTAATTAGACTCATCGGTATGGATTCGAAGTTCTGCGAACATCAAATGTGTAATAACAAATTGGCATACTCTGAATCTGAAAGAACTCAAGCCAAAAACCATCGTAATCGTCACATCAGATGAAAGTTATCTAGCACTAATTACGAATGATCCGAAGTATGTGGATAAGAAGTTATGACTCCTAAATGATTGTGGAAAAGTTGAACCGTTTGTCTACCAAAGGAAAGATTCGAACAACATCTGGTATCAAGCCATACTCACGGCTGGATAGATATAAGTGTGTGTAACTCCTTAAATCTGACGGTCATTAAGCATCCGAACTGTATGATCTCCTCAAAACGTATAGGCAGGGTACCTTACACTTACTTCCCTACAACAGAATATGGTGCAATAGACATTCGAGATCTCGAATCCAGCCATCAAAATGTTTGACAGATATATCACGAAAGACAGTGATGTTTGTGGGTGAACTATACAGAACCGGTACCAAGAATGAACATACTCTATAGATGTTCAGCCGCTCTTCACCAGGGTGCTTTGGCCCGAAACTGTTGATGTTGCAAATAAACTGACAGTCCCAAAAAATGTCTGTTTCGTTACCGTCGGACAACTTGAAGAACTTACTTTCAGTTTCTCTTTCCGGAACGTAGCTTACAGATGAACTGGCAGTACGCCGATGGATTATTCACTTTAATTCTGATGATCCTAGTCATTCTGTTGCAGTAAATAGGTAGACGATACTTCTTCGATAGAACGAGGGATAACTGAACAGTATACTCCGAGTTGCAATGGCGACCGTACTAACACTATGATACTTCATGAAACAGAGGCTGAGGATAGCTTAACCCATTTCACAATCTCCTCGTATAAACTTTTACTTGATTACAAATGGTGTAGTCATTTTAAACAGACAAAATAGCCTGATCAGTTTGCAATGTACAAATTACAACTTGATGAACGATAAGTGGGGTATCATGCAAGTTTTCCAGCAGGAACCGTAGAAGCTGTACATTTGGCTGTGTTGCACGGGATCTGAGAATGTTCCCGACAAGGCTAAAGGCGAGTGGATACCCGGAAAATATAACTAAAGAAAAAGAAAGTACTAAAATTTGTGGGCATAATGAGACAAATAACAAATTAATGTATATTGAGATGCCCTCCAAAAGTAACGTTTCTCGGTTGCTGATATCTGGATGAAGTGTCTCTCCGTTGAATCCTACTTACACACAGGTTGTCCGTACCTACATTTGGAAAAGGTCAACCCACAGACGCCAACTGATAATGCGCATTGCAGAGAAAAAGAAACACTGTTATGATTGATAAGCCATGGATTATAAGAATGAAGGACTATGTATACAGGCTGGTTCTCAAAGGTATCTTACTGCTCAACAATTTGGATGGAGGTAACTTCACAGCCCAAATTCCGATCAGAAGACTCTGGCCACACAACTCACAGTCGCATTGCACCAGCATGATCGACAGTTGTAAAAAATTTACTTGAATCGCCGCAATAAACCGACTCAGACACCTATAACATGTTCAAAATTGAAAACTTAAGGATCAAAGTCTGCCGTGGGTCTATGCTAAAGTGAGCGTTATTCAGGTCACAGTGTTTGAAATTCGTAAACTTACTCATACTCTTTACAAGTATCGTAGATGTTAAGTTGAAAAATTCTGTTACTGGTTAATCATTGATGACAAGTCTACACGAGCTCCTGTCACCTACCAGTATTTGACTTATAATTGATTTATTCAACTAGGGGTTTGCACATTTGAGCCGCTTACGCATAAAAGTTATCAAACCAAGGTTGCACGAGACAGTACAATCCGGTTTTTGTGACGTTAAGATTATAAGCAGCTTCAGAATTCGTTCGGAAAAACTGGGAAAAGAAGTGACTGCTCAAAGAAAACAAAAATTGGACAAAGTGTTGGTTCAGTGTAAAAAGATTCACCAACAGTAACCGAAAGTGAGGGGTATGCCCAGGTACAGCTTATTAAGTTACAAAGTGAACTGCATGAAGGACAGTTCGGGGAATAAATCTTAACTGTGCAGAACAGAATCTTTTCGTTACTTTTGAGATACCAAACATTATGAAACATGTCACCGATTTCCAGTGTTCTGATTATGTAACAACATGTGTATCCATTTCTTAATAGTCAGTGATTTTAATTATTAATAACATGAAGGATATCAGAAGACATAGCTTTATACGTGAGGTAGTGTGAACTTCATTGTTAATGATTCTGAGAAAAAACACTAAAAACTGTATCCGTTTTTAAGCCCAAGAACAAATTATTAACCGACTATGGACCTTGTTATTCGAACTCATCGGTAAGTGAAGTTGATCATGAGTGGTTACAGAATACATTGTCGTGTACAAACAGCTTGTCTTTAGGCGCACTTACCATATCTTACTTGATCAAAGAAATCTGCTCTGTGTTCGTATATTCTTCTAGAATACGAACACATAAGAGACCCTTACATGTTTTTAATAAGCACAAAGTGCATCAGGTATGACACTGCACGAACGAAGTTCTACGATCGATAGTGGTTACCAAAGCAAGTTACCAAGTGGAAACCACGGCCACATCTGTGCTTTCGGAAGTTGATACCACTGGACTACAACACATCTGTGTTGTCGTGGTGAAGAACTCACAAAAGTGCATTCTGAATTGAGAAATCAACGGCTGAGCAGCCCTGATTATCCAGCGTACTGCTTGAGCGTTTTTATTCATCGTTAACATGGTCTAAGTGCACTCACTCAAGTTTCAAAAACGGGGCTGATGGGATCGTTCGTGGTGACTGTCCCAATGACTGAACACTGATCAGAAGGCAGTCTTATCTTCGAATTAAACGAACTGTGAATTGCCCTGTTGTCCGTCAACGCTGACGTTAATTGGTATAATCGGTAATGTTCTTTATACCATTATAAGGCAGCGAAATGTGCCCAGCGGAGGTGGTTCAACTGGGGAACAGAATTTATTGCATATCAACAAGTCTAGTAGTCAATTCCTGACCTTTAGACACGCATCGAACAATTGAAGTGATGGTGTAAATTTAAAAACTTATCAAGACCGAGGTTACGGTGATGATCGTTTACACTCCAATCACAAGCACAGGCAAGTTCAGGTGAATGCTTCGTTGACTCTCCATGAGCTTACCGGATTGGCAGCGAGCTGATATGTTGTAGAACACTGCGGAGGCAGGGCTGCGTTAATTTGTGTACCATGGTATGTATTTGCATCAGAAGCAAGTTGGCCAGCCACATACCACTCAAACTAATCGAACTGTTTGGTCATTCTATCGGCTTCCGGGTGCGTTTCTATCCTTCCCAGGAGTGGATACCTTCAGTTACCTGAAGCAGTTACCTTTTTCTTGCTGGAGGCGATGAATCACTGCAGCTTTTTTGGGATGCGATGGCTAGTCCAACATATCAACTAATCCGGGTTGAACCTGCCTCCCTCGATGAAAAGAGTTAGCTAGTACGTGTTCATGCAGTTCTCGTAGAATGGTCCTATGGCATGCTGTTGCATAGTTTCTGAAAGCAAACTGTGGCAGCTGTTACCAAGTGGGTGTGACATTCAGTTTTTACGGACACACATCATCTTTTGCTCATCGGTAAGCAAACTCTTATACTGGCAGTACGGATAGACTTCCGGACTCGCAGCAAGAGATCATAAGCATACACAAGAATATGAGATGGTACCTTAATTTATGTGAATTTGCCAACCCGGGGTTCAGGTGTTTGCCGTTCCTTATAGAAAACTGGAGGAATGAAAACTTCTAGCCAGATAATGACAGAATGGACAAATTGGTAACCGAGTCAGAGCGCTATCTGTCCAGTGACCCATAAATCCAGTGCCGACTACGACGGAGATATTGTAGTCCCGTTAGCAATGAAATTAGCATTTACTTCGGTGTACACAGTAGGTGTCAAAGCCCTTAGATGACCACAAGCAGATCGTAGGGCTTTTGTTGAGTGGTACTCAAAGCTTTCAAGAAATGTGAAAGTCTTTGGAGAGGAACGGCTCCTCGCCGAGATTAAATTGCTTCTGTGGCTGTTGGAAAAATCAATACGTTCGGCGGTGTGTGGTGGGATTATTTTGGTTGGCAAAGTGCTTTTGTGGTCAGGCAACCAAAGACTGGTATAGTTCTCCCGGTTTCCGTTCAACTCGTCATTGGTGAACCACTTTCTACTGTGCCTACCTTGTCACATCACTCGCTTTCTCGTTGCCGTTATGTCGATAGACAGTAGCACAAATTTATGGGAGGAATCTTATCGCCGCGACCAACTGCACCCACTGTTGTGAGACATTCACTTTGAGTGGTTTATCTCGCCACCTCCGCAGAGCTTTTTCCTAGCCAGTTGTCGAGTTTGGTCGGTTGACTGCACGGTGGAATTGTCTGAACACAGCTCACCAACAGTGCTGGTGACAATAAAATTGACTAACAGTACTAACTTCATTAGCCATTAAAATATCTTTCTGGTCACAACCAAGTTTTCACTTACGTGACGATCCCACACACACACCAACGATAGTATTCTTTTGACGGTCTTACTGTTTATACTCTTACTGGTGTTGTTGCTGGAGTAGCAAGAAGCAGCGCATTAATGAGTACTAGTCTTCAACCCATTCTCTAGGGCTTCCCAATGATTGGTGAGCGTTGACTAAAGTCTGCCACCAACACCGTTTCTTTGATTAGGGTTATCTTACAAATTTCTCTCAGCGGATCAAACTTGTAGTGGTACGTTTTTCTTCGGACTGTTACAGATGTTGAAGGTGTGTACAGTATGAACACTCACATGACGGACGTAAATCTTGAAAATTTCTGACATGAGATCGTATGTGGGGTTATCCGCAAGTTTTCTGCACACATGAATTATTACCAACACAAAAATCGTAAGCAATTTACAGAGGATGGATTACTGAGTGAACAACATCCGGTTCCAGTTAATGGAAATCGTGCGAGAAGGCTGGAAATAATTTGTAAGATAAATGAGGTTGCTGCACTTTTCGTTTCGCCCACTTGTCCTGGTTTCTTGTAGTTTAATGTTAGCAAGCCTTCCGAAGAATGACTGGGACAATCCCAAAGCTATGGCGTTGAAAATGTTCATGTTTGATGTGACTGGAGGCGATCGTTATTCAGTATTACGAATCGCGCCTTGCATCCACTAATCATATTCCTGCCGGATCAGTGCAGATTTAGTAATGTTACTTATAGATAGATTCTAATTTGAACCGGTTACATTCACTACAGAATGAATGTGTAACTAAAGTTATGCTGCTGTTTGTGAGACTCTGCCTCACTACTGGACACCAGTGAATAGCCTTAATGGCTGCTCTGAATCAGAGATTTGCCTAGCCTTACGTACTGTATGCGCCTGGCGAATTATCGTCTTGAGCGTGACGAGCGACTTCCATCAAATTACTACTTCCATACACTGTTGTCCGTGCATCTTCACAATTTCGTTTAGCCAAACACTTTGTGCCTGGAATGTTGTAAGTAAGTTTTAACCTTCCACCTATTACACAATGATCGCCGCGTTTAAAAATACACAGGTAGATTTGTTCCGGGATACACTTAGTCCTAAATAAAATGATGCGAATGAAGACGAGTTGATCGAGACTGTTGAGGTGAAGGAAAGCGCGACGGGTAAACCACTGATGACCAACAGGGTTTGCCGGATAAAAAAGATGATACCGTTGCTGGTGCTGTCGCTGGTGATATTGTTGATAATAACTGCAGTGGCCACAATAGTGAATGAGCTGCTTCAGAATCACACTACTCACGAGTAATACAGTAATCGCATGATTACTGTAGGCACGTTGGTGGATGTCATCGCTGTCAGTTCGAGGCCGCCCTAGCACAGCTCTTCGTCCCCTTGATGGGAATCGGAAGCAGAGGGAATGTTTGAGTAACGGAGTCAAGGCTTGGCACCTCCGGGTTCCTGGTTTGGTTTTGTTATTTGGCTAGGAAGGCACATGCTATTTACCAGCATGTAGTTTTCGCAGGTGGTTTGAATGCAGCTGAACGCGCGGTTTTTTCAAATGGACCCTTTCAAATACGGAAATTTTACCAAATTACTCATCACTACGAATAATAATTGTGATATTGCTGACGGTGATGATGCTCGTGGTGTGAGTTTTGGCCAAGATGGTGACGATCATGTCGGGCACTAATAGGGTAACTTGTAATTACATTACTTCATATTATGATTGTCAAGGTTTGGGTGTTTTTAAAGAAGTGGGTAATGACAAAAAAAGATATAACACAGGCATTTCTGTCAGCAACGCGAAACAGAATCCACCACAGTTTGTTTATTAGCAAGCACATTTCGACTGCTAAACTTCTCACACGACGTGCATTTCAAGCGTTTACGGAAATGCGTTTATTGGGCGTTTGTCTTGTTCTGTTAATCTAGTTAACCCAGTGCTTGATGAAGATTGTCGAAGTGGAACTAGAAAATTTGTTTCATGCAGCTCTACATTGTAACTTGTTCAATCTTTATTCTTCTCACAATCACCGGTTAACACATCATTCTTTCAACTTCCCACTTCTGTCACCTTTGACTACTGAGTTATGAGTTTCCATAGGTTTGGTGACACAGAGTAGGAATGAATTTACACGGTTGTTCCTCAGCACCTTCACACTTCGATTATGTTGTGATTGACAATGATCTGAGCCACATTCGACAAGCACTCACACTTCTTTTATGCATCAGGCATCCGTGCAAACATTTCAGTATCACGATTCAGATCACTTCCAGTTCAGTTGCTTATTACATTTTGCCCCACCCCTTGACTAACAAAGTAAATAGGTAGATAATAAAATTGATCAACTGGTACATTTGATTCTCCTGTGCGATTCGTCTGTTCAAGGCATGAATGTCGTGTTCCCTTATTTCAGTAGCAGCAGTTGGTCATTTTGTGATATCTGTTGTGAGGTTAACGGCGTTGTGGTCACTAGGTTTGCCTGATAAGCATGGTGGTCAGAGTGTAAACTGTGATCCAAACAAGGTTATGCATTACTGATAAGCTCTAAAACAAGCAAGTTTCGAACCTAGTGCTTCTTTTCGAAGTGAGATAGTCGGAAAGTTTTTCGGAATGCGAAGTCTGCAACCAAGTGTGGGCGGTGTTCAGTCTGACTTCAGTCTGTTGGCCATTCTGTCGGTAGTTGCCTCTTTGTGTCCCAGAAGACCCATTTAAAATTGGCTGAAAACTAAAAATGGGTCAACTTAAAGAACGTTTTCAAGCTACTTCGTTACGTTCACACAAAGACCCATTGAACGACTAGACTTCATTTTGCACGTATCGGTCAGTTGCCGACGTGTAACTATGACGACGAGTAAACTATTCCAAATGTGACCATCTGTACTATGCTCAGCAGCTTACTGTGCCAACCCTTGTAAACAGTAACCCAATCTGGGTAGAAAACCTGTCTAACTCAAAGAATGTCCTACTTTCACCTACCGCGATCATTATGTAAGCGTTCAACAACTCTTTACCAACCAATAGCAGAATATATTCCCCTCTCCAGTCCCATGTTCCAAGTCTGAGTATGTCATACTTAATTTATGTAAGTGACCGGTCGCAGAGGTCATCATTAAGTACTCCGGGACCATTACGGCTGACTCGACATGTGCGTTCTACATCCAGTGACACCATGCCAACCTCAAATAGTCCATATTCAACAACTTCAAAACCTGTCCACTTATTACTGCGCCCCTTACTTTGTTCACCGGTCATCGTAATAACACTGTATCAGTTTTGTCAAATCGTTGGTAGATGGCTTGCGGAAAATTTGCAACTTCAAGTGAGTAATTATGTGTCTAAGCGTGAAACGATGCGTGTACTGTATGAAGGTGAAGAATCCGAACCGGTTTAACAAGCTTTACATATATACATGTATATCCGTGTATACCCTGATACCTGACGCGCATTTTCCCTGCGGTTTCTTGAGTATCTGTTGTAGATTACGGCTGTGATTCAACGGCCCGGGTTTGTGTTGGAAAGGCTCTTTTATACGTGCAGGATTTTCCGACCACTTCAGTTTGACTGAACGTTTAAACTGTCTCGATATTTATCAACTTGCTTTCCATATCCTTACTTCCTGGCTGCATTGTGAATTAAAGGAATGTGATTTGATCGCACACATAAATTTGACTCAGAAAACCTTTAACAGTGCCCTTCAAATGTGATCTTCGACCTTCCACCAGTAGTGAAATCGGATCCGGACAAAATAACGGATACTTTCCACAAACATGTGTTAATCCGAAAGAGGTGTGGTTGATATGCATCCGTCATGGTTCGCATTTACCTGGACATCTCAGTTATCTCTTCCTGAATAAGAGTTTCGGATTCAGATTTTATTTTTGTTGAAGCCCACAAACGGTGTATTTTCTTGTCACGAATCTTGAGAAATAGAGTTTATATACGATGTCTCGACCAGGTTCACTGTGAACTAAACAATGCGCTGCTCAACAGGGTTTCTTCCTGAAAAATTAGAATGCGGTTGAGACCCATGTGGCAAAAAGCATGTCTGCTAAGGATGTGAGCTTTTGAAAGCAAAACCCCAATCCAGTTATCCTTTTCGATTAGCTGATTGAAAGGAAGTATGAACGCTAAATCCGAGGTCAATTCAGAACAGTGTTTTAGTTTCCGCTCGCGAACTGACTTCAGCTAACTAATGTTTAGTTTTAGTCCTCTCCAGATTCCTGTAGAATTCATAAGAAGTCAATCTTGCAAACAGCTGTTTCCGGTCATTCTCAGCAGGCATTTACAATTACATGGGAATAGGTGCGGCTATATATAACGAATTAAACAGGACATTAAAATTAGAGAAATGGTACGGATCGCAGTCTACTGGAGGAGGGTGGGGGTGTATGTGAATGTGTTGGGGTGTTAAATGTGCCTGTCATGAGATGTGCGTTCATCAACGTCAAGCGGTTCACTTTTGTTCGGGTTTCAAGTGGATGTGGAATGATTGGCCATGGGAGGTGGAGGGTATGTACGAATTGTTTTTGGGCGCACAGGCAAGGATTGCGCAGTCTGATGGCAGTAGCCTCAGCTGTTTCTAACACTCACATTCTGACAGCTCTGCACCCAACTTGACGTACCTTGTAAATGACTCGGAATACTTCATCCGGATTTATTCGATGGCCAGTGTCGATTAAGTTGCAGCCGAATGCACGGGAAATGGGCTTCAGCGAGCCATTGCAAAGCCGTTTCGGCAGGTGTTCCCGAATCCTCTCCAAAAGCCGCCTTGGGATCCTCCTAACCTAATCGGGTGAGTGAGTAGATACAGAAGGGCGAAGAGAACTTTAGCAAACTATCCTTAAGGCGTAGCACTAGTAGCGGGCAGGTGTCGAACGGCACAAGTCTCGCTGCAGGGTAGGTAATCTCTACCGCGTTTAAAAGTCTGCGGCTAATTATTTCACTGTCAACCTCACCCTTTTATGAGAGACTGATGAAAACCGGCTTTTTCTTCGCTGTCTAGATGATTTCTAGTTTGGTGCCGGGGTGCAGGTTTTTATCTATAAATCTCCCGTTGTATCCATTTCCAGTTGTCCAAAGTTGCTATCTGTGTGACTCTCTATGCTATCGGCCAGAAGTTTCCTGCAACAGCGTTAATTTCGCAGGCGATTTTCAATACTACGCGATTTCCAATAGCTACCACAATTTGTTTGATTTCAAAGCAATTCGAAAAATAGTGTTTCTCATTTAAACATGTACCTCTCGTGAAAAGCCTTGTTGGTAGCTGGACATTAAAAACGAATCAACACTGGCTTATTCACGAGCTACTTCAATGAAACTAATCCCGCTGAACGTTCTAGATTAGTTTTGTAGATCTGGGCTCTCTTGCAGAAAAAGTACATCTAAGCCCAGCTTCACATTCTGGGCAACTATGAAGCGCTGACTTCAGCTGTACAAATTCACAACGTCGGGATGTTACAAAGAGAAGGGGATTATGAAGACATTCTCGTGCGGGGTTGATGTAACCATTCCACGTTTTTAACAGGCACTCGTAAGTACACGAAGCTCTGGAGTTACGCCCATGAGCAGAATCTTCTTATAAACAATTCTTTCATAGTCTGGAAGTAATCAACTCTAGTAGGAAAATAATTCTTCATTAGCCTCAGTCTATCTTCTGAGGTTCCTGGTTGACGCCACAAAATTGTTCTGGACACAAATGGGTACTTACGTTTCATATTAATAGAATGTGTGTGCACCTTGTCAGATATCCATTCCACGTTGTTAACCCTGCGGTTAATCAAGTGACGTTACATGTAATCAATCGTTTGTTTAGAATTGACAGAACTTTGAAGTGTAGTTTCGTACGAAGTATGTAGTTGATGGTCAAGATTCATTGTGGGTGCAATGCCAGTTTCATGGTTTTTGCCAGTTATCACGTATGCATACTGGATAAACCTCACCAGACACACTCGTTAATGAAAATTAGAGGCTACGGTGAGGAGTTGAATACTGGTGTCCACACAGTTTGGCGAACATTTTCAAAATTTTTCAAACTGCTCCATGAACCCAAAATTATTGACCAATAGTAGATATTGTGATAACATTATGTTCTCGAACAACAGATTTGATAATAGAGTCATTCGAATCTTTAATGCAGACAGAAAATTTAGTTGAAACTCGAGGTAAAATGAAGTCACGTGCTTAATTTGGCTAGATCAAAAGACAAATTACCGTAACGGTTGAAGTCGTGAAAGATGAGAGTGTTATACGAGTTTGCCTTGGATCCAAGGGTGTCAAAGTTTCGAAATGCGATTATCATTGTTTACGTCTTATTGATAAATGAAAATCACCACATATCTAAAGTATGTCAGAACATTCTGAAGTGGAATTTTTTCGGACTTCGATCAGAACACAATCTTTTGTAAGACCGAAAATACCCTGAAAAAAATAATGAAATAAAGGCATTGGGTGTAAGCATTTCTCATAGGTAAGCTTAGCAAGCAGACTAACTGAGATGTATCACACATGTGGCTCATCATTAGAGCAACGGAACTCGCCTCTGTCTGTGGCATCATGATGATAACGACATTCTGACCGACTCCCTCGACTGGAAATTAATTAATTAATAGTGTTAGATAGGTTGTCAAGACTCACTCTTCGGAAACTGACCAGCAGTTCTGAGTGAGCTTTTGTAGTATAGAAGGTGAATGCCAATGACACTAAACCGTGTTGTAAAAACCATACCCAACTGTGCAGTCGTTATAGGAAATCGCGAGAAAAGTCGAGCTTTCGTCTACTCACATGGAAATCGCCGTTGAAAAATTTGGATATAAACATTGTGTACTTTGAAAAAAATTACAACGAAACGTGATAACACACTGTTTAGAACGTGTTGTGATTTCCATCTGACGTCACAGGTCCGCATCTTTTCCTCCTTATATGGCTCTTTTGAAAAAGGCAAAAGGCTGGAAACTTCGATTTCCACAAGTTGTAAAAAATTACAAAATTTGACAGTTTGGAAAACAGTGCTGGCAACTTTACAAAAATTACAATCCAAAATAGGTGCATCAAATGATAGTCTCCAATGGGGGGTACAGGTTAAGAGGAGTGTTGATGAATTACTCAAACATTGCACAAACGATTGCAGAAAACTAACCCAAGCGAACAACAATACACAACACAATGGGTTTACTTAGTCAATTTATGTACCTTATTTTGAATTGCACTGAATATAATCACTCGAATTTCACCGAAAGAATAAGCAGGAGTCAGTATTTAATTGTCACTTATCCGACAACATGAAACAAAAATTCTGTTGAGCAAGAGGCACAACGAATTCAAAAACAATAAGCCTTACTAGAAAATTTCCAGCCATACTCTCATCTCCTTCTTCTTATTGAAGGCTGTATGAATTGTCCGAAACAGCAAACTTTAGTCAGCAAACGAAAAACATTCCAGAAAACAGGGTCTATAGCGGCGTATCAACTCAGTTATGCTTCTTACATCAATTTCCAAACAGACTGCACACTTTCTTAGAAGTGATTCAAACTGTGTAATGCCCGTCTGGAGGTACATGAATTTCACATCCCAGCCCTTATGAATTGTCAATCCTTTGTGACAGCTGCGTTTTTTCCACTTCTAAACTTTTTGTTTAAATTCCATACTTTCCAGTACTTTTGATGCACATGTGTACACAGCCGTTATGCCTGTCTTCAATGCCTTAGAGATAAGCTGTCTAGGTCGTCTCGATGTTCACTTCAGGTGGTCTGACAAAACACAATCAGCCTAGTGGTAACCACTGGTTATTGGCTGGGGCTCCCATATCAAAAATTGCCTATCTATTTGGAGTGGAATGCGGTGACTATCCCAATGATGTCTTGACTTGCTGCGGGCCCGAAACTTCTCAATCGTCTGATCAGTACCCGATAAAGTTATCACAGCCGTAGGGTAGTGTCCCAGACGTAAGAGATGTAAATTTAACGGTCCAGTGTTGCACTCAATTGCATCCTAAGATCTGGTGTCCTACTTTGTGAGTCTTTCGCTCAGTACATATGCACCACAAAGCAAAGCAGTGTCAGATTTTTTTGTCGCAAAATGATACCGGAACAAATCAAAAATTGAATGTTCCAGAAGAAGGAATTACTATCTAAGATGACGAGGTTGATAACGTTAAACTTTGGTTAACTTCTTCTCATTAAAACAAATCTTAAGTACTGATATCTGTCGTGACTGATGGCACTCATTCAGCTGTAAAGGTGGAATGGTAGTGTACGGGTATTCCACGGCTCAATCACTTCTCCAACTCCAGTTACGAACAAATTGTTAACTAGCTGACATTGTAACAAAACATAAAGAACAATTTAGTTCAGATAACGTTCGAAAAAGTGAAAACGGAACCAATCAAATACTTATTTGAGCAAGTTACTGATATCTAACGCAGTGTTATAAAGATAAAAATTCATCGTTGTTATTGAAATTGCTAGCCACCCGCCCACATGTAAATTTTATCCAGTCTTCACTCAGCTGTGGTGACAGAAGTATGCAAGCGATTTCACCCACATGAGTTAAAATATAAAACTGACTAGACAGTGTTATCTCTTCTGTCTACATGGAACATCTGGTGAACTTCACGTCACCAGTTCTACTACAGCAGATGACAGTTTATTGGCAACCTATGTAACACCATAAACATCTTAAAGTAAGATTATTGTTCTGATTTTAAGAACTGTTCAGTTATTTCTAAATGTATCATGACTAAGCTATACAAAGAACACTTCCCAAAAGTTTGCTAACTTTGTGATATGGAAAAGTTTTCTAAAATCAGCAACTGATCGGTGGAGAAAACAGTTTTGAGAATTCATCTAAAATAATGGGATGAACAAGCCGGTATATTCCTTCAGTGGTCGATGTGAAAGAAATGACAATTAGACGCTATTTTGATGATGAAGGTACCTCGCTCGGGGGTTCTTCCAACTGTTGCAAATTGTGAACTGCCATTTACTCGTCAGTCATGGTTAAAAGGTTACAAACATGCCGGGAAATTATTAACCCATTTCATGAGATCCGAAATGATGCTGACACTTTCAATCTTGAAAGTTGCAATTATCTTGTCAGGCAAAATTATCAAAAAGTTTTGTTTGCTTCGATGGCATACGAAATAAATCACTGTCACTAATATTCCAAACAGGCAACAATGTTACATTTTACAGTTCCCGATGGCGCTCAAATTTTTCCATACTTGACGTTTGCGCTCAGCCTATTTTCTTCACTCGCCTGTATGATATAATTTTGTTCGTTAACGTGCGCACACAATACACTCCTTCTTACTTTCTGAAAAACAATCCAGACACTTAGCTTACATTATTTTATTCCCGCTAAAAGTTTTAAAATGTGCCAAGCCTGTTGTGGCTTCAATGTTCTGACCGAACCTGATGTTCCACTCTATAACCCTGGACAAGCAGGCTGGCCTCCTAAATTCTGCATAAAGCATTGATCACGCGTTAAATTAACTTTCCGAATTCCAGGTAGGTTGAAAGGCACCAACAGGCAAAAATCATTTCACGTAGCAAAAAGAATGATCCCAACACAATTAATTTCGTCGTATTCCGATGTTTTTTAATCGGTTTTAGCTGAAACTCGTTAAGCTCTTCAATCGATTATCATCTGTCAGTCATTCAACACTGGTTTTCAGCCTTCTCACTTCACGCTTATCCAGGGATCGTTTAACTGACTTCCAGCGTAGTATGATTTCTGACTCAGATTACCTGCGAACATCAGATACTCCAACCTCCAGTTAACTGTCACTGTTTATTTAGCATGGAGTCTTATCGACATGAAGATCCACGTTGTGTCGACGCATTTATTCTGGCAATTAATTTATGACGCAGATTGATCGCAGTGTGCATTTGCCTTCAATAAGCCTACTCGATAGACATATTGCTAAACTGCTAATAAAATTCTAGAACCAGGGCTGAGCGTCAAAATAGATGATCACGACATGAGATCAGAATTGGTAAGTCGAAACTAAAACTGAAGGAAACCGGTTAGTATGCAGCAGGATTTCCAGTAATGCTTTAGTGGCCTCTTCAAAAGGCGGTCTATTTTTTGTTGAGTTAGCCTTCCCAAAAACCCGGTTTTCAGAGAGACAGCTGGCGGACTGGTATCTGAAATTACAACTTGAAGACTGAGATTTTCATAGAAACAAAAAAACTAATCAAAAGCTAATTTGAAAGAAATTCTACGACGAAACATCTTGCCGTTGTTTAGGTGGAAACCGGCTAAGGACACTCCACGCCTAACTGCATCTAACACTCTTTCGGCCGCCATAGGTTTCCAAATAAACGTTTGAGAAACTCTATATGAGCGATCAGTTCTCCAGATCATCCAGTGAATACCACGTGAAAGAAAGAGATGGATGAATAATTGGGTCCAGATATCAAATTGCTGAGTTCCCAGTTTGGCCTCTGGGCTACCCGCTTCTGTGTATGCCGAGTCCTTTACTGATTTGGGCCCAGCCTGAGTCCAGAATGTTCGCAAATTTTCAATCAAGGTAACTTCAGTATAGGGTGAATTCGCAAAATTCCACAGTCTATCCATCTGGACTAGATCTATGTTTGTCTTAGAAAAAAGGTCACATTTGGGCACTGCCAAACCATTTAGAATTCAAAATGTTGCATTCCAGTGCATTACTGTGTTCAAATGGAAACGTTTGCTACCGAAAATCTACTGAAGTGGCAAGCAAAGTTGTTTCATTCTCTTCAGTCATATTTTACTGACATCAGGCTGAGTGCAATTCCACAAAACGGCACATTCCAATATTGGTTGGCATTCACTAATGTCGTCATGTCAATCCTTAGGAGATCATATTGACACACACACACTTACAACCATACAGATATAGGTACACGCGAACAAATCGTTCTGTCATCACTAAAATGATGACGGTAAATTTGGCCAGTTTAAAAACTTTTGAAACAAAAGAAAGATTATAAACTTCGTGGTTCGTGTACCATTTTCAGTAAAATGCGGACTGATATTTAAACGATTAGGTTTTGCCTGTTAGCGAACAGTTTTTCGATCTGTTAACGCGTATGATGGTTACCAGGAAGAAAACCTGGTTTCCAAATGTTTGTGGGATGTGTGATAATTTTTCGTTACACTGAACATAAACACAACTGACAAAGGCCACAAGGAAAAAAGCTTCGCCTTCGTTTTTAAACTGGTGGGAGCAAACAGAAACGCGAGACAAAGGCCCCAATAAGTTTGAGGACAAACAACCAACAGATATAATATTTGATTTTCGATGAGGTGATTGGCATTTTGGTTGTTAGAAATTAGGCGTCATTTACAGTTGATAATAGATTTCGCGTTCGCTGGCGGTTTTCAACACAACCTTTCTGAAAATGCGTGCTAAATCGGGTGAACACATTCCTTGGAGCTTGTCATTAGTGAATATTCTCCTGTCTGTTGACATTTATGACCTGATCCACATACTTGTGGGGTGATCTTTATGCCAACCGGGTCAATGTTTGGGGTCAGACTGTCACGAACAGACAGTTGAATTCGCCTATGAGCAACTCCTGGGTTGCAAGAATGGTTCGATTATTTTGTTTTACTGTAACTAATAACTTATGGCCTACTGGAAATAGACGGAAATGTTAGTGTAACCAATCTGTACCAACTTTAGGTGTGTCCTAAGTAGCAAGATATTATGAATCTGAAAGCACGGGTCATGGATTGTGTAAAAGGTGGGTGGATTTTGTTTTATCATTATGCTGTACCTACTCATTGTGAGAAAGAACGCGGGCTAAAACTCTACGTTTCAACCACCTCGGGTGGTTGAAACGTAGAGTATTACAATTTGCTCGTAACGTTGTGTTATTCCCAATCTGTTTATCAATAACATGTTAAACACGACGCCCAAACTGTTCAACTTCATTCTTACTAAATTTGGTGCGGATATCTTACAGCGGGCTAAAACTGTTAACCGTTTTATGTAGCACCAAACATGAGCATTAGGATATGAAATCATATTAGTAGACTAGAGTTGAATTGAGCCACTTCCATAGGTACCCAACGGCAATTGTAACATTGTGAACCGTTGCCAGTTTCTGGTGACGTAAACCATTTGGAGGATGCCAGTGCTTTTTTCGAAGTATCCCAGAGTGTCAGATAGTTTCATTGGTGTGTTAGTTGTCTACTTGCGATATGTGAAACTTTTAAGTCGTATCTTCAACAGATCGAGTTCGAGTGTGAGGTGATGTAGACCACTTTAATGTGGTTATCGAAGGCTGTGTAGAGTTTACAACCCGTTCTCATGATGGCTGATTCAGAAACCTATATAGGTGACGGGCCACACTGTTAGTGTACTTTGTAGGACGAGCCTCTTGTTCAGACAGTGGTAAGTCATACAGTACTGTGAGCGTCCAACTGAAATGAGTATTCATCAGATCTACATCAAACTGTCAGGTCCAGAAGAATAACAGCGTGATTAGTGGATACAGATGGAATGTATCAGTAAGGAGTTATAGGATTTCAATTTTTATGGGGATGTTTATTGAAACGAAACGATACCAACAGCCCTGATAGTGACTATTCTCCATGTTTGAACGAAAGGCTTCCTTCTGGAGGACCAGTGCACTATACGTGTCACCAACAATGGTATTTCTGCAAATACACAAGGTCTGATGTACTCTAAATGTTAGCCCAGTGAAGTTGACTCTAAAATGATAGATAAAGGTGCGATTATATTGAAGTGCTCACCGATTTCCTTGGTAGAAAACAGGACTGGAGTAACGTGCTAAATCCTCCTATAGTGTGTTGTTAACATAGTCATTCTTTACGGTGTCAGAAGAAAACATGTTCTTGATTCGAAGTCGGTAACCTTCATCTATAAAATCCGTCCCACGAGCCAAATATTTTGTATTCAGCACGGTAATATAGGTGTCGTGTTTGAATCCTCGGGAACTCACATGATTTTCAAAGTGTCAGGTAATGATAGCTCTTAAGTGTTTGCATTTAACTGTCTGTATTAGGATCTATGGGTCCTTTGGCCCAATCATGGGCCAAAGTGTAAGAAATCCAGTAGATCACCGTCTTGTTCAACCTTTTTCAACGGATATACCGGTTGTCAATGACCCGGTGACGTATGAAATGTAATGAGTAACCATACTCACTCGAAGGTTCCGGGCAAACATATGTACCACACCGGGCTTTCAGTGCAATACAGCATTATGAATCTCCTCCCGAAACTGTTAAGAATCACAAGTGCTCTCGTAGAGTTTGTCAGAAGATCTTGCAGAAGATTACGAAAGGTCATTGTTGAATACGACTTTGCTCTGTTTGTTACGTGGAAACTGACCTGCCGACTAGGAGCAACGTGTCAAAAGTCGTCGTTATCTCATACCACTTTTACTGATCTGCTAACATCGTGATGAGAGACAGCTGGTTCATGATCTGAAGAATGAAAGAAACTGTGGTTCTGTAGCCAGCATCCGGTTTAGTTGTAGCGCATTTTCATCCAATATTGACACTAGTGCAGTTCATTGAGACGACAATTTCCAACCGTCGCTGTAAAACAGCGCTGTCAGTATTAATTTTTCAGCGGT
Source organism: Paragonimus westermani (assembly GCA_008508345.1). NCBI lineage: Eukaryota > Metazoa > Platyhelminthes > Trematoda > Plagiorchiida > Troglotrematidae > Paragonimus > Paragonimus westermani. Next base: position 190,014 of record QNGE01000246.1, read on the forward strand.
AATTGCAACAGTACTGAACATTTTACTCTGTAATCACCGACTGTTTTCAACGCTAACTATTAACGAGTGTAATTATCCATTCTTTAATTCCAGCAAACAAGCGTTTTATCACAGCTATCCACTTTACTTCTCCGGTTATGACTGAAAGAGGGTGACCGTCTGAAAAATAAAAACGTGGTTATCCCGGAGAGTTCGCTTAGGTCGAATGATGAATTCAAAAACTAAACCACATGTTTTCTATATTGACAGTTGCTGTACCTCATTTATTTGTCGCTACAGTAGACATGCTCGAAAAAAGTTGGTAAATTATTCGATCCGTATAGGAGGGATACATATCGAAGATAATCAGGGAGTGTGTTGGTTGTAGTTTGAATGTTTCACCCCATTTGCAACTAACGAACTGACCTGTAACATTGCCCCAACCGTACCATCGGGATTTTTACGTGAGGTTTCGATTACTGGCAGAAAGAAGTGAACACAGTGCAGTGTGTGGATTATTTTCGGCGAATAAAATTCAATATTTGTGCGTGCTCATGTGTTCTATGTCCTAGACATTTCAGACAGTGAAACGCTTTGCGTGACAACCCACCGTAATCGAGTAAATCAGAGTCTGCCTATGTATATGATAGTACAAACTGAACGCCAACGCAAGTAACATACACACAGAGGGATGACCTATAAATTACGCGTGTCTGCGAACGTTCGCAATAATCTAACACCGCAGGGTGGCTATGTAGTTGTCACCTTAAACCTCGATACCTCACCAGTCTGCTTCAGTAAGCTTTAGCAATTGAAATCTGTTACAATGTGAATCCAGACAGGATAGGCAGGTACACAGCAACGAATGTTGGCAACATCGGCCCAAAGTCAGACTCTCATGGTTCATTTGATCACTGTGATGTTTACAACTGACAATCATTATTGAAATCATTCTGTCTTTATACTCTGTTTCATAAGCATACGACTTTTCGTGCATCTCGAGAGTTTTCTCAACCAACACATCAATTTTATGTGGGCGGATAAGATTAAAACCTAACCGAGGTGTGAGTCTCGCTATTTATTACTGTGTTAAAAAGCTATTTTCTCCGCAATCAGTCGGAATCTCCCTGCCTCAGTATTGTACTGATTCTTCAACTCAGCAAGTTGTGATCTTCTGAAATGAAACGTGACCTCACAATTTCTTCTGACACTTCCGTGCATCACTTCGAGATGATATTTATCATGAAGTACGGTTAAGATTGCAGAATTTCAGCTCATGCTCTGAGTATGACTTTTGTTAACTTCCGTCTTGACTTATACGTTGGCCCATCTTGGTAAACTGATGTAGCTAACAAACTCCGAATATTCGCAAATAAATACAGAATCAATCGGAGCTCAAATCAAACAGTCGGGTCAGTTTACTACTCTTAGAGATGAGTTTTCAGATCCTCAGTGGTAAACGCCAAATCTTTATCTCTCTGAAACGTCTGATAACCAATAAACATTGGATCTACCAACGTTAAAAAGTGGTATGAAAGATAGGTTCAGTGGGGTCAAGCCCATCGTTTTCCAGTCAAACAACTGATTAAATATCAAATTCAAAATTTTTAATCCTCGAAATTCAACCAATAATTAACACGCACTTCCACAATTGAAGCCAGTCACCTAAGCAGTAAGCCACATCAAAGCGATTGCTAACTACGCAGCATTCGGTCCTTTCCCGGAGTATTCTAGTAGTGCATCCAATCATTGATCGGACAAATGAGGTTTCTTCATGATTAAAGGCAGTCGTCATTTCGTTGACGTGCTACACATGTATCATTTTTTCACTGGTTTATGCAATGAGCTCTCAGATAGTCATGAACCACACAGGATTCATAGAACAGCTGAAGTCCAACTGTGATCTAAGTTTATCTGGAATTAACACGCCATTCAAAGCCATCCGAACTATGTGCATCTATTTATGGATTGACCAAACTTTCGATTTCATCCTTCATGCGCACAACACAAAACATGAACTTATCTGATTCTGTTCTTTCCTGCTATGATGCGATTGCCCAGTTGCATTTACCTGCAGGTCAACATAAGACTTCCCTCAAGCGTCGTACAATGGGTTTCACTATACACGTTTTGCTTTGCAAAACGATGCTCCTTCCGAAGGTTTATAAATGAACAGAGCTCAGATGACACAATATATTTGAGTGGCACCATTCTTGCTCATTCTTGCTTGGATGAAACTAGACAAGTTGAGAGTGAAAGCCGCATTGATTATGCAATTCTATAATCTCATCCGAGTTAAGTTGCCCGCATAATTATAAGACAATGCCGATTATAGATAATCCACCGGTTTGAATTTTTGTTGGCTGCTGAAAAATGACGCACGCTTCAAAATGTGTCTTTCCTAAGGGCACCTGCTTATCAATAACTATTGTTGAAGTATAGAAATAAGCGAGAATTGCCAAAAATGTTCTACAGTCGACAGAATTATGCTATGGGTGTTACACGCTTGTTTACATTAGGTTCAGCTTTATGCGCAAGATATTCCGTTACTAAAACGGTCTTTATTTTCAGGGTTCTAATTTCAACCCGTGGACTCGACAGCAACAGTGCGATTGCTTTAACTGAGTTAAACGAAATCACCAATCTTAATGAGCGAACAAAACCCTAATGAAATGTCACATAATTTCAGATGTTTATGGATTTTATCTTTAACGAGGAAAATGAGGCGGTCGACCTACGTCAAAGCAGCAGGTCCGTCAACCGACCGGACTTTCTCAAAATCTATGTCAAACGAACGCGCTAGACTTGAACTACAGTTCGTGTGGCGTTCTGGCCAGGACTACTATTTGGCGGTTTCTCTTTTCACACCCGAATCGGCAGACGATGGCTGCTCGTTGATTACGTTTCAGTCGATCCCTTCATGAGATTGCGTAGTCAGTTTTAACAACAAACATGGCATATGTTAAAATCGATGTTGTGGTTACCTAGTGTTTCCGTGTGACTTTCGCAGATCTTACGCAGTCCTGTCAAGTTGAATTTGATGTTGTGATCATATCTCCACTACGGAAACAAATGTTCGCATGACTTTTGACTATCTGGGGGTACCCTATTTAGCCTCTGTTTCATGTTGAAACACAGTAGGCCATCGAGGAGAAAACAGAACACCTTACCGTTGGTATATATACTACTCAGATTACGCGCACACGCTTCATCTACCGGATATACACGAAGTGCCACTTCAAAAACTCGCGCTCATCAATATATTTCTTCATCGTATCATCTAAGCGCTTGAAGGTTTTCTGATGTGTTGCCATGTTTAAACATGTACTGTACTGTGTGGACCCATGTATTGTTTGAAACACGGCCACATGTAAGAGTCGACCGAATGTCACATTTCACCTTAGATGACAAGGATGTGTCCAGAATGAGGATATGCTTCATAACACCCGCAAAAGTTTTGTGGTTATTCATGTTAGGAAAATCTGAGTGTCATAGTTGTTTATACTTTTTGCCTTGAAATGTACTTGGTCTATAGTATGAACAAGTAAGGCTACCGTATAGCGACACATATCGTACCCTGTGTAGGTACGCAACATCTGTCAAACAGGTAAATTTTGTCGCTGAGCATGATATGTACACAGCATAGACTACGCAGTTTCATACATGATATTGGCGATGAAATTGATCACGTGACATATCACTTACCAAGACCTTATCGTCTGTTTCTACCAGCAAACTTTCTTAACAGTATTTTTTCAACACCCGAATAGGTAAAGTGGGCATTAGCTGAGACAACTAAGATAAACGCTGTAGCAGTTATAGTCCTAAGGTAGAGGATATCACACCTCGTACCTTGTTTATGCAAACTCAAGCGCATACCTCTTGCACCGGAATGTTGAGAATCGTACTCTTTTAGTCGGATGCGTTTTAGCTCCAGTTTTCCTTATTCTCCAGAGGTGTTTATCCACACCTACCATAGAAACTTATGGTATTATTCTCAACGTTTGCCTGCTATGACATGATTTTTCGGCATGCACTCACACAGGTTCACTGTGATGACGTGATTTGTAATAGTATGGAACAAGTGCGAACAAGCGTTGACTGACAGGTGATCACAGACTGTTCGTCGGTATCCGCTACAAATGTCGCTAATGTAAGTTCTTCGGGTTGTTTTGTTCTATAGTGAACATGCTGGTGTGATGGTATTGACGTTGAAATGATATCTCGATTATTCTTAAAGGTGAAGTGGGCTACTGACCCTTTTTAGTTGCAATCTATTTAACTCAGCAACTGCTAACTTCGTGAACAGCCACCCATATCGCACTTAGGTTTGGACGATAACACACAATACCCAAGACGTAGTTTCTCGACAAAAGTCATACGAACGTGGGTTTGATACAGTACAGAATAATTTATAGAACGATTTCTCAGGCGTAGATTAGTGGCCGTCCTCCACAAACTCACTTATGGAACTTAATTTCAAAAATGTTCTTACAACATTGGGTCTACGGGAATTTTCTAGATCCTCACATGTGAGTCCAAATTTTGAGGGAATTTTATTGTCTTGCCGGTCCTGAAGTTTCACCTCGTATTAAACGCAGTATATATGTAGCCATTCACAAGTAGTGCCATACTTCACTCTGTCAGAAACAACAGTGATAGGGCTGACATTTCAAGTCTGAGCGTCTTGAAACCACTTTAATTGTTTTTGAGTTCCCTATTCATGCATGCTAATCACCAAGAGGAACAGGCCAGAAATGTGATGTATCCTTATATTGAATGTTGAGGTTTTTATTAGCATCAAGGCCCATAAGATCGAGTAGAAGCTTCAAAGTCTCCATAACAACTTGTATCTCTTCGTCTGTCAGGTAAATCAAAAGGTCTCACTTTTGACGGATGTTAAACAAAAGGAAGTACACTATACTCTCGGTTCATGATGGTGAACGTTATTCGAAATATAAAGAGCTGTAGATATTCTGGAGAATGCCCGACGGTTCTTATGTTACACAGTCGTATAAGCTATTCTTCAGTGTTAGTCAGACGTGTGTTGTTCGTGTTGTTGAGTTCAAGAGTTTATGGTGTGAATTCTAACGTATGGGAAGGAGGAGAATTTGTATAGACTAGACAAACTTACGGTTGAAGTGAAAACAAGAAATTGATGTAGACAGGCGTGTATAAGCGGTATTTTTTTGGAGATCTTTGATTAATAAAAGGAACTTTCCCGGTTTCACTCTGATGCTCATTATCTATCGAGTTGAACAAAAAAGCCGGCCACCTGTGACCATCGTTTCGTCAATAATTATCCACAATGTTGTGTTGAAACTGTTTCGATCCCCAAGTGGGTTAAAGAATCGAATATTTGGTTGTGGGTATGGCTATAATTACATTAGTTACAAATCATACTAGTGATGTGTCCACTGATATACTTATGCTCGACTTCTTTAGCTTTCGTTGATTTTTGAATGTAGGAAACATTGATGTTGTTGGTAACTCAAGTCAATGGTTTCAGTATTCTGTTGTTCGCCGAGCCTGTCATTCGGGTTGCATATATTTCACCACCAAACGGGGTGTCATCATCAATGGGCGGTGTTTCCAGAACTCCGGTTGGTCGTTGGTCGTCGTTGTCGTCGAGCTTTGACCTGAAGTTTGATTGGGCACTACTCACAACTTCGAACTTCATACTCGCAGTCTGACTAGTCACATGATGTTGCTGCTTGACACTGAAACGAAATCTGATGGGTTGATCTTTTTCATTGGTCGGTCAACTTTTTCTTCAGATTCCAGTTGCTTGGTTTGTTTCAAGAAATCCGTTTGCTTATTCGGTGTCTGTTTGAACGAGGATTTCCGCGGTACTCAGATTGATTACCCAACTGGTTGCTGTGGGCGGAGATAAACGAAAACCTCTCCCGTCACTTGATGAAAAATTCTTCTTCATGCAGTCTTGTAGATAAATTTCCTCCGGTTCGTTTGATTTAGTGTTCACTAAAATGTTTCCATTTGATTCCCTATGCACCATTTGCAATTGATCTGTGAAGTTACGTTGTCCCGTCGATTTTAAGAGCACGTCCCACTAAGATATCACGTGGTAGTGAAAGTCGTGTAGTTATTTCTTATACGGTTTCCATATACTGTTGAAGATATTGTTTTGCCGATGGCCCCGTAAGGCCTGAGATTTTACCTTTTGAAGTACACTATATCGGACTTACTTTTGAGAGAAATCCATCTGGAAGAATCTCGCGGTACAGGCACTTTTCTCCGGAGACCCGCGATACTGCAGTATGTTTCAGCTTTTCTTAACAAAATTCGAATGCACCATCTCCTGTGACAGACTGAATGGTTGCTGTGAAAATGGAAAAGTTCACCCACGTATGACTCTTTTTAGTAAACAAAGTTATCACGTGTTTCATCGAGTTTTCATCTGATTAGCACAACCAGAAAAAGGCAGCCTGTTGACAGTGTCGGTCACTGGCTTAAATTTATTACCCCGGAAAGTGTTGTTTTTGTTTGTATGTATTCAATCAAAGAAGATTTGATGGTTATCACTACAACATCAAAATACCGTACTCACAGTTTAAGCTCGATCTCGGGCACTTTAAATTTTCTCAGGATCTGTCTATCCGCTTTGGCAATGGATCCGGATATAGACTAACCCAACGGAATTTCCATGTGTTTCAATTTGAAACGTGTTGATAAACATGGTTCCATACGATTGTTTTTGCTTTCCGGTTCGGCAGGTCTCTTGGCCTCCGGGTTTTCTTCTGTTGAACTTTCGATTATTTCTGTGACCGGTGAAATTGAAGAGCTTTTTTCTGTCGGACAATCTCATTGTTTCATCTTCCTTTATCACGATACATTTCAATGTGTTCAAAAACTGTTGAGATTTGTTAAGATAATGCCAACTTACTTAGTGATGGAACGTTTGCATGCGAAACATTAAGCCAATCAAGTAATCGAATACCTAGAACATGGTCCCACCTTGTTAAATTCATAGAACAGAGATTAGAACCAGCAACCTTTTTGGGATAAAGGTGACAGTATCTATTGTTTCTGTGACTGTTCAACTTGAATACGACTGTATTAAGAACAGTTACGATTAACGAGCCAGTTTGTTATCCTTGTCTGCTTTCAATTCGTAGAGGGTATCACGCAAATGAGAGTTTAGATTAGAGAGAGTAGTGCAAAACGTTGACATTTATATTTAACTATCTACCTGCTCCAGAAGAAATCATAACGCCCAACAAGTTTAATGCTACTCCGCAATTAATTTTCCACATACACTCACATGTTGTTGAAGAACGAACATGTTTTCTACTGAAAGTTACGTTTTCACCTTATAGCGGAATGCTGATTCTGCGGTGTATGCAACTGATATAGGGCTTAATACAACGGTTCATGATCCGCACGCTCTCGTTTTCAAACATGCATATTTTTAAGCTCTCTACTTTCCTATCTATACACTTCCCCTCATTCCTCTCAATCGGCGCTGTCTATAAAAATCTAGGCATCAAAACACTTCTATAATAAGTAGAAATGTCCAAGGTCAAACATCGTTATGTTATATAGTTGATTTAAAGAACATAACAGGGTGTAAGTGTGCATGACATAATAGTCAGGTATAACCTGCTGCACTACTATTCCACAAATTGTCTGCAATTAAACTTGACGATGTTTTTCAATTGGGTCAGATGAAAGTTTAAAGATCCGACAGGACCATTTCGATGATACAGGCTGTATGGTTGCCAATATAAGGTGGGTATTACAACGGTGTTGAAATCTAGGTTTGTTGAAGAACCCTTCGAAATACTGCATACGGCTTAAGATATAGAGTGCGATTATATCGATATAGTGTAGTCCCTCGAGGACGTCTATTCACGGATAACTGTCGTTGGGCTGCTACAACTTCGAGCCATTCTGAAAGCTTGGTCTCACTGCGCATGTACCCGAAAAAGGCGGGCTTCCCATCACTTACCTCACATATACTGTGATTTACCAACTACGTGAACCCATCGGCGCTTGTCTCGAGTCCCTGAAGTTGGAGTGTTGTCTCTTGGTTCTGCAGGCAACTTCAACAGTTAGGGAACTTGTTATCATTGATCACTGATCTCATCTGATCAACCCAGCACAGCGAATCCCACAAATATATCTTTGCCAGCTCCCGATAACAATTCCACGTATACCGGAATAACTTTTTCTAAATCGAGTGATATTTAATATTGTCTCAAGGGTCTTCGTAGCACTGCTGTCTCTCTTCAAAATAGCCTAAATCAAACAGATCACACTGGGGCACTGGGGCAGGGAGTGCAAATGGCAAGCACCCTAATCATGCTATACCAGAGAATGCTCACAAAGGAATGGCTATGTTGCAAAGTGGGTTGTAGGTCTTGTCTGAGTAGCATATCTCCTCATCATCGTCCCCAGTGTGTTCCAGCTACTTTGACTCATTGGTGTTCGCTGACCCAATTTTGGATGCTGCAATTGACAGTATGTGCCGTCGCATATTGCTCTTATTTATAACATCCGTTTAACTGCGCCATTGTGAGATGTTTGGTGTGAGCCAATAAGCAGGAAGGTAGCAAAATTAATTCATTTTTATTGAACGTGATCTTTCATGAAATACAAAGGCATGGCACGTATCTTGTAAATAATGATATATCTCGAAATGATAACCAACGAACAGAAAATCACTACGAGTAACTCCTCTGATGCCTTACTTCAGGTAGCAGGTGACACACTCGATTCGTTTGAAAAACTGAGCGATCTACTAGTTGAGGACAGCTTATTCACAGGTTAAGACGTGGAGCTCAACAGTTCAGGATTATCGAACAGATGTTGTGGATAACAGGTTAGCAAGCAAAATGACAGAAACACTCTTTTTTAACGTAGTGTCTAAACTGTCGAAACGAACAGCATGCATTCAGGTATCATAGTGAATGGGTCCTCAACAATATTGTGCTTAGCCTACTCTCGGAGAAAGAACGTTGCTTCTTTAGTTACACAGTGCTGATTCAGTCGGTGGTACCATTCTGCACAGTGAGAGGAAAAATCTGCTTGTCCGGCAAAAAGGATTATCACCGTGTGTGTTTGTGTATGCGACCCCAGGATGGTCTGGAGAGATGTGATCCAAATAGGCGTCGACAATTTCACTGAGCAACAATTGCAGGACCGTGAAAAGAGGCATGCAACACACAAGGGACCCATCGGCGTCATAGGTCGTGGTGACATGACTCTATGGCATTGCAATGTGTGTGGTAGCAAATACGCTGCCCGTTTGGGAGTAGTAGGTCATCAACCGTCGGCACAAACATGTACTCTTACAATGGACTATTCCTTACATTACCTTTCCAACGTTTTGCTTTCCAGTTTGGATCACACTATTGGAGTACGTCAATATATTTCCGTAAAGATAGGGTTTTCAGTTTCGTGCTAGTCCACCATTTGGCTAACCAGCATTGGTAGCCTGTAAACAAAGGCTTAACTGGCACAACTCCTGGTCTCATTTCTTCAGGTTTACACGAGATACAAGGTGTGTAAATGAAACCGCAATTGGTTCGGCACAAGCCACTTGGGATGACGGTTAAGCGCAGACGTCATCCGGTGCTGGACACTGTGACAGGCTAATCCGAACCGGATACCGCGAACAGCGGGAACCACACTACATCTGAGCTGACAAGATGACCGCGGGGCACGCACATCTGACAAAGTGATCGCGACGTACAATGAAAATACTACAGGTTGTTCCTGCCTTTATACCACAGTGGTTTTCTTCCGAAACACATTTCGGTACGTGTGGTTTATACACACTGCCTACCAAAATTAACTCTTACCATATTATTGACACAGGTTTTTTTGGTGAATGACCTGAAGGTCTAAGTCTACGAACAAAGTGTCCGAGGGCATCAGCAACCAAAATACAGAGTAGATCGGGCATAGGTTTTCGGCAAATATATTCACACAAAGATAAATTGAGCTATCGAACTGGTTAAAAACTGGTTAAAACGCAGAATTAGCTACCATTTCTTAACCGGCGTCAGCTACTAGCGGCTAATCAACCAGAGCTTCTTAAACTGTTCTGGAAACGTTAATCATATGAACTGGATAACTGCTCAGAAATAGTGCAAACCACATTTTCAACTGTTTCAACACAAAGAGTTGACCAGGGTCACGAGACAAACCTATCTTCTTTTCCAGAAAAGAGTGATCAATATTATGATTTCGGCTTCGACCAATCAGACAGCTCAATTCGTTTTCTCATAACCTGGACTAATGTAAGGCGTGCTCTTCAAGTTTCAGTCTCTAAGTAAGAGTAGTTGGCTAAGCACCTCTGTATGTCTTAATATATAGATAATTTTCTGGGACTGTGCTCATCAAAAAGATATTGAATAGTTTCCGACCACTGTATGTGCACAACAGCCTGCCACAAACCCAAACGTACGTCTAGGTGGCGGAACATTCATTTTGAGACGGCACTTATTTGTCGTCCAGAAAGAAGAAGAAACATAATACTACCAGTTCGACTTATGTCGTACATCACCATACACTGCAATGATATCAATTGGTGATTTGTATCATCAAGAGTAAGATATATTCACAATCTGCCAAACGGTCTTCTTTTCGAGCTCATCTGTAATAACCGTGGGAGGTAGGGGCAAATTTCACTTGGTATGTTTACCTGGGGATTGATGAGTTTAAGTTAACGCTTGATCTGCACTTCCAGACAAAAACAATATTCCACACACCACACAAAACATGTTCGCTGAGTTATCAGGTGGAATGGTTATTCCCTCTTTATCGCCACCGAATTAAGAATGGCGTAAAGTGGTTCAAATCTCAAACCCCGTACAAAAAGCGCTGGAATTTATGAGGTTGAATAAAAAGAACAATCTGCTGGTCTGCCTGCATGAAGGTACCAATGACATAATTCTTTAGGAGTGAATTGTGTTTTAGTTAGCTTGACAGCGAGGAAGTCACTAGGATGACTGGCTGAATTGACTGTTGAATTTAGAGCTAAAGTGAGACTATCAGCCCTCATGGTAACACAGTAGTCTTCTGGAGCCACTTATTGCGTTGCAAATACACCGAGCTCTCGTCTTCCAGCAACACACTACATGCACCTCACAAAGTACGCCGCTCATTTTTTGTAGAACGGATAGTACCCATGCATGTGAACCTCGATTCATGTGCCAAAGGACACGGTTTAACTAGCCATTCTGAAAAAGTGACCTTTTGAAAACAGGTCACACAAGGTAACAATACGAAAATACGAACAACTCCTTATAGGAGGGCTATTCTGTTTACAGCAACGTTTGTCGATTCGAAGTTAGAATTGTTAGCCTTTCACTCTTGCTCAGATTAGTCAGTTGAGCTTTATTTAACCCAGTTGATCTGGCTCCACGTTACTCTCGTCGGTCGGTTAAACCACTTTAGACAAAGTGGTGTCACACTTTTCCACTTCTAGATAAACGACTTTACCACCACGGGAGAACATGCGAACAATTTGCTTTTACGTCTTGGAAAAATGATGATTGGTCACGGGCGAATTTCAGTTACGAAATGTTTAGACACCAGTTTGAACAAAACGCACTAGTTAAATGAAATACTACAAAATTCAAAAATCCTCTAGCAAACGGCCGCTTTTCTACTGTAATATCAACATGGCTGACTCTTCTCACATTCCGGATTCGGTTTGCATTGTTTGACTTACCGTTTATCTTCTTTGAAATACGATTCAAATTTGAGGACGTTTACGCTTGCTTATTCTGTATGACATTTTGTGAAATACTCAATTTTTCATTACTCAATATATGACATGAATTATAACCGGTGTCAACAGTCTAAAATGGCTTCCAGAAAAACAGCTGAATTTGTTACGTTAAAGTCAAATGTGGAGTATGCACACACTAAGGCGCACCTACATCATACCTAACATAACGTTAACAAATAATATCATCTGAATATACGTTAGCTAAACCTGAACAATGCACAAGAGGAACTCGTCGAATCTGACTGTACCACCTTGTTTGCTAGCTACACAAGACTTCTGAGTTGAGGCAGCTGGTAGCCAATTAAGCGCACTTCTGATGATGAACGTGGTTTAACCCTCACACTGTGTCTGTTCTGGATATCACATCAAGAACGAAGATGCACACAAGTTCGATTACGTTGTAACCACTCCTTTTCATTTTAAGGCGCGCCCACTTTGAAGAAAACCTTTGCATTCTGGAATAGTTCACTCAATTTGGATGTACTTTTCCAAATCGTTTAGCTACTGAGAAGAGACCGAATTTCACCAAAATCCGGGATTGCGCTGTATGCGAACTGGCTATGGGGCCAGCATTCGTGTCACCTGGAAATGTTCAATTTGTTCTCAGTTAATTATTTTCCTAAAACTAAAAAGGAAATTCCTCTTAGATTCCCCCGGAGTGGCGGACTTGTCTACCGATAAATCAAATGCAATGGTACCGCTTTCTAAATTCCCTTCTCACTTTGGTCAGTTTGATTGATCGAAGAGAATGGCAAACAGCGAAACTAACTGAGATGCTTAGGACTCAACAGCTTAGTTTGAGTGACAGTGGAACGCTAAATTCAATAACTTCAAGTTGGCCAACTTACTCAGCTTCCAGGAAGCTCAGGCAGCTTGTTTCAACTGTTTACCTTTTGTAAACTGTTGGATTCTCATTTATTTATTTTCATATTCTGTCAGTAAGGTGTTGTATATCTCAATAACTGACTTGCACATAACGCTAGTCCGTTTGTCACGTTTTACATAACCGTGGTTATTCTGGCATGTGATCAAAACTTCCAAGTTATCTCAATTCGTATGGATTGTTAGGAATGGAGACTGCATAAATTAATACAACACCAATTTATTGTTATGGTGGGGCATTAGTTTACTTTAACCGAGTTACGAATGAAGCGATTAGTGCTCGCCAATATCTAGTTTTATATTCACAATGCAGCCGACTTCACGAGGGGTGCTTGGGATTGATCAGTGTATTTTTCCGTGTGGAATACCATGTACAAAAAGACAGAAGCACGTATCAACCAACTGACGCATGCCATCACTAGCCTGTCTGCAGCCTGAACACTAGGGCTTTCTTGGCTTGACTAATTCAAGAGTAATTTCTCAAGAAGTTTAGAGTTCTAACCTTACAACTTTCTCGGTCCGCCCGTTGGTTATACTGTAATCCTAACTTGCCCAACAGAACTACCCTACCTATGGTACATCTGATGCGCTACCATTGAGCTCTATCAGCAAGAAAACACAGGCCGGGTACTTCTCGCAAACGTTTGGCCTCGAAAGTCTGAATGATAAGTAGAATTTGACCCAGCAGTGAAGGATTACATGGGACAGAGTAGATGTCTGAGTACACTTTGATAAGCTGCGATAAAACGCCACCTCTAAACCTCAATTAATCAGGAGCCCAGAGGGTGGTTCGTCAAAAAATATGCTAATACTAGATACTAGTAGTATAATGTGTGAATAAACCAGCCTGACTAAAGTTCATCAGTGTTCAACTACACTGCTTAGTCGAAATTTTTGAAGAGATAACCAAGAAGCCTAACTTTAAACAGTACATCGTTGTCAACGCATGAACGAATTTCCATTCATTAAAACAACATATCATGAATACCAGTTTTCGACGTGCCTAATTCTTACAACACAAACAATCTCCATACTTGTTTGCAGCATTCCCTTTGGCTCAACGTACTTTTTCGTCAGAAAATGCTAATCCCTGATCTATGTTGTGTTGAAGCTCCTCATTAGGTAGTGTCCTCACCCGCTCCCCTTTTGAGCTCAGGCATACCTAGCTTTCAAGCAAAACGTGTTAGACACTGTGCTATTAAACAACTACCGGACGTAATCGAGTTCTTGTATACAAACTTCTAGTCACATTAGTTGTTATAGTGTATTTAAACTCTCGGTCAGTTCATGCAAGAATAAAGCGAATGTCCGGTTGCTCCAACAGGCACTCAACGATAAAGAGGTATCAACTATATTGGAACTGCAAGACATGCTGAATCTGTCAGACAGTCTTCTTAAAAAAATATGGGCTATTTCTATCTATCGATGAGTGCAGTCAGGAGATTCAATTAAATTCAACTTGAAGATCGCCAAAATGTTACTGTTAGATCGTCGTTGGCGATTTAGGATAATCCACTCAGGAACGCGTACTCAACAATTCCAGCAGCACTTATTCAGACGGTCTAGTTGAACGAACTGCCTTCCACGTCCAAAATACATCAGAAAGAGAAATCGGATATATCCAGATTTATACGACACTGTTTGACAAAATCACAATTTGAGCACTCTCTCTTTCGCTGAATATGAACTAACCGGGCACACGAATTATCTAGCAGAAATGGAGTAATCTAAAACGAGTCCACGAATCATCACCAGTCAGTAGGGGTGAGAACGTGTCTATCAATACCAAGAAAAAAAGTTACAACAGATAGGCCACTACAGTTGCGAAACAAACAGGAAAACAGATATTTTATCCGCAGTCGTGGTATAAAATCTATCGTGTTAGTTTATTGCATACGTCAAAGACAAATAAAGACAAATTTGGGGTCGGCTTTCTTCAAACGAATCAAAAATATCTCAACATATCTAACACTACGCATCACACCAAGCATAATAACGAGCTTGAACAAATCCAGCAGTGTTCATGGCTTTCGAAATACTGTAAGCCTTTTGACTTGCACAATGACATACACAAATTTCCGGGGCAACTCATGTTCAATCATCAGTTCGGTTCATTAGTAATCTTTGGAAATTACAAATGCCAAATCGGCTGGAAGCATATTCCAAGTAATATCATTCACGCTCATTCGGAACTTCAGCACTCATGTGATGAAATCCGCAAGGAGAGTAAATCTTCAGTTTGGTGTCTCTGTTCAAGACGAACCACCGAGTGCAAGCGACACACATAGTGCAGGAGCAACAATCGTTGCTACATCCACAACTAACAAACTAGTACAAGAATCTCATTCAACTTGGTGATATCCCATTAGTTTGAAGGGTTCAGATGACCACACAATCATTTGGCCCTGGTGACAGCAATAAAGAAAGAAATATCGACTGAATTAAAAATTCTGGTTTCGATTGAGGTTTTTGTGTGTGGAGGATAAACAAAACTACAAATCGTTGGATTCTTGCTGGGAAACATTGCATATTCTTTCGTTATTTTTGTCCCTGTTCGAGTGCATCCAATGCCGAAAACTTTTTTCTCATCCCTTCCACATTGTAGCCATCAAAGCCTATATTGTTAGACTCTATGGTTGATTCACCTCCCCCAGTTTAACGTATGCTCGCACACTAAACTCACTGGGCACAGTGGGTGCACACTGCTTTACAAACTCATACTACACCGACTCAAACCAAGTCTTCCACTGTGATCGGCAACACACTGGCTTGGACTCGTTGATTGGAGGGATATTTGGAGTGTGATTCGAACCGGAAAAATGCATGTAAGACAACGAACCTCTCAAAAACCAGATCACTCCGCTTATTAATCTGTCTTGAGAAACAGTAGTGAAAATGGCTACTGTTTCTTTGATAACATACCACAGTTAAAAATCTACATGCAGCCCATCACAGACGGCAGCGAATTTTAAACATCTGTAAGCATTTTTCACACATCACACAAATCAACTTCCTACAGTGGTCCAAATTAGAATGTCTGTCTTTTCCTCGATCATGGATCCTTTCCACCAGTGAATCAACATGGATTAAACGTAGGTACATATAACTGTGTGAGTGCCCAAATTGGCTGGATGTATTCGTACCCCAAAAGTACACTTAATCCAACTCAACCCCCCTATCTATACTGCCTTGTGTCATGCAAAAATGCATGGCTAACGCTGTTTCTGCTGAACGGTTATTTTGTTACAGTCAGGTTTTCCATACAACGACGCATCAACCAACGTCACGTCTCTAGTTGCGACTCCAAATTGGTGTTTGCTGTCCGTCGATGATGAATCATCTCTACCTGATTTTACGAATGTCGACGGTGTATAAACAGGGAGCGCATCCGATAATGACTGATGATAAGTTGACCCACTGCAATACAGATTTAAATGATACAAATGAATTTTAGCAAAACCACCCATTCTAAGCTGTTGCACGTTTCTCAATTAGCACCAAATTTCTACGTGTTAGCTCCCATGACTTTATTCTACTCCGATTTCACCAAACAAACTGGCTCGTCACCACGGGTTTTGCACGACCAGTTTGATCATATAGAGATATACAAACAGCTTCACCGAATCCGCTTTTGAAAAGTGCACTTTGCTACCGGCATTCACAAACTGGCTATTACATATAGGACCCACAGGATTCCATTCATGGTCTGTCCGCAAAGTCGACGATCCTGGTTCGATGTGCAGCTGCAGGTGCTGTGTGCCAATTACTACCATGTATGTGGTTGACATAATTTCGCCTGTTAGTCAGGACGAAAGTTACCAATCTTGCTAAAATCTAAACATGTTACTGCTTTGTTATCCTGGGTATAATATTCGGAATATCGGACAGTCGTTTACATAGATAGGGTTCTTTAAAAGAGATGTAGAATCACTTTGATGACTGGAGTCCCATTACCGTTTTTCGTTGGTTATTACGGAGATCAATCCTGACCGATTACGTGGAAGAGGCCGTATGTTAATGAGTTGTGACGATCTAAACGGATCGATAACCTATCGGGCTAGACCGGATGCTACGACGATTAATCCTTTGTGGTCACTCGCGCTAAATAGGTCGAATATTAACGGTTTGAATAACTACATCCCATCGATCGTCTAAGATGGGAGTTAAAAGAAGATTAGTTGCTGAACCCAAAGAAAAGCAACCACTAATGACACAATGTCACGCAGTAGATACTGTCAGAAACGGTGCAAACCAAAGGCTTTGGTTGTTAAAGCTATCCATTTATGTGCGCGGCCACGTCACACCTACTACAGAAGTACAACTTTGTGTGATAGCACCATTCTCGCATTGCATCTGCCTTTGAGAGAGATAAACGGGCTACACATCTCTGCTGCAGTAACGACTGTTCCTTATGAAGTCAACCATATTCCAGACACAAATATCGCAATTCTGTCATCAGCCTTGTCTAATCGGTGTTGATTATACACCTCAGATGACCCCATGGTTGCTGCTCTCAGACAATCTGGATTAAGTATAGCTTTCAGCACAGCAACCAAAGTGACAAAGGTAGATTACATCTTTCTTAGCACAGTGGCTTTCAGTGCAGAATTGGATTAACACCAGTGCCGTACATCGAATTCCCTAGAATTTCTCTGTTACCTGTTTATGTTCTAATTAACTTTAATAACGTCACCGTCAAGTATATTCTCCACTGGGATCTAACTACTGTCTTTGGATAAGCATATTGTTTCATATTTGCCACTTTGTGGAATGATTTGGTCTGGCGGTACAAGCATTGCACACCTCATTAGAAACTGGCCCATAGCCATGTCAATAATTCGGACAACGGACACGAGTGAAAAAAAGTGGACAGAATAAACAAGGAATCTCCGAAGTATCCGTGGGACTGTGGGAGGACAAACGAAACATTTCCTAATGTAACTCACTTAACACACTAAGAATGAATATTTGTAAGAGTCACACGTCAAAGCTGATGGTTATTTTAGATGGCCGACTAAGTAAACAAACCGAAGGATTGAACGTTTTTCATATTTTATTGGTTACCGGAAGGCATTTTTGTGATTGTCCTCACTACTGACGCTGAACACTCAACTGTCAGTAAAACCAACATTGTGGCATGAAATGCGATTAATCACAGTAGACCAAGAAATTCAAGAGTCTGCACAGAGCACTTCACCTACCGAAAACGGTCTGCATGAAATGAAATGCACCACCTTGTCTCCGCTGTAAAACAGATGTCCCTGAGACGGCTGTTACAAATACCATGGTGTGGTGTTAATCGAGGCTCTGACTAGGTTGTTCAGGTTGACGCAGACGGTTGAGAATACACAATGGATAAGGGCCAGTTTACGGTTGTTCCACCGGCCAATAAAGAAAATGAAAGCTTCTTCTAAGCTGACAGAAATTTGCTAGGCCTTGGTTCCACCTGGAAGTCTGCAATTCGTTGTACTTTTTGATTTTACTGCAGCAGACGGTGAGAAGCTTATTCTTTGTTAAATTTTACGGCGAAATTGTGTGCATAATCACCATATTTGTCGGCTCTAAACGTGATTTAGTTCACTAAGTTTGATCTTTATTTCCACGTTTGGTTAAAGATAACTCAAGGAATAAATGAGCATGCCGTTTGCGCTCCATTTCCACTGTTCAAACTTGACTAAGGTGTGTGTTTTAAACTATTACCAAATTCAATACGGAACGGACTGTATATCAGAAACGTTCGCTCTCATCAACAATTATCAATCCTGCCATGCATATCTTAACTGGAAGCTGCCTCCAACACTCATACCCCAGCAACTTAGGTCTCACCCGCTTGAGGACAGAATTATTTTTAAGTATCAATGTTAGGCTTTTGGTGTTTGGTTATATGCAAGCAGTACAACCAACATTGTAACGAGCACTCTATGATGAGCTTTGGCGTCCCAGGTTGTAACGTGTGCTTCAGCAAGACAAAGGTTTATACACGGTTCTAATGTTGAATAGGGGAGCCATCCAGATTAATGGTTGATTCTTCTTGTATACCTGAGAATAAGGTGACCCTCATTAATCAGCCATGAGGAGGCGATTCCATTCAGTTTCAGGCAACCGAAATAAAGTGGTTACTTGACGGCTAATCAGACTAAAGAACCTTGACAATTTTATGTGATGCAGTAAGAATGTTAACGAATTCTGCGCCGTATCGCATACGGCTCACACATTTCGCTAGTGAATTGTTTACCGCGTGGGAAAGGCAGAATAAATCCACTCAGAGTAAGGATTCTTGTGTTTGAAATCCTTGTTGCTAGAGAAATCAAAACAGATAGCAACCAACCGAGTTCACCAATTCGAATTTGAAAATTCCTTACTGCTAACTGCTTGAATTACTGCGTAATGAACAAATATTTTTTATGGCAGACTCATTCGTCGAACAGTTCATTCTTGAGTTGCCCCTACAGAGTGTAAGCAGCATTCATGCCATTAATACTTTATGTGATTGAGTCGTCAGTGAAGTAAAACGCAAAGACAAAACGGGACAATGGACAGAACAGAGAAACTGGTTGCTAATGCTTTGCTACTAAATAACTGCTTTTGCACAAGGTGTTCCTGTTGGGGTTTAATCAAATAATTCTCCCTTGCACCTTTAATCATTGAACCAATGTTGATCTCTTTATTCCTCTTGGCTGTGGTTGTGGCTGTTATAAAACGGTATCACCAACTGTTGGGTGGCTGTGCAACACAACGAACACAACCAGGCCTTTCAAGTGACCTCAGTAAGCTAAGTTTGTTATACTCTAGGTAGCTAAACACTGTGCACTTTTCTGATTTGTGACTGAATCATTATGTGAGCTGTCAACTATCCGGATGTCTTCTGTTATAAAATACTGATGCGTCATCTGAGGTGGACGGCTGTAACGGCAAACAGCTGTGCGGTGTTCTCACCGGCAATCAGAATTGGAGGTGGGTTTAGTTACGAGCATTTCGTGGAACGAGTAACAAGAAGTTGGAGTAACGAAAGCAGGCGACCTTTTTTTCCTGGAAAGTCCGAACACCCGAATTAACGCCTTTTCTGCACAGTGGTATTAGAGGTTTGGCCAGTAAGTGGAACGAAATCAACAGTGATACTTACTTTCACATAGGTGTCGTAATTTGCACAAATACCGGAAGTAAACAGTGGATTGGAACCTGTGGTGCAACTCACAAGAAACGAGCTCTGTTAATTTTCGAAATATGATGTTCGTGAACTTGCTTGTTTACACAGTCAAGTACGCTAAGTTACGGTTCACAGCAATATACAAGACAAAGCGGTGATCAATATGAAACCATAAATACTCGTTCAGTTTATTCAGGATTTCATACTATGACATTTGTGCATTCTAGTGAAAGTTGTGGCAGTTGGCCAGTGTTCATCTTTGGTGTGAACAGCATTGCCGCTACATAATATTCTCTGTCCCATGTTTGAAAGGAACCCATTTCTGATTTGGCTACCCGACACAAATCATTCTTATTAATGGCGTCCGTGTGTTGTAAAAAATATATATCTTGGAACGTTGTTAGCTCGATCGTTTACATGTACTTCCTCTCTCTGTAAGCCGTGAAAGTAACACTTGTAAGAAGGTTGCCGTTCTGTAGAGATACCAGTACTACTGAGATTAAACTTGATAACTTTGGATGGGCATCAAACAACTAAACCAAAAAAGGTCCCATCAGATAAAGGCATTAAAACTGGCGTCCAACTTCGGTATCAATAAGTGTGGTGTCGAAATTATTCACAAAACACATCAGTAAACCACAACAGTCTAGTCTGTCACTGGGTGAAACTGTGATGGACAAAGATTCTTGATCAGCAGCTTCACACACGGAGGAACAGCTCATTAAACGTGATAAGCTGCGCCTCCAGGGATCAAAGGATTACTAGGTTGTGATGGAATCAGCGAGTTGATGCAGATAATCATACCTTAGATCATGAATTAATGAGCCCTCTCTCAGAACGGCAAGCTGTCAGTTCTCCAGTTCAATGATATGCGTACCCATAACCAACCGTCAAAACGACGATCAATTTCTATCACCGTTGGCATGACACTGTATGACTGTTCTTGAGAATCTAATGTGTTTTTCTTGATAAGGTGTGTCCCAATGAAAACCCCACGAGTTGGTGAACTTTCTTCATACTTGAACGATGCACCGCTGAAACCACACCTGAAGGTAAAAACACCGTGATCGATATGGACGGATGATAAATCTGGTGCAGACTTTGATTTATGTCCTTGTAGGGACGTTTATTTTGGTTGGGAGCTTTCCAGAGATCCTCAATGTCCAGCGTATCAAACAGCTGCAAAAAAGAATGTTTTCTGCGTGATTTGGCGGAAAGTGACGATAAACAATTACTAGCAATCCGTTCAGGAGATGACACCGTTCACCCTACTGCTGCTTATTATTGAACGAATGTCAGCTGTTTATAAACACATCATGGACTTGGGCTCATGCTGGGAGCAGTGAGCCGGTTGAGAAGTACACCGCTCAGTGTGTAAAATAGAAAGTTGCAAACGATCTTATATAGACAGGCAAAAACTTGAGTAGCAAGATAAGGGGTTGAAAATGTCAGAAGATATCAGCTTGTTTCTTGAAGCAATAATTTGATCCAAATGCTTACCCCAACATTTCTCGCGACATAGACACATACATTACTAAATACTGCGCAGCCATCTTTCAAATTTGTGCAGCACGCAGACCTCCTTAGTTATATTTATGAAGTTAGATAACTTTCGTTTCAATTTAAAGACAGAAGTCTCACGAACAAGTTCTGAACCCAAACTCATGTCACATAACTGGTACTTTTTCAAAAGTCAACATATCTAAAATCGTGGTTGTGTATTACGTTTGGAACTGCGTACAGAACTAGAGAAAAACAGTCTTCCGGAAACAAATTTCACCAACGGATTAGTAATACTTCCAACTTATTAGTAACAAGCGAACATGGCTTAGTGTTTGCATATGGTAATTCGCTTATACTTAACGTGAGGTCAGTGTGGCAGCGGTCAACACACAGGTTACTTCGTGAAAGCGTGGGTGTAGTTCCAATCCCAGCTGAGGCAGTGACATGAACCACTGATGAGCATTATTTGAACAGAAGATAGAGCGCAGCTTTTTTCCAAAAGTATCTAACTGCGAAGTCTGAGTAGGTTTGGAAGGTGCTATTTATTGTGAGCGGAATTCAACCTGCAGTATACCTTGTCTCCGAATTTCATTGGAAGAAAATTCGTGATACGTGACGTTGTGTACATGGAAACGGATGTCTGTTTTCCACTTAAGCCATTCAAGGGAAAAACCATAAATTGAGGTATTTTTAGAAATTATCATGTGTAGATGAATCAGACGGTTCTGCGGCCCGTAACCACCTTTCGGACACTTCAAGAATTGGCAATTTGCAAAACCCACCACAATGTGATTCTAATCTGCAAGGGTGCTTCATATGAACCCTGTGATGCAGCAAGAATCACAAGATGATGACTTCTAGATCACAGATGACAAAACATGCGGTACTTTCCTTGCTTTCCTTTGCTTTAAAGCAACCAACGTTGTTTTTTGAAGGAAACCTAGGAGCGAACAAAAAAGAATTCGATTTACTCTAAGATTGTGAAACCGCTTGCTACCTGTTTTGTGCATAATTAGTTTCGTATAGGAATCGATCGTTTAGTATTTTCCTCTGACACTTGTCACTTATAAGGTCCAACTTGATTTGCGGTGCTTCTTCACCTCTTCGAAAAAATAAACTGGTTGTATGCAAACAGTCATCCTGGTAAATGGGGAAGTCCGGCTCAAAATCGTGTTGTGAGGATCCACAAGAAAGCCACTAGAAAGGAGGCAGTGATTCACACATTCTCAATGGACCTTAAAACGAACGAAAACTAACCCTTTCAGAAGCGATTAACAATGTTGTCTTCTATAGATGACGTGTTTGGTACTTGGTTACTGCTAACTCTGTAGATCAGACACAATAAAATCCGGTAGAAAAAAGTTGGGTACATATTACTGTCTACCAGTTACATCCAAATAATACTGTATATTTATGAAAAGCTAGGTCATTAGACTAAATCATCCACCTGTGTAAGTTGGCAAATTCGGATATTCCCTAGATTGTTTAACACATTTGTAGCGACTGGTCTAAAAACAGTTAAGTTGAAAGGCTAGGTATACACGTTGGTAATGACAGAACACAGTAAACACCTTCATATGCCCCAAACTATTTTGTCAGCTACTTTTGCAATGGTCGTAAATGAGCTGAGCGTTGGTTAATTTTACTTGATCCCTTTTGGTGCCAAACAATATTAGCTGCCTTAGTGTAAAACCAGTGATTACGAGTAAACATCGCCGACATTAGTGTCAATGAAATAATGAGAGGTTTTTTCTTAGTGTCCACAGAAAACACCAATGGACACGATGCTCAACGAAATGGAACGCAAGGTGCACGAAGCTTATGGAATGTTCGCTGACTTGAAAGCAGTACAGTGTGCTCACGTTCTGATTTTGATCAACACCATCACCTGCCGCCGAAATGAGAGTGTTAAACTGGAGGTTACTGCGCTTACGAATGTAGAGAAATCGATTTAGATGGGAACCACACATGAAACTGATGGTTAACGTGACGGTGCAGAATTTGCTGAATAGTCTGGCATGTTAAGAATACTAAGGTTTTCAAGGTCACTTTACTGCCGAATGATATAACTGTCACAATGCATTCAGCAATTGACAGACATATGATGGTATGGCTTCTGTGTGTTCTGGAACTCTCGGCACAATGCATGCGTTTTGTAACTCATTACATTCAGTTGAAGTGCTTTGTTTAGTCGTTGATACGTTTAACAACAAATAGTCAGGCATATACGTGGGTGAGGGGAGGACATTTGCTAGTCTTGACTATTCTTTGTTTTACTGATGAGTAGTCGGAGATTTGGTTTATTTTCAACGTGACCATCACTCATGTCTGATCGCAGTTTTCGCATTCAGATAGACTTTGTAGGCAGCCCCATTGTTTTCTCAACAATGTTCAGCGCAGTTTCACCCTCGCAAACCGTGTGCGAAGCTACACTAACCTGACTTGGTCAGGTACACTTGGTTTGTGCAGCATTTAGTTACATTTTCGAACTTGAAGGTGTGTTGTATCAAGGTAGATGTGATGTTGCACGACTGAAATGATAACATTTTTCCATAAACAGGAGTAACTGACTTTTGTGCCAGGTAAAAACCCATGTAAATGTGGAAGAAAATCTGTTTGCCATAAACCATTACCATCACTGATTCGTTGATATTAAATTTTCAAATATATGGTCAAAATTCAGCCAAATGGCACCAACTATTGTGTTTCGGCTGTGTGCAACAAGCAGATCTGATTTTTACACACGTTGATACTGTTAGCTAGACTCCTCAAATGGTGTAGAGTTTGAACGGTCACACTGAATTTGAACTATCACAAGTAAAGGCGAATTCTTGAATGCAAACCCCGAACCACCAGAGAGGGTCTCCGCTTGCCTGGCTTACCAACCACCCGTGTGAAGATGCATTTCGTTGGCTCCAAGATCCTGCTGACCTACTTGACGACAGTAATGGTGCTTATGGGTCAGTCGGTATGTTGGTCGCCTGTCCCCGTGAATCTGGATGACGTTGTCGGTCTTTTAACAAATTAATCTCGATTGGTCTTCAGAGGTTCTCTTCTCGTTTGAGTTAAACATCTCTTACTATTCACTCATCAATTTGAAGCCACTCTTTTCTTGTAATATAAAGTATAACGGTGACAGGAGTGTTCAAAAAACACAGTTTATCCTTTTGCTTCTGGTGTGCCTACCAGTCGTACGTCAATTACCGTGAAGAAGTCTAACCGCTACGGTTTGTAGAAAGTCGATGCAACTGACGACACTGGAACAAAATTCTCTAAAGCTACTTCTTTCAAACATTTAAAATCAAAACGGGAACAAAACTTTCTGTCGTTTTACCGAAAACCTCGCTAACTACGAAACCATTCTTCTGTCCAACCAAGCCTTTCTTCATCACAGTGCCTAACTTTTTCCAGTTTTGTTTATGAGGTGGTTTGATGGGTGGCGTATTCACTGTGATCAACACCTCTGTATCAGACGACTACCTACTTGAGCCGATTACAAGATCTGTGCTGTACGTTGTCACCTGTAAACGATTTTGTCGATTAGCCGATTGCTAACTAAACTCTAGCGTACCACATTATGGTATAGAGTATGATGTACCACACTGTAAATCGGTACTTGTTTGACTTGACGCCTTTCATTACTGGCTAGTTACAAAGGTCTATAAATACTGTCTGAATGCTATCGCCTTAAGTTAATCACAAGGGATTGAGTTTCTTAAAATTCTAGGTGATTTTCGGAGCTTGTGCAATAGGGCATTTTGCGATATGATTACTGATACACATAACATAGTAGATTGAGCTCTTTTCGCAAACGGTGCTTGCCCACTCCCGTACTCAACGATGAAACTGGTCCAGGCTCTTTTATCCTCCTCCAAACCACGAAACTATTGTGCCTTTTTCAGTTGAGCATGTCTGTGACACTTCGCTCCTAAATGAGACCCAACTGTGAAAAGTCAGGGTTTCGGCCGGATTCGAACCAGCGACAGACACAGCATGCCTCAACGCGGCAAGCGCTCCACCAGCTGAGCTACGAAGCTACAACGGGAGCTCGGAAATTTCACATTTGGGTGGGTAACAGAGTCCAAATGTGAAATTTCCGAGCTCCCGTTGTAGATTCGTAGCTCAGCTGGTAGAGCGCTTGCCGCGTTGAGGCATGCTGTGTCTGTCGCTGGTTCTAATCCAACCGAAGCCCTGACTTTTCACAGTTGGGTCTCACTTAAAATCATAAATCTACCACACTACTCATCAGTAATACTTCGCTTCTTTCTCTCTATGCCGGTTTGCTTGAAAACAGTTTTACTGTTAACAGCCGTGATAAAGCAAATTAACAATAATAAACTGCGTTAGTAACGAAATCGCTGGATTGTACGGGAAACTCTGGTTATCCGCGTTTACTACTCAGAGAGTTAAAACAATCCCTGGGTCTACTGTGGTTCTACACTGTTTTCTTCATTAATGACAAACAGTATCAAACCCGGATCTGTTTCTAGCTGCAAAGCGTTGACCCGTCGCATTGAATCTTGGCTCTCGACAAGGCTGTCATATACAGTCATCAAAATTTTCTTCACATGACTGGACCCTGCACTGTTAGGTTTCGTCCCGCTGCGCTCAACTTAGGCGTTTTGTTCTACTTGACTAACGTTCGTAAGATACTCTCTTCTCACATTTTTCTTGATCACAAAGACATCCGCAATGTCGTCGAAACTCAAAACGATGTCCAAACGTTACCACCTAAGAGAGTCTGATACACGCTTTAGGCACAGGAACCAGAATAGAACAAGACAAGTTGGTCTATAGCAGCCCACTGTGTGCTTATTCAGCTAACCAGCTATTGTTACGGTTTAAGGTGACTGCCCATTTTGTACTGTGCATAAAAGAGCAACGATTTAGGACCTACCCTATATAAATCGGAGGTTCAAGGCTCAGTGTAGGCGTTCAGACAACATTTTTTTGACAATTACTGTGGTTGATCCACCACACACGTCATTGTGTACACAATCAGTGGAGATGGACTTAATCGGAAGTTACGTTGTGTTACAACCAGCGATTTCGAATGATAGGCAGTTGATTACCTTCCCGCAGCATTTGTTCAAGAATAAATGCACGTAATATACAGGCATTTGATGACAGAAATCAAAATCAGCTAAATATGCAGCTTATGACCTGACGAAATCTCAACCAGTAATGTTTGCTTCACGCGGTTAAACACGGTTTATGAGAAAGGGATGCAGGACGCGTTGTTTTACCACGCGGTCAGCGGTAACAATACTATTCCAAGTAACATAATGACCCAAAACAAGGACTTATTGCGTTACCTTCCTCACTAGCGAAACGGGTGGGGCCAACTTGGATAAGTATAACTATAAAGTTGATGAACCACTTGAATATATATACTGCTTGTTTCATGGCGGTTCTCATTCAAATATACCTGTTTCAGAATGGGTGCTATAACAGCGAAGGAGATTATACTTGACAAAGCACTACCTATCCGGTTAGGATTCTGATTCATTCTGGAAGTTTCATTTTTCACTAACGGACTGAATTGGTCATGCTGAATATATGTTTGTTTGTCTTGCATAGGACTGAACAAAACACCATTGATTTTGGTAATACTCTGATAGTTCATATGGCCACCGTGGTAGGCGGACGGTTCTACAAAGATGTTGGCCAGGATTGTTACCCGATTGTTTGTGTTAGCACTTGAGTAACTTCGTCAGCGAAATCTCAGATGATTGGGGTTGCTTGTTTTAAAAGCTATATTACATGGTACCAAGTGATAGGTCAGCAGATACAGTCAAAATGTCCGGACAAACTGTGAAAGGTCAAGTGGGTAATCTGTAAGCTCTCCGATGCTGCAATTTGAGTGGCCGCTTGTGGGTCTTCAGATCACTGACTTGGTAGTTAGTGTGATGTGTTTTCCGAATTCCTAATCGATTTATGGATTGATCTACATCATCAAACTGAGTACCGTCCTAACAATCGCGCTTCTCTGAATTTGCGTGCGTATCCAGCTTGTGCTTCACGAAGCATCGTTACATTTTTGTTGATTTAACTTGATTTTAATGTCTATATTTACTGACATAGGTGACTTTTGGTACTGACTACGTACTGCCAACCCGTGTCCGTGTATTACTGAGTTAAATTTTCTCCTTAGTTTATAATATTGTTTGCTAGCATACGCCACTTTTCGCACCCAAAGAAACCTACTCAACGGTGCACTGCTTCCTAAGACGGCCAACGGACAGAAACAACTCAAGCCATACGGATTAGCATAAACTGCATTAAGACCACTTCAGAAATGATTAATTGACCTTTACTCTTAACCGGACTTACAATGTTGCGCGGATTCGTAATCATGAACAACCTCATGGCTGATGAATTATCAGATATCTACAGTAAACAGCTCACAGAAAGTACTGTAGTAGTCAACCTAAACTTAACAGTAAACATGTCACCAGATACGATTGAAAATAGCTAAAATCAGTGCATTTGGATGATAAAAACTCTGAAACCAATTTGTGAAGAACTGTAGTACAGTTAAGAGCGCAAACTCATCAGAAGAACAAATTTATCGGAGCTCGGTACCCAATGTGAGGTTTAGTAAATACACCTGTTTGCTCAGAAGAAGCTTATGAACCGATCGGGAACAAGCAGAGTAGGGCGACCAGTCGGTCATGGTCACCATCTTCTCACCACCTAAGTGGGCGATCAATGGACTGAATGGTCACAATCCACAACAACGTTTTAATTGTTTGAACTTTGAACACTGCCGGTTCAGACTCACGACCTGTAGGCGTCTGATATTCAATCACTCTATCTTGCCCGCTGACGCTTCATTCAAGGATTTGGAAGCAAACATCAGAAACAGTCGTCTATCTTCACAAGTTGCACTGCCGTTCGTATCCCAGACATTGCTGGTGAACTTTATTAGAATGAAACTTTTGCGTATAGCGCTATTCATGAAAGAGTGCAGAACAAGATGCAAAAGTACCAGATGAATGTGATTGCCTTCGATATTACTACAACGACTAATGTGTCTGCGCTCAAAGTCAGATGACAACCGGGGAGCAGTAAACGTACATCTGGAACTGACAGTTAACGGGGGGATTTCGGTTCACTTGCTACGTGTACATGCAGTCAAAGTAGACTTCTCATTCCTAAGTAGAATGTGTCGTTCCAGAGGAGGAAATAAGCTAAATATATTGCGTCTCGTCGTAGCGTAAGAAACAATATTGTTCTATAGAACACTGTTTTTTAATTCTCCATAGGGTCCGTGATAGTGCGAACGACGTACAAGTAAGAGAAGCACTTAAACCAATAGGTTGAATATGTAAAGAATGGTCTTTTTGTGGTCCTTGGCACTGGGGAATTTTTATATTTCTAATACGTACTCTGTGTTCCTTATCCACCTCATCACACAATGTCATGTAACTGATAAATGAGCTATAACTCATACATGGCTCCTTAGAGAGGGAGTTGGTTTCACAAAAACACCAAAGCAAGTGGCCGTAAGTGAATCTGTTAGGTTCGTGTGTCAAAGTCAACATATATACGTTCTCTTAAAGTCAAGTTGTATAGTCATATATGAGTAATGAAACAGTCGATAACACTGAATAAAAACTGACAGAAATTTCGAAGTGATCTGCATTGACGCACTAAGTTGGATAGTTTGAGGTTTAAAACTGAAAAAGGGCAATCTCATTAGCATTCATTTTCAGACTTGATTTGGACGGGTCTCTCAAGCAGAATGTGAAGTAAAACATCGACACACTGAACTGTATTGTTATCTCAGGTTTCTTCTGAGTTGCGATAGTTTGGCTATAAGTTTATCAGCAAATATTCCAGTAAAATTTATACTGTGCCTACGACCGTCGATTGTTGGACATTTTGTTGGCTGTGAACCAGAATCTGTGTCGTAGTGATTCACTCATTCTTACCCACAGTGTGCCATTCCTGTTTAGTTTGGACCTCATTAACAAAAGTCAATCCTTAATGGCCATTTTGCAGACAAAGTAAATAGGTTTTCAAGCGCGATGCGCCGTCCTTCACTTTTAGAAGTTATCCGTCCTAGTACTTCAATTACTGCTGACAGTTTACTTCGCAGAAATGTTCTGCGCAAAAGTGAAAGATCCGGTCGGTGCGCTTTGCAAGCTCACATTTGAAATTGAACAAAAACTGTCCCAACATATGCGTTCCATCGGATTGTCAGTATTCACTTCGCATGTAACGACTATACTAACTTCACCACACGTCTCTCATGCAGCAACCCTGAAGCTGACTCAGAAGAGTCCTCTATTTTTCAAGCAGCGGCGTAGTTATGTACACGATATATTTTTACCAATCTGGGAGAATAAATACATTCCTGAACCTAATTTTTGTTTCAATATCTTGCTGATCTTTCAAACTTTAACAGCACGTAAACTCTGTGATAGACGACTGCCTTGGACAGATTAGAGGTCGTGCACCCAATGGAAAAATTTCTTCCAAATTGAGCAGTAGTAAAATTCAAATTTTAAATGCTTCATTTATAAAACAAAATCTTGAATCGCTTCATGGAAAAAATTTCAGTTGCGGTTTGCACACAAGCTAAAACATAGCGCCGGCCCTTAACTTACAATAAATAATTTCTAACTATTTACACAAATTACTTGTGATTCCTAGCTAATCGCATTTTTGCATTCACGCTGATGCATCACACAGTGAATTTCAAGAAAAATTACTACATCAGAGTTTCTCTGTAGTTCGAATTCATCCGCATATAGTCTGTATTTTCATGATTTGAATATGGTGATCAACATTCCGTGAACGAACTTCAACAAGAAAGGAACCCAAGTGTAATCGAAATCTCACGAAAGACGCTAGCCAAAAACCTTGTGTGAATGCGAAGTTTGTGACCAGTTTTTATAATAAACAAACTCCTTTAACATTCAAAAGCATCTCAAACTTTTATTGAATGTCCGGCACAAACTAGTGCTACAAAACGTGGTTGTGTACCAGCTGTATATGATTGTAACAAACTCACATTGCTTCCCACTACTTGGTTTTTCTCGAAACATTAAGGTGTGACACATTGAGTATCTGTGAAAGTTTTGAATCAGTGCGTGTTTCTCGTGTTTAAATGCTGGGTACACAATGCAACATTATTCCATACAACTAACTGAAATCCATGCCATCTTAAAGGAACTCAAGTTCCCAGCTTAATTTACAAGACTGTATCGGAAGTGTTGGCCAAAACCTTTGAGAGCAAACACGTATGCCGTCTATCTCAAAATGGACGATTTATAAGTTGGGTGGTTGGTTTACCGAAATTTGTTGCCATATAGAGAGCAAGTATAAGTCGCTAATTACCGGACTGCATGGTGTACACAACGTGGTCATTCACTATTGTATCGATAATAACAGTTTCAGTGATGACTCACTTCCGGTTTCGTTTCCATACATCAGTACCATTAGCAGCAGCCCTGGAACAACAATCTACATTGTCGTAACAGCAGTTACCTGTCCAGATAGCGATTAATCGAAACGTACACCCCTTAAGTAGACTCACAATCTTGGCAGAACAATGAAAACGTGCCAGTCGTCCAATCTTTCTCACGTTTTGCTCAATCTGAACGCAAATTTAAACTCCCTTACAGTATCTTCAAACTTTCGTTCAATGGGTTGTCACTGACGTGTATACACTGTTTGTTGTGGGCGGTTTCAGTACGGCTATAACAGTGGCGTCACATCCTTAAGCCATATGGTTTCATTTCACTCGCTCAAAGGGAACTTCGAATTGGGGTTGTTAATGACCTTAATCGGTTTGATGTCTAAATACATACAGTGTGAGGGATAGGTTAAATCGTCACAAGCGTACACAGAGGAGCAGCGGTCATCAGCGTCTCCATGCCAATTTACGTTGGGTTACCCACGTAGATCGAGTGTTAACACGGACAAGCATAAAAAAGCTCATACACCTGATGGACAACATCATAGATGGTTGCAGAATGTATACGTTTTTTAATGCGGAGTATGTGTTGATGACACCTATCAAAGTGAGCTGTTGAAAGTATTTACGTGCTTTATGATTGGATTCGGGTTCCGCGGTACACAAGTTGTTACCAATCGGAGCACCTAGATTCAAAACCAAGTCAGGGTGTGATCACGTATCTGAGCCCCAAAGATTACCGCTCTCTCTTTTGTAGCATTCATAGAAACTAAATGATAAACCCTGTGTTTATTGGTTTGCTTATTCCGGTTCCTCTTGATCGAAGACACTGTGATTTTCAACTGTTTTTCAGCTGGCAGGCTCGGTTCAACGGGTATCTCAGGATTCTGGCGAAAAAGTGACTCATGAGCGATACTTCAGAGAAGAAGAATACATTTTCAGCTGCGGTTAATAAAACTGTAGTAACGCACTATTCCAGTAAATTTATTGATTGGTAGCATATAAAATGCACGTTATGAAAAATGGTTGACGTGAGTGGTATGAATATCAAGTGGCATTAACATACACAAGAGGGGCCTTACTGTTCTGTCTTCGATTACCCAAAGTTACAACTAGCTTCCTAGTGTGTGAAACCGTCAAATTCCATTTTTCAAAATGCTTCATCTGTTGAACAAAATTTTATCAACCAAATTACATTGAACAGAAAAAACCACGCCTCATGATAGCTCCAACTCATTCCGTATGACCCCAAAAGAGTTAGAGTGCACGGAAGAGAACACAGCTATGCTACTTGATGTTGTGCAATGGAACTGTGCTGACGAACACCAGAATATATCAGTTCTGAATTCAAATTTTCGAACCCACATATGTCTATTGAATGTCTGGTAGTCGCTCGTTATGTAGTGCGTTTGCTATGCACACGCTAGTCTAGAATACGATTAAACCGTAGACCTCTGACGCATAAAAAATGAACCTGAAAGCTACAAGCTTATTAGCGGAGGCTTATTTTTTAGGTACACCCACAAGGCATTAAAGGTTTATGTAAACAGTGATGAGAAACATTCAGTGTACTTAGCATAATTTGCTGTAGAATGAACATCTCAACTATTGTTGACGCATCGATAAGCTGTGGCTTTACGGTCTACCGTTTGCACTCATAGCTACACATTAATGATACAGTTACTGATCAACAGCTCTCGCCTTACATTAGGTTTCATGAACAGCTCCCTTTTGAGCCTTTCAGGACGTAGTTACGGCTGGACCATCTGACGTCAAGAAAATGGACACTAGTTTCGCCCTTGCTTTCTGCGATAGAGATTTGAATTTCACGCCACGTGCTATTTAAGCAAGCACGCTTACTACTACGCCACTAACTTCACGCTAGGTTCAACTTAGCCATCGCATCTGACCTTTCAACCACAGTCGCCTGTCAATTCTACTCGCTGCGCCCGATTGCCTCTCTGTGAAAAGGCATTACTGCCTAGATGATCCCAGTTAGACCATTCAGCAAGTTGATTCCTTCACTCAGTGGGGAACAAAATTTCACCAACTTCCAATTGCAGTTTTCTCGTTTGGGTTGATTTTCATGCAGCTCCTTTCAGGAGGGAAGAACGGAACTGTCACTTCTGTTAAAACCTATCAAGTGAATTCATATCTGTTGCAGTGTTTTTTGCGAATGTGAATACTTTCAGCTGTGGGTCGTGCTCAGACACCAACATGAGTTGTCCTCATTTATCTATCGGTAAAGATGTAGTTCTTGTCAGACCTTCACATGTTCATCTCCATTTAAATCATTTAGGTCAGTGGCATAGAGCTACATACTCGAAATATGCTCACAGTACTTCAGAAAGTCTAGAATCACAAATCTGCCAGACTGTTCATCAGTAATGTGGTTTCTATGTTCAGCAGTAGCGTTGGTAGATTCCAGTGCGAACTGTTTGAGAAATTCTGCCAGGGCAGTCGACTCCCTGGATCATTCGGTGGATTCCATATGAGACAGTGGGACGGGTGGGCAAAAGAGTCCAGATTTGAAATTTCCGGTTTGGCCTCGTAGCCCAGCTAGTAGATTGCTCGGTTCAAATCCAGCCGAAGCCCTGAATTTTCACAGTTGGGTCTCATCTGAGTAATACAATTGTTGATTAGCTCGAGAAACAAGTCCTTCCACAGCACATGTTCATAGAGGTCACTGACGGCTGTACGATTAGTGATGTCAACTGACGTCCACATTAATCTTGTAGTAGTACACAAGTGAAATTATGTGTAGTGTTAGATTAATTTCTAGTGTGCTACAAACATGCCATGGTTTGGTCACATAAACAGTGCGTCGAGGAAAGCACGTCTAGCTGGAAACACAAGAGTAACCTTTTTGTTTGTGTATCAAGTCATCAAAACTTCAAATTATTTGTTATAGATTGGCGTCTCATTTTGTTAATTTAAAGTAAATTCAACGTCGTTCGTTTATGCTGTATATAGCAAGTGGATATTCATAGACGTTATCAAAAAACAGAACGAAGAGTATTCCTGAGAAATTGAAACATTTATGCTGTATATTTCTCTGTATTAACTAGACGTTGGTAGGTAAGCCCAAAGTATGGTGATGAACAAGGGGTAAATAATAGACGGGCTGTTTATCCCTGAGTGTTTTGAGCAACTAATGAGTTTGCGCCGAGAGAAAAACTGTGAAACGAATATAATATTTAACTAATAGAGTAGCCACTGAACATTCTACAGAGAAACTGAGCGCAGTGTGCAACATAGAAGAGGGAATATCATGTGTGAAGCTGTTTCCAAAATTCTATTATTCATGTCCCAAAATTTCGGAAGGGTTTCGCATGTTGGCTCAGTGTTTGGATGCAATAACCGAAAACTCACAAAAGTGCTTAATACAAATATGTGTGCGGTATATATTTCCAGAGTGCCCCGCTAATCAGTATTGCTCACACCTATACACAATTTATAGTAAACATCCTCCTATAACCCGAAGTACAAAATGTTGAAAACTCTCAAATTTTTGTCTCATTTCTGGACTTAAACAGTTCGACACTCACTATTTTTCCAAACAGTGGCGTAAAGAAGAAAGCAGCGAACGTGTGGAAAACCAAATTTTTTTTCACATTGTCCTTTAGCATAGCTCCGGGTTCCGAAAAACAAAGCTGATCACACTTTCAAGTTGACCATCACTCACATTTGATTGCAGCCTTTGCATTCATATAGACTTTGCAGCCAGCCTCTTTCGAAAAGAAGCACTAGACTCGAATTTCGCTCTCAGTAGAGCTCGTCAGTAGTGCCTATCCTTGACACTGATGAGCTCTAATGAGTGCGAAAGTCGAGTCTAGTGCTTCTTTTCGAAAGAGGCTGGCTCGAAAGTCTATCTGAATGCGAACGCTGCGATCAAATGTAAGTGATGGTCAACTTGAAAAAAAACCAAATCCCCGACTACTTATCAGTGATCACACTTTGTTTCTGGATTAAGTCCCGTACAGACACTGATTTTTCAGAATAGTCAACCAAGTTGGTCCTAATTTGTGAAGTATTCACATCTGCTAGTTACCTGTTCCAAAACTGCATTGGAAGGTACCTGTCTCTCCTCTTTACTAATAAAGCCTCCGGAATCCAAGAAGTATTCGGTATAGTACTCATTTTCACATGATGAGAAGTGGTTATCAAAATCTCCAAAATTCTTTTGATGTTATCTTGTTAGCTCGACGTACGAATTTCACCTTTTGTATGGTATCTATTGAAAGGCTTGAGATGCTTGTACTTTGTAACCGCATGTCACGGGAGTCACTGAATCCAGATGACTGACTTACCTTGTTCGCAAACGTATACTGGTCTGCTGCCATTGGAGAGTCTCCTGTCTACTGAAGACTTTATGACTGCCTGTTTCTATCTATTGTGAGTTCAAATTACAAACACCTAATACTAATCTTGATAGCCGTGTAGCTTCTCGGCGCGATATTACATTAGTTTGGGGAGAGAGAAAGAGGGAGCTAACAGAAATAAGGACAAACGAAATGGCAAACGAGACATATTTAACGGATCCGATTAATGATGGCCAGTTAAATCCGGAATGATTCAGCAGGAAATATGCAATAACTGCAGAGAAATGTGAGGTCTAATCGGTATTGTGGATCTCATGCATCAATGACGATGTGCTTAACGATATGTTCCCAACAGTGCTTGCTAAAATGTTCAGCAAAAAATATCGTTACAGTGCTCTAAGTGATTGTCCTGTTTCACATCTATACAGCTGACACTTCCCTTCAAGCAAACCGCAAGAGGTAACACTTCGTACAAGTAACCCTACTATAGCATCCCACTGTCACTCAGGGATCTCGTTTTGTAGCTTGTATTTCAATCGTTTAGGAAGCCAGTACAAATTCCAGTCCATGTTTGAGCGGTAGTTTTCTGCGATTCGACAACAATTTCAAAAGGAATTTTTATGCCAACAGCATAGTGCTGTAAAGTATGAATATGAACACACTAGCAACCCGAACGCCTTTGTGGAAATTTAATAACCTCCACAACGTGGGGCATCGTACTCTGGAGAGGAGTACGGCGCTGGAGAGGAACCAAAACAGATCAAAGAAAACCGTGAACCTCAAGTGTCTGACTGTGTAATATTTTGTTACTGTTGAAAAGTCTTCACAACTAGCAATATGAATAAAAACTGAGTAAGCTACTGGTAAAAGAAATGGCTTCTTTCAGGCATTCTCGAGGTCCCATCTTGAAGCTGTTAAACGACAGTCAGTGCTAACCTCACGTTCATTCTCGGACTTCATTCAGCAAATAGTAGAATATCATTTCCTGGATAACAGTTAGACAATGTCATTTACATAAATTGATTCAGCCATTAGATAGTGACACTTTAGTATGCCTGCGCAATTCATGTACAGTAAAGTTAAGGCTCCAGCTTTCTAGTTCATTTTTAAATTTGTCCAGTTGTGAAGATGTCAGAGTACAGTCATTTTAGCGAACCGTTCGCAAGTGGCACACTAGAAAGAGTCTAACTTAGGTTTGAGAAGGTGAAATATGAATGCAAGGAGGCTGACTGTTGATGTGATAGATCTAGGGTTGCAGTTCAGACACAGTACGCCTATCGGATTTTTTTTAACTCAACAACCCAAACCTCTTTTATGATACGATTTGCAAACTTTGCAAACACTTTTGACTCATAATCGCATAGTCCGACAGGTTTTGATTTCTCCGATCAAGATACAAGCAGAAGACAAGCATAGAAATTCTAGCTGAACAATCAATTGACCAAGATTTTCTAAATGGCTCTCGTTGAATGGACCGGTTGCAATGACTTTCTAAAATAAATATTTTTACCGTTAGGTTGATGAATCATTGTTACTATGCGTGTCGTTTCCTTTCGTTCCCCAGATAGCCCAATGTGCCAATCTACGTCGCTGTTTGTTCGTCCGTGGTGCCTTGTATCTTTGCTCACACATACACACACACAGTCCACACAAGCCTAAGCAGTTCGTAATGAACACAACCGGTTTTTGGTCAGTCATTATTCAATTATCCGGCATGTTCAAAATATCACTGGACAATAGCGGTTGGACAAAAGTTATTTTTTACGGTATGCTGATTTGTATCCAACCTCGATCGGCCATTGTTGTTCGAGATCATCCACAGCAAGCACATCCATCCTTGTTCACTTCTGCTCAGACAACCAATCTCACAACCAGGCCACGGATAAACTACGATCACGGGAATCCACAATTACTTCAACTTGAAGAAGTGCAGAGATGGAAACGTCGACGAAGACGAGATGCTACCGATGTGGAGGCGCCCAGTGATCAAGATCCGAGGTGTACCGGATTTGTGCAATCCGCGGTTATCAACACGCCACCCACAGGCTCTAAAGATCATTCATCTGCGTCGATGGTTTCTAGTCTTTTTGGAAGAACTCAGAAACGGAGCAAGGAGTACCGGTTTCAAACTCCTAATTACCCGGATTTTTTCCCGCATGATATGCAGTGTATAAAAATAATTTCCGGTGGGTGTAGTTTGTGTGAATATTTTATTGTTTATTCGGTTTACAGTCGTTAGGGGTCTATAATTGATGGTCGGCATTCTGTTTGGCTGATATGATAGGAACTAATGAGGTTAACTAACCAGGGTTGCACTCCGTTCCCTAATTAATACTTGCAGCCTCAGTAATAAACTTCCTACCTGAACACGAGTGCAGCTCTCTGCCTGATTATCAGTCGGAATCTCTGGTCCGATGCAGATGTGACCCAACATCCCATAAAATTAAGATTTTACGTTAACTGTCTTCCAGGCAGTGTAAAGCTTGAGTGCTGATTTTCTCGCAGTAAACGCAGTTAAACCGACATTTGGACGAATCACAACAGATTATTCTGAGGTCGGCTCATGTGTCTGTGAATTACTGATTGCAGAAAACATTTCATCCAAGAGAGCTGATGAAGTATTGTTCATCGATGTACTCAACACTAAGTTGTTGAAACCCTTCGAGTGAGTAGATTACTTAGCGTAATCAGAACTCACTAAGTTGACTGGTTTCATAAATTGCCTCAGAAACCCAATGTTAACCGCCAGAATAGTTTGAGGCTTTATCCCATATCGACAATATCCGCTGGACCACTTGAATACGCTGTCCTTCACTGTGTTCAAGTTAAATTTATCAACCAGTTGGATGATACCAGTGTTTTTGTAAGAGAACGAAACAAAACAATGCACATTTTGCAAGATTCGTAAAAAAAATAGATCCACGTCAAACGACGAAATTTCACATACTTCGATTGGAGTTAATAGGGCAATAATTATTTTCTTGAAAAATTCTGACAACCTGAGTGTTAATTATAGGCAAAAATGATTCAACGCCTACGCGGAAAATTTGGCCGTGCTGTGACTAAGACAGTGAGTGATACAGTTTACGCACAAAAACCTAACTGGAGCTCGAATTCCAATCATGGCAAGGACGTACATCGTAAACAATTTTTAACATAAGCAAAAACCTACTGTATTGATTTTTTTAAAATTGCTCGAAAAGTTTAACTAGTTGCTAAAACTGTGATCACTTGTGAATGGTATGCACGGAAACCGGTAAAATGAATTCCAATCTTAAGCGGTTCATTTTCACTAGCTCCGGAAATGTGACGACTAGGAATGTGATTTTTTCAATCCTTTTCTTTAGACGATTTCTGTTACATAAGAAATGTGAGATTTGCTTGCAACTCCATCAAACTATTCATATTATAAAATGTTTTTCTGATAGTTTTGTTGTCCTGCATCACAGAATGTCTTTTTTTCAGTCAAAGGGGCTGATTGAAAACCGTCTTGAAGATAGCTTATTCATTATCTGCTTATCCTTAAAGAGTTTATTTAGAATGTTGAAAAAATTGTTGCCAGAAGAATGCATGACGCTTTCAGTATATGATTTTTCGCAAGGACTTGTAGGACGCCCCTCTCGAACTCTCAGTGCCCTATTTTGACAAGTTTTCTACACATGACTCAAGGTGTTTGGCTCAGATTCCATCAATCATATCCATGAACTGTAAGTGAAAACGACACATGAAACCATGACGACTAGAAATGAGCTAAGGTTTTGAACTAGGCTGTTACATCATAGAACACTTTTGCTAAACCTGCTACAATGGTTTTTTTATCATCGTTCTCAAATTCTACGAGGTACCTTGGTTGTTGCGATGGTGCTTTCCTTTGCTTCACAGGAAAGGTTTTTTAACGGCGGAAGTTGTTCGGCGTTTTTCTTTTTTACGTAGGTACGCTGCATCTTTGAATAATTCTTGTCATAATCGGTCTTGAATAAGCTGTCCACCAATTATCACACTACGATTCGCAGTGCGTCGGTTGCAAGAAACGCTCTGGTTTTATCTCGTGTATGCGAAAGTTAATTCAGCTAGTAAGCAAACAGGTTTATGACGGAAATAAAGCCAGAAACAGTTGAAAATGTTCATTCTGGACTACATCAGGTAAGACGGAGCGGATAGAGTTTTTCAAGGGACAGATTTTTTCATGAGAACCGCGGAGGTGTTAGAATAACATCAGTTAGCTTATTAATCCACGATTGGAGTACTGCTTCACCTTATGGTTGGCCGTAGTAGGTGGATGCTATCAAGAGGATGTCATGGACGTTTGAGCGAACACTGTTTGTTAGCAAATTATCGATGTTTTTCGTGTAATTGTCTGGGCGTGATGAGAGGGATGCTCGTCATCGTAACTTCACATTTTCACTGAGAGGATCCAACATGCTGCTGACCATAGAGCCTGTCGATCGAATAGAATCCAATGGACGCACTTCGTGACCATCAGACAGGTGTGAATTGCGTGAAGGTCTGATGATATCAGTAGGACGGAACTTTTCCTGCAGTGTAATTAGAATATCTCTGAACTATTGGGCAAATGCTTCAGTGATCAGTGGTGAACTTATAATTGCCGTCAGTGAACTTCGTCGTTTGGTGTGGTAAGGCCTGTGGTGAATGTAGTTCCTTTCAGCAATCCAAATGTCTCCACCACTTCAAGTCTTGATATCAGAACGAGATGTTGACCACATGGATATACAACCCTACCGAACTGTTGCTGCTGACCGTCAAACCGTCAAAAACAGTATTCCACTAATAAGTGAGTCTGAGGGCCTTCCGTCTGTAGATCACCAATGATCTTTCTCAAGTGACCAGCAAGTGTTGTCGGATATTTTCAACCTGTACCAGACGATGTGAGTTGTTCCCTTATCCCGGTGTTATTAAGGTGTCGACACTGTGACCGTCTCTGTGTAGAAGAAAGTAGATTTTTAGGGATTCCATAAATGGTCTATCTGATGATGCAGATCGGTCGGTTGTTCACACGAGTATTGCCCAAAACACGGTCATTGGCTAAACATGGTGGTTAATATCCGGTCCAGTAATTAATTTGCTGCTGCTCTGATGAACCTTTGTTTTCAAAAGAGATGTCATAAGGGGTTTTAAGCCGGAAATCAAAAACCTTTTTATCCGTAACACTGTGGGCATGATTGTAAATGTGTCACCTCTGTTTTAGTAATATATGAGGGAATATAGTTTAGTCAAACGCACGTCTAAAACGTAAGATTCCTTGGGTTATTTCTCATTAGTCAAGCAAGTCCGGCTTTTTGGCAACCAGTTCTAATTCTGTGTGCAATCCAATGGTAGGCGAAATACGTTGAACCCTTCAGAAAATAGCCTAAGCGCACTTGGTAGGCCAAAACCAAATGGACCCAAAAGATAGGTTATTATAGTCCGCAATGAAAGAATATTCAGGATTCACTAGCAATCATTTCTCGCTTAAATGGTGCTTGTCTATTTTGTGACCGAAATACTGGCACTCATTCTACGGCACAATATCGTGCATAGAGAGAGAATATTCGAATCTGTGAAAGACTGGCAGGGGACGTCGGAAAAATTACGAAAGTAAGGAGTGTCTTATACATTAACCTTATGAACCCCTCCGGCATACTTTTGCCGAACCTTTTGATCAAAGTTGAAGTTAGGGTACACTTTCTTTGTTGTAATACTGCCTCATACCCATCGACACAGTCCGCATAACATGTGAAGTTTCATATTGCCTTAGTGATACAACAACCAAGAAAATATGTCGTTTTATTTAAAAACTCGGGTAATTTTAGTATTCGCCCTTCTGGTTTCTTCTTATGAACATTTTTTCATCAAACGTGACCGGTGAAAATTTCTGCGAATGAATTTCAGTGGACAAACTGTGGAAAGTAAAAATTAAATCAAATAAATTTTTCTAGCCCTTATATTACCGACAAATAAACAATGAGTGGTTGGAGGTTTGGTTCAGTTTCAAGTTGACTATCACTCACATTTGATCACAGCCTTCGCATTCAAATACACTTTCCAATCAGCCTCTTTCGAAAAGAAGCACTAGACTCGAGTTTCGCTCGCACTAGAGCTCATCAGTAGTGCATATCCTTGCCACGGCCGGGATTTGAACTCCGGACATTCCAATCATGAGGCAACCGTGTTAACCACTGCGCTATTGACCACACATTGGGCAGGACCGAATTATCAAATCTGAACGCTCAACCGCTCTCGCTTGTGAGCAATGATCAGGTTGCCCGATCGTCTCAAGCGGAGACACAGAAACTGTCTTGTTAAATCCAATCAATAACCCCTCGATTAGAACTTCAGAGACAGGTCGAGATCACTGGTCTCATTGAACCTGCTGGGCAATATTTTAGATTACTGATGAGTAGTCGGGGATTTGATTTATTTTCAAGTTGAACATCACACGTTTGATCGCAGTTGTGGCAATCAACTAAACATTCCAGTCAGCTTATTTCTAAAATAACTTACGTGCTTCGCTAAAATGAACTGGCAGTTATAATTTATATGATTTGCTCTAATTGCGCTCACAATTGAGAAAGTAATATACATTTCTTCCTGTAAAACAACCGTATAAATAAGCATTAACCTTTCTTAATGCACATTTTTGTCTGTTTTGCACAATTATACTTAAGTGTCGAATGACCTTGAGGCCGTTGATTGTTGCCAACCGGTCAACGTGAAATTCTCTCATTAAACAACACAATCGAAGGGAAATACGAGGGGCTTACTAACACAGAAAAATGGTAAACATATTGCACTAATTAGAATAGTTTTTTATTTGAGGAAAGAGACGTCTGTGAGTGAAAAAAGTTAAAAAACTTTGTGATAACTTTATGGACCAGGTTCAGAGGAGATTAGCTAGAAGGCAACAAGTGTCAAACTTTTAAAGGGTACATACCAATACAAGTTCTAAAAGCCCATCATGAACTGTTCAGATAAAAATTCAGCCTTACGGACAACCGTATAGACCAGTGCATTTTCAACACAGTCACATTCTGGGGTTGTATTAAGTGATATAATTAAGCTACCCTGGTTGCTGCGTTTTCTGTCGCCTGTAAACTTAAGTTTGGAAACTATTTCACATACCGTCTTGCAACTAGGATGACCGTGACCCATGTTTTAGTGAATAATTGCTTGAACCACAGCTTGTTGACTACTCAGGGATTGTGGGTTCGATTCTGCTATATGCGTCGCGCTGATCAAACCCAACAAGGTCGGAACGACTATCCACCAATTAGCAGGCAGACACTGAGACCAAATGATGGCAAAACCTCTTCTGTACACTTCTGTGGTTGTCATGAATCCATATTCGTCTGCAGACTAACCGAAAACGGTTGAGTGATCTCAGCCTGTGAGAGAAAAAAAGCACAAAGCCAAGAAAATTAGAAAATGGTCATTCAAGATGAACCTGTGGCAGGTGCACATCGTTCGATTCAAAATTTTTGACATTTCTTTTGAAAAGCTAAATGAATCACAGTTTAGGAGAAAAGTCACATACCAGATTTCATATACTGGTTTTTGACCAAACGGTACCAACCTGAAAAATGGTTTGCAGACGGAAATACCACAGATGGTGACAAGCTTTTTATCGGATAACTACAGGAACTTCAGAAATAACACACAGAGTTAGATAAAACAGGTTGTCCCTGGGTAAAGCCGTAGAATGCATAGCATATAGTGGGGTTCTGTTGCTGATTTTCATTGTCTTAATACGTGTTTTCACCTTTAATTCTATCCGAACCGCTTTTCTGCTCGAAATATCTCAGTACCTTAGGAATACTGTCAACACCATATGGTGCCAACAGTGAATGAAAAAACGTATCCACACAAATTGTGTCCAGAGTTTAGAATTGCATTCTTCAAACATCAAACTTACTCGGAATAGCTCAGGATGAACTCAGCTGGACGCGGGACATATGCATGTTAGGCATGCGTTAACAACGAATTTTTACCCAGACACATACCAGGACAGAAGTCTGTCTGGTTCGGCATATGCAATTCGTGAGCCGGAGCAGATAGTAAGTTGAGCGATATTAAACTGGAAAATCATTTCTGATGACTCAGTTGAAACCAGCTAAACCGTGATCCACTTTAGTTAAGTTTCTCAGTAGACACTTGTCACTGGGTTCCTTAACTATATACATCAAGGTCATATCAGCACCGCCGTTGAAGCACTAGGAGCATCCGGTTAAAATCTCTCATCATCGCTGAATATAATAACTGCTTACTGAAATGTACATTAGCCGGGACACTGTGCTCTCTGTTAACTCTCCTTAGTGTTGTTGGGTAATCAAAACAGACAACATTCGACCTCTGTTCGCAAAACTCTCGTTGATCTGCCCAAGGTAAGCTTGCTTTGGGTACGGAAAAACTATTTGAATTCAACGCCGGTTCATAAGCCCTTTGCTTGTCAAGCGTACGTACAGGATATAATTGGTGTGTAGCACAGTGACTCATAAGTGCTTATGCGTCTTCCAAAATAT
Organism: Paragonimus westermani; assembly: GCA_008508345.1. NCBI lineage: Eukaryota > Metazoa > Platyhelminthes > Trematoda > Plagiorchiida > Troglotrematidae > Paragonimus > Paragonimus westermani. The sequence goes on from QNGE01000246.1 coordinate 233,551, forward strand.
GATGCACAAAACAAACTCACCTGCGAGGTTGTTTAGCTAACTACCGGAAGCTTGAATTCATCTGCTTGAGTGATAAACTCTGGTCTTTTTTAAATTAAATCTGTAGTACAGCTCTTGCACTAGCCAAATTAGTATTAATCACACTTGGTTGACTGAGTGTTCAAAAGCTTAATAGGACCTATCTGCACCATCGACCTTTCAGACCTAACTCAACTCACACGTAGTTTCGTGAGTAACATACGCTCGGAATATATGATGGTTTTTTCTTAAGAGTGACCTCATTCATGCGTCGCGTGACCATGCATCTTGTTCCGGCGTTTAAAAATATGATGGCTCTCATCAACAGTACAGTGTACCAGCCAGAATTGTCGCTAATCAGTTGCTTACCATAAACAAACACTCTGTAAATTATAGTTTCTGAATAACACGCGAAATATTGGACTGTCTAACGAGAATGAACCGGATTCCAAAATTTTCACTACTTCTGCGACTGCGTTTTTAAACTCATCAGGAGTAGCCTCAGAGAAATTCGTGTAAATTTGCCCGCAAGTAATGTGTCACTGTACGAAAAACTAAAGTTTATATGTTCATTTTTCTAACTGCAACACAGCCCCATCAAAAGATCATCGTATCTTGTTAAATTTTCGTGGCCTTTGGGAATTAGAGAAAGAACCACACTGCACTTGTGATTTTTTGGAAGTACGCGACGGAGCGTTTGGTTTCTCCCCACTTTTGGGTCGTTATTGTGGACGTCAGTTACCGAACGTAGGTGAGGGAATTCAATCTACCGGTCCTTACATGTGGCTGCGATTTCGCAGTGATTCTACACTCGCCCACAGAGGATTTCAGGCAGTTTATCGATTTTTCCAAGTTGGTAAGTTATTCTGTTTTCCAGTCAATTGCTGAACATAGCTCATAGACTAGATAATTTCTGAGTTATGCTTGTACGTGCAAAATCGAAGAAAGTTTACTGAGCTGCGGACCAAGCTCATAAAGTTCCATGACAATTACACACAATTTGGTGACCAACGATTGATCTGAGTTCGCACGAGTGCGCGTCTAATAGAATGACTTGGAAGGAATCAAATTCCAGGCTAATGTTATGGTTAAATGTTGCGATTAGGTCTTTTAAATTAAAATGGAACAAAGTCAATGTTTTCATAGTTTTTGAGCAAATGCTGTCTATTCCTGACCAGGTAAATTATGAATTATTTGACCACAAAACAGACTATCTGTTATGTACAATCCCGGAAAGTATTCAGTAGATATTTTGTATACTGCACTACTGATTAACAAGCCGGCTGCGTTAAAACATGGTGGAATACGTTTTCTTCTTGAGGCAGCAAAACAACCTGAAGGAAAACCAAGCGCATCAAAACCAAGTCCACCCCATCATAACTTTCATTCCGAAGTGCCAATATAATGCATAATGTACTCTTATACCGCATATATCCTGGCCTCCAAATGTTTTGAAATAGTTATTTAGAGTTGGATAATCAAGGATGTTCAATTACCAGCTGAACTACGGCTAATATCTATAAGTTACATGAATGCTTCTAAAAGAACCCAGTGATTCACCGTTTGCATAACACTTTCCGTTAGTTCTTGTCACGCAGGCATGCACACCCAGCGGTAATTTATTCAAAACCCAACATTTTTAATGGCGTTGCCTTTACGTGAACCTCGTTGTTATGAACGGTTATCATAACCGAGTGTTGATTCGAACACACGGCTGTCAGGTTTTTGGACGAAAACCTAACTCAGTTGGTACGCTTCGGTAGTAAATGAGTAGTACCTCAAAACTAACTGACCTCACAAATGCTGGAGGTATCGCACCAGCAAAAGTAAACCTAATGAAGACGGAAGAGATCAACAAAATCATACAAAATGTTAATTATGATGGCCAAGGTTTCTTTCGATATTCGTTATGGAAGTCAAAAATTCAAGGAAGCCGGATTAGTTCTTCATTTGATAATGTAGACATTGGACTGGGGTGGAAACCAAAAACTGTCATGCAAGTAACCGCGATCCAACCTACAGACTACGAAAAACGTCTGTTTTAAGTCATGTACATTTAATCAACAGGGCAATGACCGAAGCCGGTACCTGTTTTCATTGTTGTGTCAGTTCTGCCGATTCTCAAAAAAAGCAACTGTTTGATGAAGAAAGGTTTTACCCACTGGTTTCAACCACAGTCAGTTTGTCGTCTATGTAAACCAATACGGCAATTCGTTTTGCTCTGCAGTCTTGACTAGTCCGTAAAACGTCGACTTGCAGTGTCAGTGACACATTGGTCACGGATGAACGTAAACATCATAAACAGATTTTTCCAGTATTTCGAATCTGCATTCGGTTTAAACTTTGTACCGATCTTATATAGCACCTACCTAATGTGTGATGTAGAAAAATAATGAATATCGTACAGGTAACGGGTTCGTACTTATGAACCCTCACGTGCTACATCTTCAGCTATGAAGTTGAGAAAGTAGTAAACCAAGAGTTTCCTTCTGCTGATATTACATCGTTGGAATTATTGCCCGATGTATTAATTGTTTGAAAAATGAGGACGGTTTGTTGCAATAAACTGGTGGATGACCTTCTTGAAACAAATCTCTGAATAATATAATCATCGACCACAATTCTTGTGGTTCCTGGTATTTTTGTTAAGTTAAGATCTCCACGAAGGAATAACGATTACGTTTCTCACTTTCAACGACCGGACTGCTGTAGTATTACGGTGTTCGGCTATAACAAAATACCCATAGGTCTGTGATCTGCCTCAGTCTCCCGGAAAAACAAACTAGAATTTAGATTACTAAAACGTTTCTATTCCAAAGGTATGACTGCTGAATTTTTCATTTCACCAACTTCAACCATCCAAATTTCCCACCGCTGTCTTAAGGCCGTGTTTATGGACTTTTTATCATTCGATTCTTCTGTGGTTTCTCGAACTTGCTGCGCGTTATTCAAAACCGCTGTTCGTTGTGAATCACCTCTATATGCACTTGAAAACACTATATACCGTGTCTCATAGTCTGCTCTCGCCTAGCCTTCTTATGGTTTGATGCTTTGAGTAAAGTGCTTATTGAGCCTCCGCTTCTCTGTCTCAGTAATTCTAGTGTCATCGTGTGCAAACGAAATCTAGGGAATGACAACCTGTGCGACTCCGGTCACGTAACTGAGCCGTTCGATGTAGTAGTCTCAAGAAGTAGTCACTCCGATCTTTCAGAATTGCCCGCTTCTAAATGTCTACACATTATATACAACTTCAAACTATTTAAACAGCGTTTGTACAATTTTTTCATTCACTCACACTGTTTCTGAGAGCGCATGACCTGCAGGCTTTGATCTTCTTTTCCAATGACCTACGCAAACCGATTTGGCTTAGTTTTTCAGGAATATCAGTTATTGTGGCACGAACGCTGAACACGTAGTTGCAAACTCGCCTCCGTCAGGCCAACCACGTGAACCGTTCACAAAACTGTTCATCTTCTACTGATAAGGGGACTCGGTCTAGACCCTGAAAAGCAAAAGTTACTTTATCTGAGTGGTGTAAAATTTAATAAACCCGTCACGGGACTGAAGGTCAGTTCATCCAAAATTAGTGTCTGGTCCTTTCTTTACACCAAATAGTTTATGACGTTCATTTCCACTTGGAATTCTGATGAATCTTCTGTGGCGTATTCATTACCATATGTGCGCTTATTTGCTTAACTAGTGACTGAATTTGTATTTCCAAAAGTATCTAAGCCACAATTTGTCCAGTGCCATCAATAATGCTTTTTCAGTCATGAAAATAGGCGCATGGCGTACAAGTTCTTTGGGGAGTTAATTCGATTGCTAATCTGTGCTCTCTTATTGGCCACCTGCTAAATGGTTGTCAGTATCCATACTCACCAGTGAGTGCTTTCCGCATACTCTGTAAAAACTGTCCATATTTGCTTAAGGCACAGCTGATGTTATCTATCATACTTGAAACGAACTGAGACCAACTGTTCAGATCTTCTTTTAAGAGCACGCGTGTTGTTGTCTTTGCTGTTGTTTCATGTGAATTCTATAGAAACACACTCGAAATACTGTTGTTGTTACCAAACCCAACCTATTCTGAAGACATAAGATATTTGACCTTCGCAAAACAGTCTTCAAAAAATCTGATCATTCCAGGCGCGGAAAAAGGTCAATGACATACCTACAAAATCTTTCACACTAGAGAGAATTGGGTGTGTCAGCTGATTCGAAAAATCCGTGACCAACGGGATGTTCACTGTGCTTACTACATCACACATCCTGAACGGTTTACAACTCATTTCGGGTCACGGTGTAATATAAAATAGTACAATAATTAACACGGCTTTAATGCTCGATAGTGATGGCAATGGGTTTCGGCATGAACTGTTTGAGAAATGCTGCTCTGGCATTCGTTCCGCTGGATCATCTCGTTGATTCCTGACGAGATAGTGGGGTGGACCAGTGAATGTTTTCATAAATGAAATGCTGAAGCTTCCTGTTACACTTCTTATCTTACCTGGTGGGTCCGCTGTCAAGTTCAGGCATTTTGCTTCTGTCGCTTTTTCAAATCAACCGCAGCCCAGAGTTTTCCTATCTACTCTCTTGAGTTGTGAAATTTACCACACTACTCATAAGTAATATCTTCAATTCTGCTTTTTGAATTCATCACTAACCGTCTACAGTCCTCATTTCATAAGTGACTCAGTCAGACAACCGAAGAGTTAACAGGAGGGAACTGATCAGCATACAGCTTCAGTCATGGGCTGGACACATTTAGAGGCCTGAAAGCCAAACTTAGCTCATTGCTTTCGATTTACTTGTGACGATCTGCATTTCCCATTTTGAAGAAGGCAGGTCGATTGCCTGTACCCTTTGCTGGTTAACGGGAAGCTCAACAAAACTTTTTCAGTGTGATATACAATGAAGTAGACTGCTTAAAACACACCCCAAACATCCAAGCAAATGCACTTGTTAAACTATACTTCTAACCTCCCTCTTGAAATGTCTGCTGGAAGTATTTTGTGGGAGCGCAACCCAAACTCACTTTATGTCTACCTTACATTAACATTCCTCCTGAGACACATGAACTCTACTAATTATGGGTCTCCAATGCACTGACATCAGTTCGTTGTATGAACGCTCTCAGATTCATAATATCTGCCCCAGCTAAGTTGTAAGGACAGGTAAATACTTCACAAATAAATAAATAAATAAATATATGAGCAGAAACCGAATTAAGCAGACAGATACTGATTAGTACTCCAATGGCTGACAGAATGACTTAGTCCTGTGTTTTCCAATGGGATTGCAGTTTTGACGTGCATTGGTTTACGACTGACGGACTACACTTCGCACACGAAAGCATCACTGGCAGAAACCACCGTCGAGACTTTGACAAACGTTCACTCAGTCACATTAACCACTGATCTACCTTGCAACGTATGTTGAATCCGGTTCACATGTCCCACTTTCGTTTTCCAATTTAAACTAAATCGCACTACTTGGCTTTGTGGTCAGCCTGTCCAAAATAACTGTTGTTGTGCTCCGCCGACAACTGTGGAAAATTCACGCGCCCCTACTAACTCAGCGCTCTTTGTCGACAAACTATCAAAGAAGGTTCACAAAACTATTGAAAAAATGATTCACAATATAGAAAAATATCAGGCCAAACGCTGTCCCCACAAGTTTTCTTATCATTCAGCTCGTTAAGAAGGCTTTTGAATTCATTCTTGTACCTTTCTCCAGAACACGCGGCTTATCAAACGCTTGCGGTTTCTGCTTGTCGCTCTCAGTTCAAACAGTTTTTAGTTTTCAAAGCTGAGCGATTGACAAGGATGAGAACATAACACCGCCCTGGTGATCAAACTGACACCTGACCGAGCAGAAAGCCTGCCGAATTTCGGAGTCAGAAAGCATGAAAAAATCAAGATGTTTTTGATGTGACCAGATACCCAGCAGCAGGAAAGCTAAAATATTTCGAAAGCTTTTCTATAAACCAGGAGAAAAATGTCTTATCTTTAGCATAGGTGCCGAAACTAGTGTGATAACGTGAGTTTAGCGGTATATACCTGTATGCTCCACTTAGCACTATTTTTCATGTTTACTGAAAGAATGGACGTTTCACACTAGTCACAGAGACCAGATATTTGATTTTTCTGTTTTAACAAAGTTCGTAGGAATCTGAACATTTTTACATCTTTCATCATAAAGAAAGTTACCGTTACGCTGTACGTAGGCTCTGAGCGGACTTGAATTAGGCTTAGTTGAAAACTTAGTTTTGATTTTTCTATGCTTGCTGGAACATTCCATGATCTTTTGAATGCTGATTATTCGGCCTAACTTTATACCTATTTACGTGCACACTTTTCGGGTGGTTAGTTAACGTCCCTATAGGCAGTCACCAAAATGTCCCCCAATGAAAGTGATCTGGATGGTTCGCTTTAAGTTGATAAGAATCAAACCTCAGACCTGTTCGTGTTGTTTACATACTCACGAAGAATATAACTCTCTCACATAATGAAAGAAGAACGAGGTGATTTTATTCAACCTACTTCAGCATCTCCAGTCTACTCTTTGGTTACGTATTGCTCAGTTCACAAACCGTCTTCAAATAATCAGTCTTTGTGATCCTTAGTCACAATGCATTATGTGATCAATGAAAGCGATTACTGAACAAGCAGCATCGGTTTCTAGAACGTTGATTCTGTGTGCTTGCTTTCAGTCTTTTGCATCGAGGCATCTGTTATTTATCCAGATTCTACCTGGCTTCTTAATTTACAGCTGAAATCTAAATCAACTGAAATCTCGCAGCAAATTACGTCAAGTATTTCTTTTCGGAGATTTCAAAAAGTTGGAGGAACTGAAAAAGATTAATTTACGCAGTGATGCAATAAACGTATCTGCGGTTGCTGCTGGTCCAAACAGTTCGACCGTACGATTTGTCGAGCACGTGGGGATGTTCTTGCTTTCTACCCGTCAATCTGTGATTCGAAACGCTCGAAATTTTTCGGACAGTCTGGATTTATGCTTTGCTGTAATAACTAAAAGGGCCTGTTGGTCTAAAATTTGTCCATAGAAAAGGCCATTCTGTTGTTCTTTTGGAACGTTAAATTCGGAATTCGAAGGTTCTTACACGAAGTAACTCGGAACCAATTTGATGCTATCAAGAAACACTACATTTTTTATGAAAAGTCTCACAATAAATGAAAGCAAGATCACTCGCCAACCTTGATAAAAGAAAGCTTCAAGCAGTAAAGTGTTCACCTTGTTGTCACAATTTAAGAACAGCTACCATCTTGTATAATATCACGGGACTGATTGCATCTGTGTAAATCAGCCAGTCAACAACGGAATAAAAATGTAGACATTGGCATGCAAGGCAACAAAACACCTAAATCACGCAATATTTTTAGGCACAAGGATTGCGCTCACAAAAATGATTAGCTTTAGGAGTAGATATTTTGTTTGCTGGATAGTTTATTAGAGAAATGTTGTAATGTCCTTATGTAATATCTTTGTCAGTCCCATCTTGCCACTTGTGTTCACTAAGAAGCCTGTAACCACTTTCAGAAAGCCGTGTTTGTGTACGCAAGTGATCTTAGGCAGGAAGAGAGAAATTGATTTTTGGTCAGTTTGTAAATTCTTCCTGTTGAAACCGGTCGGGTCGTCAGCTGGTTACAAAGTGCCATACGAAGATAAAGAACCCGATGGCGGTACTTTCTGTTCGGCATCAAAGCGTGCCTATTTAATCATCTGTTAATAACCTTAAAGCTTCATCCTACGATGAAAATTACTGTGGAGTAGTTGCATCACACTGTGGATATACATTGTCTGTTGCGACTGTTGTAAATGGGAGCGGAACTTTTGATGAAAGATTTGGGATGTGACTATTCTGTTAAAAATGTAAAAATCCTCCCTATAGACATCGGCTAACTTATATCTCAACTTGAACTGGATAGAACAAACGACACGAAATCCCAATCACACAGAGATGACTCTTATAACAATGGGTGCACATCAAAAGGAAACCTAGCAGCTGTAAATTTGATGATGAAGCACGTCCGAATGCCATCACATCTGACCGTCAAGTGACTGGCTAATTTTTGACCAATTAGTTGACTTAGAGATCTCATAACGGTCTGAGTTGGCAGCACATCATTGCCCTGGTCACTTTCAGCTAATTTCAACTACTCGTTTTATTTCCCACTTCGACAATGTGACTTATCAGTCTTATTCAAAACTAGCACTTCACATGTGAGCCTGTTTAACTGGAAAAATGGGTGAAGTTTCATGGCGTGGTGGATATTGAGTGTTTAGGAAATACGAACAGCTTACCTAATGAGAGTAACCAGGCAACGCTGAGTAGCCAGAAAGCACTCACCACAATTCCAGACATCATTGAGGTGATTGGGCCAAATTGTGAATTTTAAAAGATCAAGATGTGGTTTTATAACTAGACAACGCAACGTGAAAATAGTGGTCGTTTCCGCTGTAGTAGCGTGGATCTGGCCTTGACAATTGTCTGGGTGTGCTGGTATTGGCTGTGAAAACCTGCCAAAATCTAGCCCGTACTCCGTTTCTGCCAGTTGACTGAAAACTACATTTTAATTATTGGTTTTCTAAATCAGTATGAATCCATCGTCTGCTATATATACTCTTATCGGCTTTCCAAATGGCCTAGTTGATACGTATTTTTATGTACTTGGGCATTTTTCTTCGATTAACTTGATGGGTAACGTTTCCAATCTTCTTTGGTATGACGGCTGCAGGCCAATAACTTTCCGACTAAGGACCCACTTTACCAAACAGTCTGCCTTCTTTGAGTTCGTTGGTAATACACATTCACGTCTGATCCCACACCCATGTTTGTGAGACAGACATATCAGCTACTACAAACTTGATCGATTTATCTCTGGACTTGATCGAATTATCGCACCCGTTCCCGGCCTACGGATAAATCAGGAGAGAAGCCGATAACTAGCTCTATCTTATCTCCTGTGTGTTTAAATCAGCAATGTGGTTAATGGTCTATTTGAATCGTCTCTAACTTGTTCATTTTTGCGCCTGGTGTCATATGACTATATTGAGAAGCACACAGGTGGTCATTACATATAAGATTATTCGTGCAAAAGTGTACATTGTTCAATAGTTGAAAAGTGCTTATCTTCGCAAATCATGGGAAGTTCTTTCTCTCAAATGATTGGCCTTATAATATGCCCACGAGCCGCCGAACCCTTATCAGCCACCGTTCAATCATTTAATTCATCTAGCCTATAACAACTTTCTGTGAAAGTTTCTTTCAAGTAGTGCGAACCACAATTCCAATAAATTTGCATCCATTAGTTACGACTGCGATGGTTTTTGAAACATTACATATAAATCGGTGGATAAAACCAAACGACTTGCACAAGTTTTACTAGTCTGATTGTATTCAATGTAAACAGAGAGCACTAATGATTCTATGGATTGAGCGACGCCAAAGTTACCGTTAGGTGCAAATAAGTGGAGAAAAACCAGACATATTCAATTTTTAAGACAGAATAATGTCAGTTGCTAAAATAATTGTGCTCGGATGTTTTTGCGATCGAAGTCAGAGAAGACCAAAAAGAAAGAAAAACCAAAGTGTTGTCTATCAGACATTGTCCAGCATTGATCAAAGTATGGTTGACCGGGGGCAACACTGATAAGTGAAGCGTGTCCTTCCTTCAATAGAACGATCCTGATTGGCGAACTGCTTGAAAAATACGTCTGGTGTTCCAACTTTTTGAGTCACTTCGGCGTATGAGTTCTTGAAAAAGGAAGGCATTGTTGTGACATTCTGTGGTAAGCTGTTCCAGACTGCAAATTCGTGGACCATAAAGGACTGTCAATTTTACGGCCTAGTAGAAGCTATAGTTTTAACGCGTCTGGATAATGCGGAAGCACATATTTTGTCAGATGATGACAACGTTGGTGGCGAACCAAGTGTGATGAGATTAGGTCTCTTCTAGGTTATTTTTAACGCACTGGAACTGTCCCGGTGTATGTGACAAACCTAACGTTGCAGTGGACAAAGCATTACAACCTGTTTTATAGCTTCTCCTCTTGCCTTCTCAGTGAGGGCAGTGTAATTTACGGGATGAAAACGGTAAATTGAATAGTTAACCGGTGATGAAGATGCGCCCTGTAAAGGGATGAGCTGAAAAACACGATCAGTGGAGCAAAACAAATATCTCAGCTACCATTCAAAACCCCAACTCCTCTTCCTTAGGCAATATTCCACACAAACTACTTAGATTCCACTCATGGATAGTGTCACCAAGCCTTATTGTCAATTCCAATCCAAATATTGGGGATGTATTATTCTACACTTATGTTAGACGAGGGTCGGCCCTCCATAAATCAGTGATGTAAACCGTTCAAATCACCTTACAGCCTGTCCCTTTCCATCACAAGGTACATTGGGTCACAGCAGTGAAATCCTTCATGTGAAACCTTGTGACGTGTTTCCAACCAGAAAAAGGCTATAGGAAAATTCACAGTCAACTTAGTCGTTGAAGTGACAATTTTTGTAGCAAGATGTACGCCAGAAGAATGGTGAAATATCTACTCCTAACTACCGCATTTTGCATATATAGTTAGTCGAACTTTTTCAGTAAATCAAAGAAGACTGATAACCGGTTTTACTCACCGTTTAAGGCAGAGCGCAATTGTTGCTGCATGAAAATCCCCTTCAAAATCCTTATTGGTTTCTAAGCAGCATTGCAAATATAATGAGCCTCTCGCACAACTAACTGGTTTTTAATCATGGTCTTTGTGATGGTTAGACATTTCGAGTATAATGTGATCAACTTGTAGTTAGTCATCGCGCCGTGGTTACTTTCCTCAGACATCGGTCTACACAACTTCCAGGTTTTGAAAAACTTGATCGTCAAGACAAACCCTTAAGTAAACCTCACAAACACCAAAATGAAATGATATGATGACCTGGGTATCTATCTGTACAGAGTTTTGACATATTTTGAAATAAACCTTAAGATGGATGTAGATAGAGCCGTCGTTTCAGATAGGCATCTTTTGAACATTAACTTCTAAACTCAATTTTATTCAGAATACTTCTGAGTTCTCCTACAGTATGCTCATTGTAAGTGGTTAAAACATAAACACACCAGAAATCGGCCGGTAGCCCCAGAACTACATACGGTAAAGCATTACTTTGCTCGTTGCTAGCAAGATAGAGGTCTCCAGTCTGTTCCTTATATTTTTGTATACCGTTGGAATCAGCCACTGATAAAAAAAATAGGCAGATAGAAATTTTTTCAGCTCTTTCTCCTACAAGTGTGTCTTTTATCTCGGTCACCGGACGATATAGAACTGTGAGAGAACAAGAAAATAAACTAACCACATTGCTATGCCATTTACGATCACTTGCAGGCAGGTGTTCACAAAAGATTTCACTGCACCAAATCCGATTTCGGTTGGAATAAGTTTTCCCTTAAACGTCAGAGAAATCTTATAGAAATGGACCACTCTGGTGTGCTATGTGGGTGGTTGTCACGATTAGAATCTGGTAACAAGAACTGCGTGAAACCGGAAGGCCAAACGAGTGAAGAAGTGTTGCATTGTTTATTTGTGAAACGAACTTCACGAGCATGAAATTAGTGCGTAATGGGTGACCAAAACGGTGAGATTCTACGAGCTGCCAGTAGTTTGGAATTCATCAAATGAGCTGGAATCATAATGAGAAGATTCATGAACTTATCTTACACACAGTTTGCATCAAAAACCATGAAAAATTAACATCTATGAATGGTCGTTCCCTGCTTCCTTAGGTCAGATGATGTCAACAGCTTGCTTGTAAGAACACAGTGTTGTTCCGTATACGGCTGCTAATTCTGTTCGGCGTACCACAGATTGCGATCGGTTAACTGTATGTAGACAGACTTAATCCAGACTCTTCTACAGGGTAGTTGATCCCCACTTCAACCTTACCGGTTCGGTTTTATCGTATGAACAGAATTTTTCTTGAGGTCATTTGTATACCATCGGTAATATTAAATATGGGTTTGATCATGTGTTACTGTCAGCCAATCCACACACTTTAGTGACGAAAAGAAAGCCAGTCATGATAACCTTGGTATAAGGAAGAAGTGGTCTCGCGTTAGTTGAACGTACGCTTTCGTGCAAGCTGATTCAGACGAATTCAACGATAGTTTGTCGAACAAACCCAATGAGAGTTAAACGATGCATTTACCGAACGGGACGGGAAGATGGGAATCGCGATCTGTAATGAAACTAAATAGTGAACTAATCCGGCGATAGGTGATGCACTTGTACTAAAGAGATATGCCGGGCGGTGTGCAACAAACGTTTCGGTTTGTTACAGCAAACAACTCAGCATAACTATCGGTCAAACAATTGACAGTTAACAGCACAGTATAGTGCATCTTGTTACTTAGACTTAAATTCACCTGTGAAATCTGGTGTTATGTGTACCGGATTAGTTAAGAAGAGGTTGAATATAAGGATGTGTAAATAGGTATATGAATATTTAATCTGAATATTTAATCTGAATATTTAATCTGATATAGCAGATGGTGTATCTGTTCTCATCTTTCTGTTCTAAAATGTGCCGCTTCACTTATTTGCCGTCTGATGGTGAGGCACTAATGACAGTGTGACGGTGCTCAGTTTCATCAGCACTAAGGAAAATGCGGCTTACCATGACCGAATCCAATCTGTTTGTAGCTCCTATCTGGTGGCAACCGTAACATTCACTTATCCGTTCTCCCCCACCTTCTCATTGTCGCCATCAGTGCCGTCCACGTCAAGTTCGTTGGAGTCTGGACAAAACCAGTCTCTGTTGAAGAAGGAAAGCCTTGTCAACATACCTAGCGCACAGCTAACCTGATTTGCATTTCACAACAGTACATATACAAATACGTGTGTATATACTTTCTAGCGGTTTGTCTAGTTTAACCTACCCACAGCTATGGTGTGCACAATAAACAGCGTCGTTTCACACACCAAAATAAGAAAGCGTGAACGCGTGTGCATTCGCAAGCCGAATGCGCAATACCGCACAAAGCATATGAACGATGGATTTCAAACGGAACTGTGCAGTGATTCTGTTCACTCACACACATAGAACAGTTTGTATTTAAGACTGCAAGATCTATCTCAAAAACAGTAAAGTACTATCATTGCTTAGTGTGGTTTTGAACGAGCCCAAAAAACACATATGACTTCACGTTAGCTTACCACAAGGATAAATGTATGAAACTTGCTCTACGTGATCTCAAGTTAAAATGGGAACATAAAAATCTACAAAGTTTTGAACCGTAGTTCTCCAATATGTCTTAATGTCATCTCTCTCTTCGAATGTCAGACAGCATGATGACTAGTTAGCGGCTTTAATCATATTTAGTGGTCAACCCCATAAAATATTTCCATAATATATCCGTGAAAAAATTCCAAGAATATATGATGCCGAATGACATATTGTGTGCCAAATTGATATGAAATAAACGACGACAAAAATACCAAGTGTGCGCTCTACTGGCTTGAACTGAGTCTAAATGGTACACAATACTTATTAGTCGATAGTCGAAATGACCACATCCAAATCGGCATGCGACTCTCACTGAACAGTAGACGTAATCTAGACTTTAGAACTATATAACGAACAACTGTTTTTTATAGGTTAGACACCATTTGCTGCTTATATCATTCATTTCACTCCCATGAACGTTTCGATCAGCTGCTGTAGAGAAGACACAACACCTGAGCTTTACGCTTGCTAAAACTTATCAGTGAAGAATAACCTTGTCACGAACGGGATTTCAATCCCGCCACACTTTCATGAAGCGCCCGTGTTGACCTCACAATGGACGCGACTGAATTACGGTATGTAGACATTTAGCATTAATTGCTTGTGACCAAAGCTCACGTTGTAGAAGACAGAAACTCGAGACTAAGGCTAATTTTAGAAAGTGGACTGAATGAATCGTTCATGGGAGTAAGAAATCTGCCATCGATTGTTAGTGGTGTTTAACGTACATTGCCCAAATCGATTTTACTGTTGACACTTCCGGGTTTCGTCAACAATCCTTCGGATATAGAGTGAACGGACTATTGGATTGCTGTTCAACAGATTTACCGATCATAATTCAGTACTTCGTTTCCGTTTTTAACCATTTTCCTATTTGCTCACTGGTACATAAAAAGCTACCACAGAAGACGGGAAGATCGAGCCACTTATCTAAACCGAGCACAGTACGTTGATTCATCCGAACTTATTGCAGACGAATTGACAGTTATACATATTGCCAACGGTATGGTTCTCCCGAAAGGCGGAAGCGGCTGAAATGAACATTATAAAAGACAAAAAGTTCACCTTTTGTGTTTCAAAGTGTTGGTTATGCCTAATGTCGACAGTTAAACCTACGTCAGCTGGTTAACTGCCGACCAGAATTCTGTAATACCATCATACCGTAATGATCTCGAAATGAAATCAATAGTCACTGGTTAAAAGGATATCGAGAGGACGAGGTTAACAAGAGGACCACATAGAACAGCTTCTGTTAAATCCGCAAAGTACGAAACCACCCTTTGGCATGAAAAGGGAGTTATTTTTCTCATGTTTATGTCTCCACTCTTCTTGCTTAGTTTTCGCTCATGCTAACCGCCACTACGAGCTTTTGTCTGGTCAGATCTCATTCTATCACCCGACTGCTGACTTACTAGTTCACATCAGTCTACCATACGTATATCAAGTCATGGTCAATATCGGTGGCTTGTCTCGGTGCCATAGATCAGAGTGAACACATTAGATGTAGTCACTCTGGTCAGCACACTGATATTTTTAACAGACAATGTTCTCATAGTTGTCCACACCAGTCCAAATTTAAGAGACAACCTGTCATAGTGAAAGGTGGTGGCGATGATGTTATGGTCCACAATTTGTATTGTAATAAAACAGTTATTTAGAACACTGGTCATGACATGAAGTACTTGCTTGTATTTGAGTTCGTCTTATTGCTTAAAATGATTACTTTACGTTTCAATATCGGTCACCGCCTAATGACTGTGTAAACCGATAATCATTTACGGTTGAGTGGTCCAAAACTGACTTTGCACGCATTTGAATGGATCAGGCCAAAACAGCAGAACCTCCTGTAGGACCGAAAGCTTTCCCGTTATCGTAGACGACCACACTGGCCTTAGGGAAAGAATGGTTTGCCAAGCAACTCCGATTTGGTTTCAGCCCGTCACCTTTCGCCTCAGAACGGTCGTAGAACCTGATTTGTACATGTTTTCCCTCAACAGTTCAACAGATAATGATTGGGCCGTGGCTGAAACTTCCTACGTTCATATTGCAGTTGAAGTTTTTCTGTCCACCGGATAGCTTACTTATAGGTGCTCATGTGACTGGGACAGTACAAACAAGTTATGGGCTGTTCGCGTCAGGACAGAACTAGATTACAGTTTGTGACGCTGTTAATTGAAATATGGAAGTTGAACCGCAGTACTTCATTTATCCGACACTAGAAAAAACTCGCAGCGACCTTAGATTGAGTGTTTCACAGTCAAAGTGCATTCATACTATAAGGTACCACGATAGCAATGACTCTGTTGTACCGGGTAGGACAACTATTCTATTCCACTAACCGGGAGCATCTGTTACGATTCGGTGGGATATTTTAGATAGTAGGCGTACACGATTTTTTAGTTTGATTCACCCTTGGCTAGTGAATACTTGCTCATGTGAAAGTATGACAATTAACTGATACTTCTTTTGACCAGCGCCTTATCTGTTGAGAAGTTGGCTGCATAACTGGAATCAATGTATCCCTCAGATAATGTTGCAGTTAGTTTATCCGAACAGTAACAGTCTTAGGATTGAACGAAACTCGTTATGTACGTCACATCTGGTGTCCAGAGGTAATCATAACAATCGATCGCTTAGATAAGCTGGTTGAACTATGATAACATTGGTTAGCCGTAAATACAGCCACTGACCACCGAAAAGTATTCGGCTTATAATAGTGTCTTCGACTATTCTGACTTTTTACCGCCCATAGGTCTTTCTACCTGATGCTGCATTCTACCTGTCGTTCCGTGTATCAGTATGTGAACAGTTAACACAGCATTCTGCTGTTAAACCGACTCTATAAGTCAGTTGGTCGATTAACTCTGCATGCAGGTGTGCATAAATTTTGGTTGGCTTGAAACCTGTAGGTCTCATTCTATGGCTGAAATCGTCATGGTACACTGAATAGTCACTCTGTTCTACTTCTACTAAATACGTGACGTTTGTTAATGGCCTATTGTTACCTAATTTTTGTGGTCCACTAGTTTCACCATTTGATAGGTCACTACGAAGAACCGTTTTTTTAGATCGTGAAGAGATGATATATGTGACCTAACTTAACTACTGATTTGTTGTTTTTTAAGATTACAACGGGCGAAAACTATACAGATACAATAGGCTTATCATTGTCAAATGTGAAATCAGCCTACGAAGGTCGATGGACCAGATTAAACCTATCGATCCACTCTGTTGTGCGTACGCGCATGCGTGCACAGCTGAACAGTGCAAGCGCGCTATCGACCGGACCCAGTGTGGGTCTTAGAGAATGTGATTGACAGCTGATGCGGCGCAGCTACGGTTGGTTCAGCCATCACTTCAAAGTCAAACGCGCCTGAACAAGCTAAAGAGTAAAATCAGACAAATTTGGTCTACGGAACGAGAAATGGAAAACAACCGTATGATGTGGCAGTTTTAGTGCATTTTATCCTGCTTTCTGAAATTTATTGAGAACAGTATCCTCTCTCTGACATCAACTAAACTGAACATAACAGTTATGTTCATCTTGAAAGTTCAGTCGAGCCGTTTTGTAAAGAAGATTTACAGTGTGTTTTCCTCTTGTTAAATTGCGTCGGTGGTGCATCTAATTTTCATTAACAGCACTGGAACCCCAGCCACCCTCTAGTGAGGTAACCGTATGGAGTTAAATTCAAACGATGACCTCGCGATTAAAATTTCCGTTCAGGATGAAATAGCGGAATTCGTGAAGGTTGTTCAGTAATGTTAATACTGATGGTATGTAGTACCATTTCTGACGGTATGGTCTGTGAATCACCCACCGTCGACGACTTACCATTGATGAGCGTTAACAAGGACGAAACTCGAATCTATGATTTCTTGGAGGGAGTGGGCTGAAACGTCTATGTGAACGTACAAGCCGGGATTAACTTCCAATGATGTTCGAGGTATTTCATCCGAGGCCGGGTTGGCCATAAAACCCACATAAATACATGTCACATAACGTATCAGAACAAAATACATTGGGTGGCAACTTAGGCGTTCAGCTACAATTCCTCATTCGACGTTATTCAAACTGTATAACCAGAGTAGAATTTCTTAGGTGGTCTGAGCTTGTCAGCTGTACTTATAAAAATGAACTTATACGAAAGCGCTACCATTTAGCTTTTGTTCAATGAAGCTATTATTGAGGTCTTAACGAAGTGGACAAACTGCATGGTTCCTTCCCTGTCAATTCGAAGCTTCTAAATGTGTACCAACCGAAAACACTCTATACATAGCAAACTGCAACACAAACCGTACGTGCCTGTACAAAAGGTGGGTGGTTGTACTTTATGCCACGCAGTTCAAACAGAAAGTGGGTTGCATAACAAACATTCCGTTGTGTTCACTGCACCTCTGCCACTCAAAATTTCATCGTGAACATATCTACGTATTAAACACTTTAACCTCTCGCTCGTTTGTCCGCGTCTTTGCTCTATATTGTGAGAGAAGTTGTAGGTCTATCATATGTAGGCAAACGGTTTTTAACATCAGCAGTTTTCGGATGTTTTGAACAATAGTATCGTTCTTTCCACTGAAAATAAAGTTTTAAATTTGCGCACTACCTAATCCCTGCTTGTTTGGAAGTTGAAGCAGGTACGCCTCAGTGTCGTTGGATTGTAATGATGATTAGCAAAAGGTGCTGATCTCATAGTGTTTTTACTGGGACCCGATAGAATGAGAGCTGCTGAACTATCATGTCATCCGTCAACTGAGTAGATTCGCCTGTTGTTACCAGTTCAACCTGACCATCTGATTAATCACTCATTTTGTAGCAGCGTCACAGATCTACAGGAGTATGTTATGAATACTGAGGATTCACTCAGCATTCGTTCACATTTGTCAATCAGTTTAAGCATTAGGCGGTGATGATTATTGTAGCCTATCCACTAAAACTGTACCTGAATCACATTTTTGTAGATTGAAATTATCCACACCGATTTTTAGTAGGCTACTTTTCACACAATATCCCTGCCAGAGGAATTATCTAGAGGTGCGTTGCATATGGTTAGCCAGTTTATATAACGGGAAGTTCACTGCTTATTGAATTCCTGCTACTGGAAGCTTGGAATTGTAACAGAGGCCTGGCATAAAATCTTGAGTCATAATCACATGGCTCTAACAGTAACATTACTCAAGAGATAGTGCTGTTACAACGGCTTATACGATAAGCATGTTGGCTACCACCCTAGTGCCCAACAATAATCAAAATTTTCACTATAATCTTTCAGCCTATTAGCTAGTATGCAAATCTGGTTGTGAACAAAGGAAGGGTTCTCTCCTCTTACTGTCTTGTTGAACCTGAGAAGCCCTCAGGTCTCGCCTCCAGACTGGCTCCAGGGATCACGGAAGCCGAGTTCACACATCGCCTAACCGTTTTATCGCTCAAAAGGGTACACGTTTGATCAGTGTCTCTTGGCGCAATGTAAGTATACAGTTTCGTGCAGCTTGTGTGATCCCGTTCCAAGGAGCAGAGAGGCCAGTTTTTGTTAGGGGTCTAATCCGTTAGAAGCAAACATGTGTTACATCAACTTCTGTATTCAATTTCTCAGATAGCTTACATATTCTGTCCAAGTGAATCTGAAAAACAAGATATACTTACACTGTGATGCTGCACATTGGTCTTCTGGTGGAGTACATCCTGGTATGCAAATAGCACAACGGTACTCAGTTTCTTCGTCCTACCAATTCAGGTTCCTACATTACACATGCATGGTGTCCTGATTTCACCAACCTATAGAAGTGAGACGACCATGTTTGATCATTTACACTCTTCACCTGGTGTTCCTGTTTAACCAACGGAATTTAGGAAATAAGTTTAGCTCTGTGAGTACTGTTTTAAATGTGTGTGGAGTAGGCACTTGAATTATCTGGCGACCAGTAAAACACTTGCTAGTTTGCCGGAGGCACATCACATTCCAGAGGTTAGCGCCGATTTCCAGCTGCTAGCCATTTGCTTTATCTCATCAAGCTTTCAGCCAATCATTACCACTCAGTGACTCTCACCTACATGTTTCCACTTTGACATTGGTCTTATACCACTTCATCGAACTCAGTGGTTTGCTGCTTCGACAAGCTCGTTAATTGTGGTTATTTAAAACATACCTCACGTCGGGAAGCCACTCAGGCTCAGTGAGAGATGATATCGAATTACTCAATCAACTCTTCATTGGTAGATCACAGGTGTACACTAAGTCCAGTCGGAGGCGAGATTATTAGTCTACTTGTGAGCTTCTGGTGAGTGAATTAGGACAATTCGTCGCCGAAATACGAGAGCTTTGGTGAAGTTTATCAAGACGAACGTCCTCAAGCTTTCTGGACACCGACCGCGCGGAAAGCAGGAGAGACGTTGCACTTGTTTCCCTGATTAAATATTTTGACAGTATATATGGGGACATAAGTCCTTGAAGGCAGAATCTTAAAACAGCTTTAAGCTCGTTCTTTCACTCTAGTCCATGAAATACTCAAAGCATTGACAACCTATTTTTTGCTTTACTGGCGTGAACCAACGGTAATTTACTGGTTTGATTTTTCACTCGACTTGCTATTGTGCACTTAGTTCAGTTTACAGTAAATTAGTCAGTTCGTCGCGGCTAAGGTCGAGGTTGGCTGGATTTTAGACAGCATATGTCACGGCTGGCGAACTGTTAATTAACCGGAGGCTGATGCATCACGCTAAGACTTGAGCATGGGGCAACACAAGATCACACCACAAATCAAAATCTTGACTGCCAAGAAAGAGGCAGCATTGGTGGCGAGTAATTAGAATGCTTTAAACGGTTCGCTTTGATGGGCAATGCCTATGCATAAACGAGTCTGAAACTTATGGCACACTTCCATCAGCTGGAAATCACTTATCTGCAAAGTAATTAGAAGAATGAAAGGAAACTTAAGAGAAGAAGGTTGCAAAGTGAAGATAGCAGCACAGGCTGATAGAAGCGTTTCATATTTACTTGTTTTAATGTCACTAATTAAATACACCGACCCATTATATGTAGACTATCAATGAGTGTGATATTCATGGTAGAAACATGTAATACAACCGTGAAAATCAGCTGAAGAAATAATCTTTGTGAAAGATAGGTCCTGATATACCGTCTTACAAAATAACCCCTACCTACACTCTATTTTGTGACCATTGTTTTTAACGTCTTCAATGATTTTTATATTAATGGAACATCCACAGTTAGTTGCAGCCGTTTCATTCTCATTGAAATTCCGGGAGACCTTTTCTATAACCAACCACCAGACTCGAGATTCACCGTTGTTAGAGCTCATCAGTAACGTGTATCTTTGCTACGACTGAGGCTAGAACTCCGGCTGTATTTTCAAGAAAACAACCTTGTTGACCACTGCGCCATTGGCTTCACATGATGAGGTGACAGTTGCCATCAGCTGTAGATGATGATCAATTTTTACAAAACAGGAGCTCCTACTACTCATCAGTATTCAAAACTACCGCTCAACGTGTTAGTACTTTCTAGCATTTCAATTTGGACAGAAATCTTAACTGAGAGGACATGGACTGAGGTTGAAAGCGCTGTTATCATTTATTCTCTCGGGACGATGGGATAATCAAAGCATTACTCATGAGCAAACGTAGCTGAACGTTCAAACACGACAATTCAGTCGTGTCTGGTATGAAATCAATGGCGCACTGGTCAACACGGTTGCCTCTGAAAGCGTGGCTGGCGTTCTGGTCCCGACCGTGACAAAAATGTGCACTACTGACGAGTTCTAACCAGTAGAAATCTCCAGTATAGTGCTTTTTTCGAAAGGGGTCAAACAGATTTCTTATAAGGATGTGAAAGGTAAAATCGAGTAATTTTTAATTTTTTCAAAACCGAATTCCTGTAATACTGACTGTCAGACTATCTAGGCTGGAAACAGCGGCAGTTGTATTCCAGTATTTGCTGTTATTGATTTTCTCAGTTCCCAAAACTTCTTTGGGAGTGCTCACCACGAATAACGATTCAGCAGGTTCGAATTTCACTCCCGTTGAATTATCTCGCTTGCGTGGTTGCTTTCTCGGTCAGGACAGTATTTCAGCGCGGTATTTTTATGCTACTATCTGGCAAACTAGTAGAGCCAAATATTTATGTCACAGTATTACTGAACCCAGTGTAGCCTGAAAACATGTTTGGTAGGTTGTGTGTACACTGAACAAAAAGACCGCGATAGTTCTGTTCGTATGTTGGAAAACTAAATTTCAAAGTCCACCTAATTTCTGAATGGTTTCTTTTCTTTTGCAACCGCTAAGTCATCATTTAATGACCTCGCATGAGGTTGCATCAGTAAAATCGTCAATTAATTAATTTGCACAGTTTATTTTCGTGAACATACCTAAACAGGTAGTCATTGTCAAGTTTCTGTATATGGAAGTAACCCGTAACCAGTCTATCCATTTCATACTTGAGGAGGCACAGTCCAAATCACGAAACGTTACCGATGTGTATTCAGTACTATTAACAATACTATTAACAATAGTAATGGCGTTGCTGATATCTTTTAGGGACGTGGACAGCAAATATCCATCAGAGCCCCGGAAGATTTATCATCGCAGTGAAAGCTGACTATAGCATATATATGGCCAATCTTGTTCTGCTGAAATTTCTTATGGTCCCCATCGGTTTTCTTATATAGCATTTTTGGCTTAAATAAGGAACACAGTCTATGACTAACGAAATAAATTTTACATAAATTCGCACCGTTATTGAAATTCTTTGAAAAGCTGACTTCTATCTTGCTTAACTTGCTCAGTTTGTCACCGTATAATTTATACAAATCGAGTGTAGAATTAAGCATTAGTCGCATAGAGGTTAATCATGGAACAGTGGGTTTTTATTAAGCCGGTTTCACAAACCCGGTAACTGTAGTGCTGCCTGAGCGATGCTTCACATACGGTTTCAGAGTGTCTTACGACTAAGCAACCAGCTGAAATCATGCATGCGCTTCAGTGTGACAGCCCCATCAAAATCCGTTTCTGTTAAATTTTGTATGATTCATCTATTAAATTGACTGTCCAAATAAAAATCAGCTGAATAATTTATAATGACAGTTCGTTTGTTGCCAAAATTGATTGATGATGATTTCGTATTTGGGATGATATGGTTTTATTGCAGAATTCGAATTGAGTATTCTCATTAACAGCATGTGACCCAAAACACGGGTCCATTTGTGTATGCACAGTCTGTAACTGTTAGACAGAATCCCCAATTAAATCAAACCGTCGTCCAGCCTACTGTCACAGTTGTGGTTACTGCTGTGTGGCAACCAGAGAGCACTCATATAAAAACCCCTTTATCACGTCACAAAATGGTACATTCTGCCCTTATCGTTGTGTTTTCCATTTACACTTTTGTAACCGCAGTTCAATCTTTTTTCAGTGTCAGGCCAAATGCCGGACGTTTATCGTAAGTCAATATTAATTTTGCGATGTTTGCTTCAGTGCATTCAAGAATGTTTGCGTATATTTTTTTGTTAAATACTGATTAAAAAACATATTTCCCGTGCCTGATTGTTTACCAACATGACTGCTTCGTTTGCAAACTTGTGCACTGTGATGTCAGTTATTATTTTGACGAAGTGTTCACAAGCTAAGGGGCCTGTTGGCAGAAAAACTAGGTAGTGCATCAGTGCCAAAAGCTAGGAATATCCTCATAATCTTTAAACGATACTGGTTAAACTGCTCATTTTTACTAGTGTGATTCTTTTCGGTATGAGTCTTTCAAGAGCTTGAAGTACCAAGTAAACTGTAAGTCGCATATAACCAGAATAGCAACAGTTAATCGACTAGTGCAGGTTATGAGATCCAATCAAATGCTCCGTTTACTGACTAGCCACGCGCGCAAATGTTGTTATTCGAAGAACGGTTCTTCAGGTACATATCGTATATTCCACATTAACTTCACAGGGACTCCAGCTGGTTAACCAATCAAAGTGTGACACGCTTATGAAAACCTGTTAAAGTTTGTCATGCTCCGTTTATCCTCTTGACAAACTTTAGTTGGATTCCGTTATTCGTTGCCCATGGGACCATTAATTTCAAAAGGCGGAGCTCGAATTAGATATAGCTACCTGCGTGGGCACTGGATCCCTGGCAGGATATGGTGATTACAAGCAGGTGTGTGATTTGATGGTTTTTCATTTCTGGGATGGAAACCAGCATCTGCGCACGCTTTCCAAGTTGACATGTAAGGACTGTTGGATATGCTTGATAAGCAGCGCTGAGTTGGCGCTAACTAGAAGTTGCACATACATAGCTATCGATTCGCAGCACATTCAAATGTGTTAACTGGGCTTTTGGGACTGGTCAAGAGAAAATTTCGTTAGCAACCGCGGACTGCTCAACCTGTAGAACTTCACCTGTACTTATACGTTCCTCATGACGCCGTTTAACTGGACATCATTTCCTAGTGCATACGTGTTGATGCGGTAAACTTACGATAACGTTGGTGATGATTTATATGAACGAGATGGCTTCTACTAGGGATCGTTTCACAATCTGAAGAAGGTGTATGGACCACACAGGGCTTTCCCATTCGATGTTTGTTCAGTCAGTGGTGTCAAGGTAACCAGATCACTTATAATTTTTCGATTGGTGAACCATAAACTATAACGTGCTGTAGTCTACAAAGACCTGTCTCGGATGCAAGAGCCACCACATGACCACTTTTCTTGCTACCTTGTCAACTGAAAGAACATTTAAGTTTGATTTTGGGTGCCAAATTCATATTTAATTGTGATCTGTATAGATTACTGCCGTATGGTCACTGCTAGATATTCCATTCACAGACACTCCTCAGCAAACTCGGATACAACTAACTAATTCCAGTGATATAAGACGTGTCTATCGCCCGCATGAATGTGAATTATTAAAAACGTAAAAAATTACGAAGACTATTTCCTTAGTGCGTTCTTTCCACGGCAGCCATCACCCCCATTTACATCGCTTTGGAAATAGAATCATGAGACGGGTTGCGTCTGTGAGTTGTTGAAGTGTAGAGATATGCAGACGGGTCTTTAGAAAACAGATGTACCGCGGATCAAGTAGGACAGGACGGTGGTTAAACTTTATTTAAACAGAAACAAATCAATTGTCTGAGCTTTTCAGTAAGTCACACAACATTCGGCAAAATGGCTGATAAAACTAAACTTCAAATAACTGAAAGAATGCTTCAAAAAATTGACTAACCTGAGCGATTTGTCAAACAATACCCGTTTCTTGTAACTGATTAGTAGGATGCAAAGGTACTGTAGAAGTTACACACAGCGCTCCATTCAATATGGGATAAACACAAATCTGTTGTTTGGCTACGTGGTCGAAACGATGAATAGGGCATTCCTCTGTCGTACCTGTGGGCGTCAGTTTTACATCTTACCTCATTACTTGCATTAAAATCGAACCTCAAAGCACCGACCCTGTTCCTAGGCATGCTTCCTTCCGCCTTGCTATGAATATTAGAAAACTGTCTGAACAAATGATATGGAAGGAACAGGCGTATATAATACCTTAGGCAGTTAATTCGCAGCACATTTCATTGTTACGAACCACCATGAGTTCCAGATTTGTTTCTCTCTGGTGGCCTACTTTGTGCCAAACAAGTCAGCGAAATTGAACCAGCAAGAGCACAGTATAACAACCCAGATAACTGCAAGTAAGCTATGCAGTACTGAGTCAAGTGTTCAGGAGAAACTGGTCCATTTACCGAATTCTGTTTGACCTCGAAGCCACGCGTTGTCATTGACAGTGACGCACGCCACAAAAAAATCCCCAAATGCACAGTAGTATTGTGTGGACACTTTCAGTAAGTTTCCGATCGTCGTAAAAGCATTCAACTAGCATGACGCGTTAATCAGCCTTTTTATTCTGTTCCTCACATAACCAGTAAAAAGCTCGATATTGTGTGAAAATGTAAATAGACAATGAGAGTATTACGAAACTGTTTGTTTAATTGCCACTTATTCCTGATGAACCATTCCATATTTTCAAATGATCGTTAAGGCGTGATACTAAAGGTGTAAAAACCATATGGTTGCCTATGTTCTTTCAGTGAGGTGTACAGATTAATAGCCGTCGTCACTGTTCATCGTCTTTATCAGACGTCAACCTTTCTTGCCTACTTTGTACTATACACTTAGCCTCTCTATTATCATAATTTGCCACGGACTCTTCTTATCCTTGAGAATCCAGTGCTTTGATTCTAAGCAGTCATATTCTTCGCCACTACGTTATCTAAGTTTTTGTAGTTACAAGCAACATCTAATAAACGTTATTCCAAGCGTCTTGCCGTCTGTTGTACGTTGCAGACTTTGAAATTTTAGATGCAACTTGAACCTCGCTCATAAACAACCACAGCTTTTCGATTCACGGAGACCTTCATGTCAGTAACATTCAGCGAGTTTTGTTCTTGTCACAGCTCATCAACAATGAAAAGTTCGCATTCTGATCACTACGACATTATCGTATGTGAAAACTTAGGCATAGTTTCTTCTAAGTAGTAAGTATCTTACCGGACCACCTGCCCAGGATGCACAACAACCATTCTATTCACTGCACCCAATGAAAAATTCGTCATAAACTTGAGATCTGCGATTAGTTACGATTACTACTTGGTAAAGTTCGTCCAACACCTCTAATTGTTCAGTACCCTGGAAGAAACCATCTTGTGATGTCACAATCGCACAGTAATCGTCAAAAATACACACTAAGTCTTACTGAAAGCTGCAGGTCAGTCTAAATGAAGGTGACTGGGAGGAAGTCCGTTAAAAAAACCATTTAGTTTGGCTTTTTTTGCCCACTTCGAGCGTAGTGCTGTCAGACGTCATGAAGTATATCCTACTTCAACCAAGTTACATTGAACATCAGAACTCCGAAGTCAGCTAAGGAATGACCCGTTTTCTGACCAACTTTCAACTTGAGCACAAAATTTGCCGTTTGGCAACCTAAGAAGAGAACTGCCCCTCAAAAAACTTGCATGTTACATTCCGAATGAATTGGCAAATTTTTCACAAGAAATACGAAACAGGTGAATTATCCCTTAAATAATTGAAACAAACTGTCAGAAGAAATGAAGTGGGTGCTGTAAATTTGTGTCAGTACCTGAAAATTTCATTAGAATGTCGTTGCAGTAGGCGGAGTTAATATCTGTCTGGTTTTTGAACCGCTCTTAAGAGACAGAGAATTTGATCAGTGTAAAGTAAGCGCTGGTTTTGTGTTATCACAGCTATCTTGCACTTATAAATCATCAATCAGCAGATTTTGATAACATCAAAAAATTTGAATCTCACTTTTTTAGATTTTACCAGTAATGTTCATTACAACCATCACCGAGATTTCCTGTCCTCATCATACTTTTGTTACGCCATTGTGCTGACCACCACAGCACTTATCTCAGTGAGTACATTTCAGAAGCAGTATAACTGAATGCCAGGTCACTTTCGACTGTAAGCCTTTCTTAGGTTGGTCGATCACTCGGAAAAGTGCGTAATAACTGTTCTGTAAGTATCGACCGGTAACCCCTGGATAATGACGTTTGCAACTAACCTATCCTGTTAAGCACAAGGGTTTGGCTGCCTTATGGGTGATATGCACTCAACCGACAAATCTGTCTCTCAAGTTGCAAACCAGTTCAATCGCAAAACAGATCAGTGCCTGTATCAATATATGGTATAGCACATTCTCAAGTGAGCATCGACTGCAACATCGAAAAACGACCTGCTGACCGTGATAAGTTCGAAGATTCCGGCTTCTGATCGCCACCTGACACTGTTAACTCGTTCCAGGCACTGTTAAATTGCAATGGAAGTGAGTGCACTATTAGGCTGCGAAAGGTCAGAACTATCTGGGTTGTTCGTTCAACTGCTACTGATCTGTGCAGTTTAAACAAAAGTTCCTGGTTTTAAAGCAGCGAAAGTAAGTCAAACTGTTAACAACTTATGACACTTCCTCCCTCTGGTGTGAACAAGTAGACAAGTGGAACTCCATGTTCCAAAGTAACCTTTCAGTAATGCTGAAACCAGAAGACCCGCCAGATTTCCTGGACACTATTTTAGCTGTTGCTAATTCATAGGGACCTAGCTGATTTACTTCAGTGTTCACTCAACTTTAATTGCATTTTTCAGGTGGATTGGTCTACTTGGATATTGCCTACCAACAGAAGTGACCAAACTTTGAAATATGTTTATACACCCGTGCCTAATAGAAGGTCGATGGCACAATGGCCAAGGTAGTTATCTAAAGAGGACGTACACTAGATTTTATGGAACCCAGCCGCTAACAGCCATACACAAGAAAAGGTTTCAAGTTGACTTAATTTTTTCAGAAGAAGTTAGCTAGGAAATCCAACTGAATTTGACAATCGCGTCCAAGTTTAAGCGATATTTAATTTGCATCCTTACCCAGACACCAGTCACTGCGGTTGAACTCATAGTATCTCTACGGTTTTTGTAACCTAACTTCGGTTATCTTGAGGTTAACGGATAATTGCATCTGAACACCTACAGGATGCATTAATTGACTGGTTACCATAGTCTCGGCTAATCTCAGAAACCGTGTAGGTCGCTGTGATGTAGAATGTTTGTGAATGTTGAGGGTAAATCTGCGTTGTGTTCTGTCAATAAAATGTGGCAGATAATCAGTCAAACTTGTGATCAACTGAACCTGCTCCATAAATTTCTATCCATGCGGATATTTCTTTGTGTTTTCGGATACAGGTTTTAGTCGACTGTGGTTGTCCAAATTCATTTTCGTTGTTCCACGCAACAAATCAAATTATCTGACTGACGAGTAAATATAAAGTGGCCTTGACAAAGTGAGTGTATTCAGCTCGCATGAGGAATACAAAATATCATATTGTTTATTCGAGCTGCTTGATCGTCTGACGCTCTTTTGATCCTGAATTAAATACTTACTAAGTGGTAGTTCTGGATAAGTAAATAACTAGTTCTCATGGAACTACCAAACGCAAGAGAGGGCTGTTATGATAAATCTACTGATTCCGATTTCCGGTTGCGCAAAATAATGCATGATTTTCTGCGCAGGCCACAGTGACCACAAATGTTCCTCCGGCCAGTAAGCAATCAAGTGGGCAAACAGGAACGCTGCCTGAGAGGCTCAACCGGACTGTCAACAGCCCACAAAACAACTCACCCTATCCAATCCAATAGAATGTATTTTACTCTATTTGACACACCGAGTAGAATGTAAACCATTTTAATTTCCTTCATTCCATCCTACTAAGTGTGAACGTGTGTATCATGAGCCAGGTATTTTCAGGTGCAGTGGTCAATGCAACAAAGAACTGGTACTAGCGGAAACAGCGTCCATCGAAACAGCAAACTCAGTGCTGTACATCATTTGCGTGATAACACGAATTCGAACTCCTGGTGTAGCTGGCAAACGGTATGAACAAATCCATCGGAGGATAAAGTGTAATTAAAAAGCCAAAGATTAATCTGCCTATCAAGCGGGCTGAATATTGACTGAAGCTTTTGAAGTTCTGCCAAGTGGGCAGCTAGAGTATATTCACTGACTACAAAATGTGTTAAGTTGTTGAAAATAGTAGTACAAGTTGGTCGATACAAAAAGCTGAGGACTGTAAACATTTGCTCAGTTTTCACTAGAATAGATAATGACGGGCACTCGCAATTTGCATCTGGTTTCTTTCGAAGAACCAGACAAGCCAACGTTATTAACATCAAGAGTATATTATGCAATTCGCATCATCATAGTAAACAAATCTATTTGAGAAAAAGAGCAAGTGAATATAATATGCCAAACCGCTGTCCTAATTGTCACATTTTCGAATCAACTTACTGATCAAGATTGAACTTCCAACCCACCACATCATGCAAATTTAGCTTAAAATGAGCTCAATCTTTCATCAAAGCTACCAATGCAGACCGGTTGGATGAATAAAAGTATCTCCAAATATAGTTTAGAAATTCCCCTATCTACTGGTCTACTGTCAAGAGTTAATTGACAAATTTTTCCCCATTAGGATGTGATCAGTCCACAGGAGATGCAGCTAACGTACAGTGTTTGGGAGTACTATCTCAGGCACGCGTAAAACTCAAGGATATTGGTGGTGTGATCATCACTGTCATGTGGTTCGCACGCAACAAATGTGTGGTCCAAACTGGACAAAAATCTAGTGGTACCGTGACCCCAGTTAGTCGTACATAACTCCGATTAGGTGGTCAAATGATGACATGCATCTTTAGTCTATGTTCAATTCAGCAAAGTGATCATGAGCCAAAGGTGTTACCAAAAATTGGCCTTTTGTGACGTTGTCCACTATTTTATGTAAACAACAATTAGACAATTGATGATCATTTTATTGGTAATAGTTCACTTCGAAATTAAGTGAGATGAACGAATTATAAATTGTAAAGTATCTTAGGCAGACAAGATGTGAGTGGATCCATAAATGATCGTTTATTATTCTGGAGTAGGTCAACACAGCTTAAAACCGAATCGAGGCTACATTCGAGTTGTGATCTACACTCGAGTATGAGTGCATGTGAACAAGAAGACAAGAGAGAAAACGACAGAATTACTTTGATAAGTCAGTCAAAAAGTCTGCTAATTTGCAAGAATGATTTTGCTAGACGTTTCAATATTTGAGTCCCTGTATGACCTCCTAATTTACCAAACGATTCAAGCCAAAGTGAGCTGTCCAAGACATGTTGCCATGTGTTGGGTAAACTAAACATCGTCGAAACGTTTTCATCCTCACAGTTTTGATGGCCTCGACAGGGATACGGTTCTTTCTTCAAGCTGAACATCGCCCACATTTGATATATATATAGACTTTCCAGCCAGCCTCTTACGAAAAGAAGCACTAGACTCGAGTTTCCCTCTAATTATAGCTCGTTAGTAGTGCATATGCCTGACACGGCCTGGATTTGAACTCCGGCCACAGTTCCGTAATGTTCTTCTGCTAACCTGGACATTTCTCACATCAACTTCTTAGCGGGTTGAAATCTAGGCCTACAAACTCGTTTTCTGGTCTTCAGTAGAAGTTCCAGTTGGTTCTATACACCTAGTTTCTCTAATTATGAGTTGTTTTCCCTCCCATTATGACCAACCCAAAACTGCCAACAATTCATGTTTTTATATGGACATAATCCGTTTTTTTCCATGTGTTACGAAGACTGAGTAGTGCAAACACATTTAAGAACTAACTACCTAATATCTGCTTCATTCAAAAACTGGGGTAGATTTTTGTTTTTTTATCCGTGTACTTTTCCATGCCCCTTGAATGCATGCCTTCTATGAAAATGCATTTTTGGGCACATTCCAAGTGACCTTCACCATACAAACACTCAGACTTCAATAGGTACGTCAAATGCAACGGAATGTGCTCCAGAGACCCATTGTGCAACTAAAGATCACGGTATTCACCTGTTCTCAATGTAGCATAATTAACATCTATTAAATAGTCTCGTCTCCAATCGATGTCCTGGTTCGGACCTTGTCCACCAGAAATGCCATAAAATTTGTAACAAATTAATCTCATGCGAAAAAGTGCGTGAGTCAGCGGTCGAAATGTCCTCCTGAGTCGATCACGCAGTGTTCTCAAAAGTTCAATACAACTGTAACGGTGTGTTTGTTTTCCATTGTCGCTAAGCTCACTGGTATCCAAATATTAGATCACTTTGAAGATTAACTAACCCATGGACATGTAAGCGAGCTCTTTTGGTTGATGTCGCAATTCTGACTATGACGTGCGAATTTTTACAATCCATGTAGTCAACGAGACATCGGACAGAAAGAATTTAGTGATACTCAGCTTGCGGCAAACGGTGTACAACGTTCGAAAACGCACACTTACATCACTGAAAACATGCAATTCATGATATTCATAAAAGTCAACGTTGCCGCTACACCTTCTGATTAGCGTTAGCATATAAAAGTATCAATATATAAACGCATTGCAGTTTCCCGCGTAGCTTTGATGTTGATTTCTCATGCTGACGCTTCGAATATACATGACGTTGATTGTCGAAGTGATCAGGGTGGGACAGGTTCATTGACAAAATAGGTAGCATTTAAAATTTTTAAGCGGTTCGGAATATTGATCATTTTGAAAGAGACTCAAATATGAGAGGTTTGAATTACTGCCGAAATAAAATCATTGGAAGAGACAGCATGGAAAAGCACAGCAGTCACTATAACGGACTATCTACAAAGCCCGCTGAAGGCTAAGGAATTCTACATTTGTAGGCAGCTACCAACTCGTTCGACTGTCCCGAATAAACCCAATCCAATCATTCAGGAAATAAGCAGCCCAGTCAAGGGTTTCAAAGTGACTAACACTACCAACGCTGTTGTTGAACATGGGGGTTGCGTTATTTTTGCTTAATAGAATGCACGGATTAAGTAACACATTCCAAAAGGAACATTTTGAAGTGCGGCTTGTGGATCCGCAATCCACCAAACATTATTTTGAGTTTAGTAGAAATCTGGCAGTTTACAGTGAGACATTTCGTAAACCACGAGTGTCGCTAAAACCACACGAAAAGAACCCGATAATGGTGTTCTGTCCACTTCAACCGTTTTTTCATTGGGAACTAAAAACTTCGATCATTCAGCCCGTTTTCTCTACTTCATTTTGGGTCTCAGGTCTTCGTTATCGTGTAGATATGAAGGCGGGTGAAATGTGGAACTTGGATGAGAAATTTTTACTAAAACAGTTGCACGATTTTCCATCCAGCTGGCACCATCTACCGATCGAGGCTGCCTTTGATGTGCGAGCCCCGAACAGTACGTTTGTAAGTTTCAGAGTATTTGTCATTTGTGTGAAAATCATACTAGTTTAACATTGCTCAACAATGTGTAGTCGTAAAATGGGAACAAGATAACCGATAACCGAAGTAGTACATTACATGGGTGACGCGCCAACATAACTCGATCGAGAATAACACAACGTCACCAGCATGTTGTGATATTCTACGCTTTAACTATTTCGGGTGGCCTTTCTCGGGAGTGTTGTAATCCAAACCCATAAATGTGTGTGACTCTCAATCGATTTGCGAATATCATGCTAAACAAAACGCCCAAATTATCTGAATTCATTTATACTAAATTTGGTGGGGATATCTTATAGAAAATGTTTGCCTTGCGCCAAGTCAAAGTTAGCTGAAGAAACCACTGTCAGTTTACTGCTAATCCTTGAATTGATGAGGGAACATGTCAAAAAATCTTCAACGAACTGATAGTCAAGTAGCTTGGAAGAGTAAGTGAATCGGTTGAGTCCCCGTTGCAGGCAAGCATACATTTACCAAATAATGAACTCTGGTTAGTAACATAAAACTAAAAGCTGCATTGGTGTCTGTCTTTCTTCACGTGCTCTTATTGATTTTGTCCGAGGGCAAAAACCAGCATGAAAATTTCATCGATGGTAACATCGATAATTACCTTCGAAAATGTTAGCAGAACCACTCGTACATTTATTATTTTTCGTTGTATTCAGCAGATTTCTCTATCTTTTTCTTAAGAAAGTGATGCACAATCAATTTTTTTTACCTGAAGGAGGCTCTGTGTTCTGGCAGTGCTTCCTGAAGCGATTGTTTGCCCTCGGGAGATGTGACTCAATAGTGACGGTGTTCAATAGGTACCACTAATCATCATTTTGTTAGATGATCCCAAAACCCATAGGACAACAAAGAAAAACGAGTTTCGTATAAAATTATATTCATACACACTTTTTCACCCCTTAAAACCTCCGCAGTTGATGGTACATGTTGCCAATATCACGGTTCCACGAGAATTCGACTGGTCTTGCGATCCTAACGATTCTATCTGGCAGAGTCCCAAATCACGGTGTCCAAACGAGAACCCGAACATATTTGGTACCAAAGGAGGGAAGAAATCGTATGAAGGTGAGCAAACTTATTTGTTTGAACAGACAGTTCAGTTACCTACAGCCAACCGTGAGCATTAAGCAACTCGAGGGAAGAATGCCTGTCTTGCACATATGAAACCTCAGGAACTGGAGGATAATCAACCCGAAGAAGTTGAGTCACATATTTATAGGAATAATGGTAACATTTCCCAAAGTAGTGAATATTTGTGATTAATCCCGGTTTAGAAATATCCAATGCAATTGTTGTGTAATTATTTGGAAACTGCAAAAGTCTGGTTTCATACCTTTGAACTCACCCGCAAATTATTGTAGTGTCCACAGTCAGTGAAAATTTTAGCCAGTTCTCTTCAAAATGAATAGCATGCTGAAGATTTTATCTCTTCAGGTCACGTCCGTAATTAATACCCTTACCATGACCTGGCCTAGATCATATGATTTTGTTTCGTTGAGGCAACACTGTTGACCAACGCCTCATTAGCCTTGGGATTGGTAGGACTGATTTATCATTTGTGAACGCTCAGCTACATCTGCTTGCAACAATACGCTCTGCCAAGGTGCACGGAAACGAGGTTATTGTCCTTTTCTGAAACAGTTCGACTAAAAAGCCTGTGTGAGCGATAAGCAAGCAATATCAACTAAACATGTCACCACTAAACAGGAGGAGTGGGACTATGAAAAAACCGAGGTGAGTAGAGCATATCAGTGTGTGCAAGTCAGCTCATTTAGCAGAATCTCTCAGATGTTTAGCAGTACTGACCTTCCCTTTAGTAAATCTTCCGGGAGAAATCCCATTGTCTCACAGTGGATGGTTTAAAGAACTCGCAATAACCGTGCATTTTTCGACAACAAACCCAGGGAGTAA
Organism: Paragonimus westermani; assembly: GCA_008508345.1. Lineage (NCBI taxonomy): Eukaryota > Metazoa > Platyhelminthes > Trematoda > Plagiorchiida > Troglotrematidae > Paragonimus > Paragonimus westermani. The sequence continues at coordinate 267,641 of QNGE01000246.1, forward strand.
ACAAATGAACACGGCATTTGACTTGGAAGCAGCTGATGATAATTTGATTGGCTACGTTTGGAATCGAGAGCGGCTTACATGGATGTCACCTAAAGTGAGGAAAATCTTGCTATCTATTTCATTCTCGCTAGATTTAATAAGAAAATCTAATTTCCCGTCAGTTTTTCTACATCAGAGAGATGTGTGGAGATTACCGTAAGTTTGAGACGTAAATGAATGAGCTAGCTTTTGAAATCCAAAACTATAACTCATTTCCACTGAACCAATCATGAAAGTGGTATATGCATATTCAGCCTGTCACACACATCTGCCAACTAGGCATAGATAATCCCAGTGTGACAAATGTATGTTTTAAATTTTAGAACAAACAAGATTCTATCTTTGTGGCTACATTCGTCACAACCTAGTTGTTTTATATATTCGCATAAACTAACCGTGAAAATGCCGGATTTCCTCACCAGCGGCTACACAAATCACTTCAGCAGAACCATCGAGAGTCAATCAGTAGCCCTGGTTTCATCTAGATTGCGTTGACCTGCTATGTTTATTCAGCAGTTGACCTATATTTGGTTATTTATACGCAAGCAAGAGAAACCGGTTAATCACACAGTTATGGGCCGATCCGAACCGCATGGGCGATCAAAATCAAACCTTCGTTTACACAGCTGTAGGTCAACTGTGCAACACTCACCGAAAATGATGTTCGTCTTGATGCGGAAAGAATAGGATTTATTTTGAAAAGTTACACGAATAGCAGAAGTGCATGAAATGTCGAACAAGAAGTAAACGGCCATTCGCGTCTAAGCCAAAATAAGTCTACAGTTAATCTTTCTCTAAGCAGCTTTTACTGAATCACCTGTGGTTTCACCCAAACACCAACGCATTATCTCATTAGGTATAAGTGGTTGCAGGCGAACTACTACGGTCATATATGTGATGTTAAAAGTTTGCTATGTCTACCACGGTTCAACAACACAGTGAATTTAATAATCTGTCAAACTATTCCTTAATCTAACCAGCACTGTTTGAAAGACCTCCAATATGTGCAAACCGGACATGGAAGCAAAAACAGCTATTTACCTTAGTATACTCCAGTATCAGGTTGAAAACGACGATATTGGCCGCAATAGCACCTTCTGTTAGCAAGGATGCAATCGTTACTGTTTGATCAACGTAGTTTCCTCAATTGCTAACGCTCTGGAATAATTAGTGCATAACAACATTATGGATGCCGTGGATCAGGCAAAAGTTCTATCTCCCAGATACGTTTTTGATCGAATAATTCCTCCTCTCGCATACATTTTTACACTCCTCGCAAATGTTTTCAACAAAGTCGCGCACGCAATCGACTGTGCAGCGTGACTTTTCAAACGTGTACGACAGTTCATATTTCTGTATCCAAAAAAGAATAACCGAATATGCCTCCCAGTCATAATGCATCAGTCGGCGATCATGCGTTTACATATAGACAAACCAAATTAGAGCATTTGATGAAACCGAAATTTCTGGAAAAAAATCATCGGGATATTGTTGTAAGCCACCATTCCATCAGGCAAAACGGCCAACAAAGTACTTTAATATAATTAATGCTGAAAAATACAGTGTGGCTGGTGTTCAATCTATTGCTCGAATCACGTTGAAGAGAAATTGTTTTGGAGAAGCCGAACGTCAGTTGTTCATACTTTATTCTTTTGAGTAACACCCGCTTCATAATCAACATTTTTGCTGAAGTAAGTGGGTTTGAGTTAAAATTAAACAAGTGACTAACGTTTCACTTAATACTTAGGCTTTGTCTGATGGCGCATGTGTATACAGAAATTAACATTCTGTTAAGCCTGATAGCCAGCAAGTTTATGTAGGGCTAATTTTAGTAAGGACTATTACAGTACTCGTCTTGAAAAAAGCACAGCACAGTCCTTTGCTTTTGCGCGGAGGGTGAACTGCACAATGCCTCCTAGCAAACTATCATAAGAGAATTTCAGTCTGCCTTTTGTCTGAAAACCGATTTCGTCAAAATTGGCTACACCAGTTCTGATCCTAAAGTTTCGAATATGAAAATTCTAATGGAGCTGATGTAACTATCGGTATGCACACGTCCAGACGCCTGTAGTTGATTTTAAGCATGTGGGATATTTGAGCCTAAAGTTGAACGGTCAAGAGTGAAACCTAGGAGACTGGAGTGAAATAGGACGTACGTTGTTGAAAATGACGTAGAACGCTGGAAAAGGTGTGCAACACGATTGAAAATTTGTCGGGCAATGCAAAAACATTTTGACTGGAAAACTTCTACGATTAACCGTGTCACTGACAACAAAGACCACTTCAAGATGGAGTCCAGTGTGTTATTGTAAATTACCCTGATCTACCCTGAAAGTATCAACCTACTTCCAAGTACACTGACAAACTGCAAGTCCTTATTTCATCTGGTCTATTACGAAATAGACAACATGAGGATAACCATAATTGTCAGATTAGAACTAAGGTATGGCTGGTTCGAAGGCAACCGTAAAATTTCACCTAAGTGGTTACTAGATGGTGATTGCCTTGGTAGTTTGAGTAAGAAATTTACATTATCTTTATTCTATAATTAAGTTCTTCGAACTGTCCAAAAAGGTTTTAAGTAGTAAAGTTTTCATTTGTTGAGGACGGACGATCGCACTACGCACACCACTACTGTTCAGTAGTGGGGCAGGAGCATGGAATTTGACATCGAAGTGACCGTGGGGAAAACACAAGAATAAACATTGGGGTTCAGTGTGACACAAAAAGATTCTCGGCACATACAAGGACTGGGCATTGGCGTCCGTGGTAACCGTGACGTTCCAGTACGAGTATCATACAGGGATGAGTGGAAATGTAAGTTGCCATGGTGAAACGCATAGCCTATGTGTTGGTTTTCTGAATGCACAATTCTTGTGCCCTCCACGTTCTTGGTTCACAGCACCAGTTGCATGGCGTTTTGTGAAAGACATAGCAAGTGAGCAATCATTTCTCAACGCTCCCAGTGAAGATTACTCGCATGAATTTGATGTAACTTAAGCAATAACCCTGTGTTCCTTTTCCCACAGTCTCTGTCAATTTAAAGATAACAGAAGTGACTACCTTCTCAAATCCTCGTTGCCCCTTACTTTTTCGTTATTGCACAGAGTTCAACGATAGATTAGATAAAATATCGATCCAAGATCCGACCTCGATAATCGATGGACGTCGAACGCTGTTTGAGGTCTATCCACATTTGACTATTTCATCGTACGCTCCACCTTGTCCGAAAGTACGTCGATTTTGTGACCAGTCTGTGGGAATTGCGAACCTTGAGAACAATCGTGAATCGGAAAGGGACTTTTTTGTTCGGAATCCCAGAGTAGTTATCCGTGTGGTAATTGCATCATCAACACAAAAACAAAGCGCACTCAGCTCACCACGTATCTTTCGCCGATCTGCCAATGGGCATCTTGATGGAATGAAGCTGACGACATCAGTGCAGCGGCGAGTCAGGAGACAGTTACCCGAAAACCAACTACCACAAATGCCTACTTTCCAATTTCATATTACTGCGCTGAAAAGAACTAGGCCAGAAGGTGAGTGTCATTTTTTATTTACGAGCGTCAGTAAACTCTGCTTTCTATTTTTTTCAGTCTCCTTTGAGGATCGCCTGCAGCGTTAGATGCGCCATAGCTGTGGTCCATTTAGACACCAATTTCACAAAGAACAATTATTAAAGTATACCGACACGATTTCGATCGTTTGAATGTCAACTTAAATTCTTAATGTTTTGCTATCTTAAGCTGAATTAATTGTGTTACTGTTCAGTTCACATTACCGCTTGCACCGGAAGACAACATAGTAAATGATATCACCCAATGGTTTACATCATTTGCTTCGCGTATCTGAGTGTGAACCGTTGAACTGTTCGGATAGTAAAGTAAGACCAAACTACTTATAAAACAGATCACTGTTTCAACCTCTTATCGTTTATACTAGTTGCTTGAACCATATCGACCTGTTTTTAGAGGGTCACTGTCTAGTATACAACAATTCACTTTATAAAAACCGTCTTTAGAGAATGCTGAAAGCAACTGTTATGCCCTGTTGGACCCTATTCAGAGAAGACCAAGCGAATAGACTCTATACATTTCTGCAACAATATCCGCGTTTGTTTAACTATATACCTACTAAGTTTATCGGGGATATACTCGGTTCCGGAAGGTCTCCACAAGATTGTGACTGAAGATATTTGATGCAGATGTAGGATTGCAGTTCGCTTCATGTTAGCTGGTACCTTTAAGACCCAGCTCCTCTCCGAACTTCCCCTACCGTCGGCGTATAAGGATCGGGATCTTTTCCTCAGGCTGAGGATCAGTTAAGCACACGGTATACTGTTTGAAATCCTCCAAAATAGACACCAAAAGTTAAATGTCTACAACTCTGTCTAACAAGTTAAAAATCAGTCTAACCTATTGCTTAGGATTTTGGTACACGTACAACACAGTTTCCAAAGCACCTGGTGTTATGAGTGATCGATTTAACCAGACACTATGTTTTTGAACTTGCCAATTAAATCATAAATAGTTACGTAGTAAACCCGCATGGGAAAAAATTCCCGACTAGGTTTTTTCTGTCTGGTTTACTAGAACAAGTACGAGGCATGAAATGCTGCCATCTTGATTTGATCTTGTCAGTATCTCGAAGAAACCTAAGCCTATTTTACATCACTGCGTGTAACAGCATAGATGGAAGTTGAGCAGATGTTTTTGGTAACGTTTTTTTTCCAGCCGCTGATGGCATCGATTGAAAATGTTATCACTCGCAGCAAATATCTTCTTGTTAATCGGTTAATGTTTTTGAACACTTTTAACTACATGTTTGCTATTTGTTTTGCGAAATCCAGTTTCTGCCCAACGTGGTGAAAGCGTGTTCAATTCAAGCCCTTATAAATTAAAATCAAGGTTATATTCAGTAGTCTGAATACAGGTTTTGAGCTATTGAATTTGGTTGATTGCCTGTTGGTGTTCAAGATTATATATGACTTTCGTTGATTTTTTTGTCGTTGAGGCACAACAGCAAAACCCGAGACATTTCACTAGTCATCTACGCCGTGTACACTGTGAGAAACGCAGTCTTCTACTTTGAGGTGGCAAGAATGCATTTTTAAAGACACAGCTACTACCTTGTAGGCCTACAGTACAGCAAGGTCAACAAATCTTTGTGTGAACCGTTTGACCTCTAACACTGCACCTTCCTGATAATCAAATATGTTCTACACCTTTGCATCGTAGTAAAAAGTATCTCCTTGTTAATATCCCTGCAGTAAAACTCTGTAAACTGACAACTACTCACCAACAACTAAATAGGAAATGCTTGAGAAATCACCTGATAACAAATGCAAGCCGAGAATGTGTCTTCTGAATTCGGGCAGTCCAGTAAACTCAGCAATATCTATCCTAGTGCCCAGTACCTCGACAGTCCCAAGTGAACACTTTTTGATTAACCATCCTTTTAAAAGCCGATCGTTCGATCTAACTTGTGGTTATGGATCGGCGAATCTTCACTCATTGCATCATATCGACTTATCATCAGTAACCAACCTTTATCCCACTGTTTGTGGATCAGCCAGATGGAACCGAACCTTTCTGTACCCCTTTCCTCCTGAAAACGCCTTAAGACTTGCCCAATTTACTGTCGACGTCCATCTGGCACCCGTTTTGCGGCTCTCCAGTTTACTAATAACTAACTATGACTTTATTTTATAGGATATTCATCAAGCCGATAACGCACACTATATTGCACCTAGATTGATTGGGCTGTCTTAGCAAATAGGTGAGAACGATAATTAAGATCTCACCAATTGACAACACAATAAATTAAAGGAAGATCTGGACAACACTATGCGCAGGGTTGCGCATTTATTCAAATTACTAACAAGGAATCCTTTTTCCGACACAAGCATGCTAACGCTGCATTATATCCCTATACAAGTGTCCCGTCCGAAATTTAAACCAAAAATGATAGGCAGATTCACAAACATCTTTATTAACTGCATCGTCTACATTGTTTAAAGGAATTACTACCCAACTTCTTGTTCTCCAAACGGTACTTTACATGAACACACTGAGCAGCACATCTGATTAGTTTGAGTTCGGTCGTCAGTTTTGGAGTTCGTTATTTGAGTGGATGAATATGTGAAGCTCAAGTCTACCTGCCGATCATTTTAGACAGCCTTAGCTCACACATGTAGAGGTCCGATGTGGCACCGTACATATTGCAACAAAATGAGCGCTTTCAAATATGTTGATTCTGCACCAAATGTGGTTCACTGTTACGGATTTAGGCGGTGCTTGAAGTGAAGATTAATCGGTGACAAAAACTCGGCACACATTTTACCAGTCAAACCAGAAATTCACATTTGGAGTTTACAAAACGTTCATATTTGAACTTCTCTATCCATCACGAGAAGATTTCACAACCAGTCGAAGCTGGAATCCACCAACAATGTTTATATAAAGTGAACTTATGTTGTACGTATAAGATGACTGACTGGTCAATTTAATAATGACCCAATGTTAAAAAATCTAAGCCGCGATGGTCGGTGAGTGTGTTCCTGACGGTCGATTCGACAACAGCTTACCTACGACACAAGCAGTTTCATGTACTTGTAGCGTATCTCAAATCAGAAATCGTTAGTCCATTTTAGAGGGGAACTTTCTGCTGCCATATGGTTTGGTGGTCTAACGGACGAACGTCCGGCAACAGTTTGAGGGCGGAACGATTGCTTGCAGCCGAAGAATTTTTCACACTGAGATCACCGATTAGTTAACAACGCGAACATTGATGAAATTACTTATTATCTTGCACGTCACATTCAGAAAAAGATCAGTTGTATCATTGTTCGCACAATTAAGAAACAAGACAAGCGTTACTTAATTCGGCAGTCGTTCTCCCAAACACTTAACGAACAAGACTGCGTGAAGGTGAACGCTCTGTTGACAATAAAATTTGTAGCCGCACCGTAGTTAATGGTCGGTATTTTAGTCTGAAATGTAGCGTTTTAGTTAGCATGCAAGTTACTAATCGATGTCCCATTCAAGAAGGGTGTCCAAAAGTATAACGTGGTTGCCGAGCTTTTAAGCTGTTTGGCGTGCGACTCAAGTGGACCATTGTTCAATTCCGACACAAAAATACTAACCACTAGTGAATGTGCATTTACCGTTGGCACATGCCATGAACGTATGTGGGTTCGGTTCACTTGCAAACATCATTGTCAAACAAGCATTCGTTGAACGTTGCCTCAATGACAATATATAGGCTGTAGTAATCCATATCTTAACAAGTAAGGGTATATTGTACTCCTCAACAGCGACCTTAATACACCATATGATTCATTCATGGTCACTTTTATTCCCCAACAGTACTCCGCAATAATACTTCACACGACTGTAGTGAACTCGACGATCTGGTAATAACAGGTCTACCTGGTGAGTTCTGGATGGAGGCTCGACTGGTTGTCAGCAGAGGACAGTGATTTCCTAAAGAAAACGTTGTTAAAACAACACTGTAAGCTGTGTGCTGATATTTTTCCTTGGAAAACGGGTTTGGCCAGACAAACATTTATGTTCATCACTGTTCGTTCTACATCCTACAGTCTTTATAGCCTGGACTGCCTAGCTTAAATCTTGAGGAGAATGTTCGTTCCTGCACCGAGACATCGTCACCCCACATACAGTAATATGTCCGTCCGTGTCGATCTTCGGTAAAATGCATTAGTGGATAACTGATTCTTACCATGCAGCCGCCATAAGAAAAGTACGTCACTTTTTGAATACAAAAGAGGGAAAATATATGGAGCGCAATAATTAAAAATACCACATCTTAGTTCATACATTCAATAGTAAATTATGTACCGCACCTCGCTAACAGATAATCCCAAGAGACGATGAGAAAATATCAGCAAGACAGTCTGCTCATGGTTCTTGCTGACCAGTATTACTTATCGTTCTTAATAACTGGACAGTTCGATAACTCATTCTAAGCTAACTAACGGTTCTCTTGCTATTTTCAGCCACAGCCTACGTAAGACAACTAGCCAATCCCCACTGAAAAAAAGAGCATGACCCACAACTACAAACTTACTAAAAAAAACGCGGTTGGTCCCCTTTGCGTGTAATTTATTTTTTTGCGAATGTGTTAGTAAGCGTGGGCTTGGCAACGAAGGTACAGAGCGAAAAGTATAGGTTAACATTCTTGGCACGTGCGATATACCTCTGAACTAGTTCACTGTAAGAAATGTGATAAATTAAACTGTTTAATCTTTACAGTCAAAAACCCGTACTCACCGACGGTAAAGTCGGCTGCCAAAACTCGCAGTATATTTAAAATCCTTGAAGTTTGGCAGTATCATTCGTGACTGAAAACACGAATCACCTCCAACAGTGATCTGAAGGCGATCCTCAGATGAGTCACCTCTATGGCATTAGATGTGTTCTAGTCTAGAGTGCGCGTCCTGTTTTACAATGGAATCTATTTAACAAAGCTGGCGAATTTACTATGTGTATCATATAACTTATTTCGTTCCCATGGTCACTAGCTCTCGAAAAATCACTCAGGTTACGCACAAGTCACCTTCAAATGGAATTTTATGTGCTTCAAAGTAATGCCTATTTGGTGAAGAAAACCTTGACTCAGGGAATCTTAGTTGAACATTTAAGAGAGGTGAACGAGCCAGCGGTCTGTTGTCACCTTTGCAGCAAATTCAAATTTTATACAGACACTTGGTTAATGTTGCTTCACTGTATGACCTCCATGCAATATCACCAAACGTCCAAGTGACACTCATTACGCATGTTGTGCAGCGTTTATCCCATGCGAGGACAACTGGACCGCATGCGACGCGGAGACCTGCATACCGAAGACGTTTTGGTGTGACAGGATCATCAACTGCCCGCAATGGCAGGACGAAGGAGTACAATGTGACAAGTCAAGTGAGTTCATTAACGTGAATAATAAGTATACGTTCCACTGTGTGTGTGCGATTCTTTGGTATCACAATGAGGTTATAAGATTCTTATTTCAGAAGCACAATGGCGTATGTGTCTCAAATATACTCGGATTTTCTGCCAGTGTTCCCATTTAACTTACACCACACGAACAATTAACCCCGCTGACTGATATTCCAGTTTAGAGAAGATCACAAATATCAACTTTCCATGTATAATTTACGGTTTTATCACCAATGTACACGGAAATGAGACTACATTTGGCATCATCCGCTAACGCATTAACCTGTCACAGTGCCCGGAGTCAAAATACTTCTGTCCCTGAAGGCGACTGCCGGTGGTTTGTGGCACAGAATTTACGATTCCACCCATGTAACCTATGTCCAGTCTAAGCTGTAAGAAGTAAGACTGGTCAGTTCTGTCTAATCAGGCGATAGATCGGTTTGAAACCAGAATTCGCATCTCCCGGATAAATTTTTTGAAACTTAAGTTGTTAGATCTCAGAAAACAAGGTGCATTGAAGCTCTAAAATAGGAAATAATCCAATGCGGTGGGGTATATTTTCATGCTGTCGAACAAAACTTGCCTTTGGGGTGAGAAACCGAATACTCACAAAATGATTATATAGCAAAATTGAAGGGGCAAGAAGTTAGAAGACTAAGATAATCTACGTTTCACCACATGAGACCCAGAAAGAGGTAGTTGATAGATACGGATGAAAACCTCGTAAATATGCACGTGTATATACAGAAATTTAGTCAAGTTGGTATGCTTGAAACTACCACATTAGTTGTTTATTTGCTGACCGTCCGCAGTGAGCGTGTTAACGACCTACCAACCCAAGACAGTCAGCGTGTTCGTGGCCCCATTCACTGCAGAACTGCGTAGTCAAGTCAATGTGACCTATGACACTGAAATGTCCCTCATGTATATCGCAACTGAATTCACGACCAGACATCTGATTTTCACCAGCCGTTCGAAAGCCTTCCGGACCACATTGTTTCAAACAGTCATATTAAAGGCTGTACCCTCTAAGGACCTGAGATTGATAGTAAATCGCAGAAGACTTAGATGGTTAACACCATGATATCGCAGGTCCTGACCACCAAGATTTCGCTTACCTGCTAGCTGGTTCACAATCTTTCCTTCACTCACCTGATAGAAGTGTCCCAGTCAACGAAGTTGGTGAAATACCAGCGTTGTTTCCAGTCCTGTGTCGATTCGGCAAAGTATCTCAGCGTTTGGAGCTGACCGATCACGGATTACTCAAGGTTTGTCATCAACATTGCATATGGAAACGCCTCATATACCAAACATTTCATCGATACAGTTTAAATGTTTGACTGCAGCACAACAGCATCGGCAGCAGGTTGATTCATTGGGATACCAAAATGCCTGTAACAAACCTTTGGTATATCTTCCAGTTGTGTACACGAAACTCCAGAGATTCAGTCCACTTGTGCTTTAGCAGACTAGGTGGACAGAATGGAATCATCTGAGATGAACCACATACCCCCTGATATTGTCGGAGTTTAGTATGACCTAACGTGATCTCGGCTTGTTTTATCCAACAGTCCTCCAAAATATCCGTTACGGGGTTGAAAACCGGCGAGTCGGAATACACTCTTCTTGTCCGCATTGAACAAGCTGACACGGGACGCTGCAAATACCGTATAATTCATTCATATAAGGCTCGTTGTACTAAAATTAGTATCGGATCTCACTGTTTTAATGCTTACCGTCGCACCGGTCTGGATCAATGGATATTGGATTGGCTTTGAGACGATTGTCAACTGCATCCTGGAATCTAGTCCTAATCACTTAACTCCACGGTTGCTTAGCATTCAGCCTACATCGCTGTCAGACCGATCTACAATAAACGGGCTTACGGACGTGAAGAAGAATCTTGGTCCCGGACAACCTATTATCCCTGCTGCTCTCCGCTCCACGCATCATTCGAGTGATATATATACCTCGCAGATGCCATTTTGTTACAAGACTACGTAACCAAGCAAACGGTGGTAACCAATTGGTGGCTGAGCTACATCATGACATCGTGCATGTCTCACGAAAATCCGATATTCTTGGTAGCTAACTTTTCAATAACATACACGATCCTCATTTTCACTGAATGTACCAGTGTAATGTTCTTCAAAAACTCCTAGGCAGTCCGGTGAACTGCTTTTCACCAACGTGCTGAAATTGCGTAAAAGAAAAAGCTGGTTATTCACAAGTGTCGAGTAAATTTCGGAAGACAGCAGATTACACATCTTTTTTTAACCATCCGGGTAAAACACGGATGGATTATTGACGCAAAAAAAAGCAGTTAAGTAATCTCAAATTACTCACAGGCATGAGATATCCGCACCAAATGTAGTACGAATGAAGTTGAACAGTTTGGGTGTCGTGTTTAACATGTTACTGATAAACAGATTGGGAATAACACGACGTTACGAGCAAGTTGTATTACAACTAGCTCGTAACGTTGTGTTATTTCCAATCTGTTTATCAATACTCACAGGCATATTTAGAAGAATCAAGGACTGATGCCATGTTTTGCTTAGTGTAAATGAACTGGCGCGATCAACGAGTGTGAAAAAAACAACACGATTCCGGCTAACTTTTGGGGAACAACCGGTGGAATAAAAAGTAGCACCAGCGCGAATTTCACCTTTGTTCGCATCCCTGGAACCAATCAAAGTTGTAACATATGCCGCAGCTGTTTACTTCAGTTGCAATCAATGCGATGCGGCCTACTGACCGGCCGGTGAGGCTTTGAACAAACAGTTGAGGCTCATTTTGTGTCTCGACAGATTGCCTCCAGCTTTCATGCGGGTACCTAAAATTGGCTTTTACGACCTCACCCGAGGTTTGTGACTCAAATCTCCGGCCTGCAGTGCAACGGGATATCAGAGAACATTAACCTCGAGCTAGTGACTCAAAAGTATTAGTCACCCGGCAATGTGAGGCCGAATCAGTTCGACAGCGCAGTGAAGTGGATAGTAATGTCATTTTCTGCTTACAATAACACACAGTGAATGCAGTAATACCATTCATTTTATGAGGTGTAGCGTGGGTTTCTGGACAGTACACAATGGGTTAGTTATTGAAACCTGTGTTGCTGAGCAACTTGATTCATTTCAAGTAGCAAATGATTGACTTTTCTAATCGCTCAGCTAACAATCTGTGCAGTTGTCTAGTCGGACTAACAAGCCTATTTTTGAAGTGCATGACACAAAATGAAGAGCAATACGGGCATCACCTGGGTTGACGTCTGAAATGTCGTCGGGATTATGTGCGACACTGCAAATTGGATAACCAAGATAGTCACCTGATAGTCTGGGCACCTTTAGGGCTATTCAAAGATTATTCAGAAGCGCCAGAAATAATGAAGGACGAACAAGACATGAATGTGATGCTATGAGTTACACTGCGTACAAGATTCGGTAGAATGAGCCTTTCGATCATTTAAGTGACTGCGACTTCAATCAGTATCAGAAGACAATGTTATTCGTAATTTACGGAATTTTTCGGTACTTGATTATCTACTTTTTCCAATAAATGACACTTCACTCTGATCCATTGGTTGAAAGCACCAATGCAATTCGTTACAAACGGTACCTTTAAAAATGATAAAGGAGGAAGGTAGTCCGACCGGTACGCACTTTCTGTGAGTGAGGTAAGGGTTAAGTAACTCACTAATTTTTCTGCAACTTTTAGTTTCAAATATGTTAGGGATGGCTAACGTTCATTATCTAAGAACAGCCCTTCAAGGGGCGAAACTATTCTGCTGTTCATCGTGTTGCAGTGAGACGGACAGAATAGAAAATAATGCTGTCCAGCTGTTCTTCCATTAACATTCAGCGTAATCGAGCGGGTGACGAAGTTAGCTCCTTTCTTAGTTTGTAGTTAGTTACAGTGGGAAATGACCGTGAACGTCTGTAATATGTGTAGCCACGAGATAGGCAGGCTGACTTGTTACGCCTTTAGTGGCTGGTCATAGGTCCATCATCGCCTGTTGCAATCCTTCCTTCGAATAACCAGTCTCTCATATTCGTTAGCGCGTAACAGTATCTTGAACGGAAAGCAGCTATTTAATAGGTTGCACCACGTCCAGTTGATATTGAAATATCACTCGACTCGACGACCCAACATGACTCACACGTGATGAACGGGATTCAAATATTACTTCTACAAGACAAAGCAATGTTAACACCTTTAACGTAAGTCAAAACCTAGGAAGAAACATAATACTTGTAGGATATTTGACATTACGTAACTTTCCGACAATTCACAGTCCAATATTCTCAGTCCGGACAACACGTATAGCTCGCCAGGCACTCCCCTTGGCTGATAAATGCGATCTGAAGTACCTGTGGTTATGGGTTCGGCCAACATTCTTACTGAAGCAATTGAACACTAAAAGTACAAGTTGGCCACCGTACTGAATAATATGCGTTTTTTCCTCAGGTGTCAGATTTTCATGCACGTGTGTGATGTAAGTCCATTCCGTTTACCTCAGATAACCGTTGCGGTCTAAACTAGTCCCTCAAACCCACTTGCCAAGGAATAACCCCATTTTTGTGACAGACTGCCCACAAAGGAATATTCAGACGCTGTAAAGATGAGTGGTATTCATTTCGTGAAACGAAGTCGCAATTTGTACAGCAATTCAACAACAAAAATACATAAGTACCATGCCTTTATAAAGATGTATTTGCCTTTTGAACTCAGCTCACTAAGTTTGGAAGTACCAACACCAGTGATCAATACATGTTAAAAATTTGTACATAGCAGGAATGTCAATAGTTTCATAAAGCTGGTAAATAAAATGGAGTAAACACCCTCGGTGAGACTGCGAACCCATCTTGAAAGGCATTACTTCAGAAGTAGCTTCATTCCAGTCCTCGAATAAAACTCCATAAAGCGTCTAGGCATGTTCTAGACAGTTACCCTCTATAGAAAGTCATAAATTCAGTGCTGCAACCAAAGAGCCCGCTAAATTTTTAGAATTGTCACTCACCTGTGTTTCAAAGACTTTCGATAGGTTTTGGGTCTGCACCAAGAGCTTACCGATGTACCACATGAAACCCACAAAAACAGGTGTCATATTTTATAGTGTGGAACGCGCTTGAAGGCATTGCCTTGTTGGAAACCGAATGCTTCTGTTAAGTTACCTGGTGTGTGATGATAATGATCTCTCCAGTATGTTAACATGAGAACTACAATCTTTTTTGTCCTACGCACCAGCCAGTTCACCTGCGCATCCAAAACCATCACAGATTTCCTTTGATAGGGGCTCTTACTAACACAGTACCTCTTAAGATTATATCAGTACTATCAACACGCATCTGGGCCATACTAAATAAATTTACTCTACGTGCGATGGCAGAACTGATAGCTTAGAAAAGACCCAACAGTGTGAAATTGTGCTGAATTTCAGACACCGACAGACGCAGCACGTCTAAACGTTGAGCTACAAAGCCACGTCTCGAGCTCAGACGTTTTTAATTTTAAACCCGACTACCCACCTACTCAAATGTACTACACAGAATCCACTAAATTAACCGGAAGCTTGACTGCCCAGGCAGAATTTTTTAAACGGCTCACGCTGAATTCCACTCACGTCACTTTAGGGTGCTGAGAAAGTATTACAAATACAACTTTGATTTGACTCCAGCCAAAGCGCAGATTCTTCTTAATTGGATTTTTCCCAAATTTTTATTTGAAAGCAACTTCCAAAAAATCTCACAGTAGGGCCTGTGATAGTTACGTTTTTCACTCCTTTTAATTTAAGGGCGGACTGTGTGCTTGGCTCGATCAGAAAATGTTGCTGATCGGACTTTTTATCTACTGCCATCAGTGAGGATATGTTTTTTTTAAAAAAAAACCGGACAGAACATTTAGGCCAGTGATTACCCTTACCGACCCCCTTCACCTAAGTGAATGTAAGACACACTTAGAGTCTCACTTTCTGCCAGTGCGGAAGTGGCCTATTCTGTTTTACAGAAAATGTCCGCCTGAAACTATTCATCTACTCACAAGTAACAGAAGTAGCGGAGCAGATCTAACATATGTTGCCCGGCGGGTGTGTTTATAAGTTTATGTGACTCACTTCGTGTTGCTTAGGCTATTAGCATGGTGTGGTAGGAGCCAGTTTTTAATCCACTCGATTAAACCAGAGAAAACATTCGGTGCAACAACGAGTGGTCACGTCAGCTTTACACAAAAATCAAGTTATTTATGGACAAATGATACCAGTTTACTTTGGAAATGTTTGACGAACTTACAACCATATCTCGCAGTGTAAAGGTTAATTCCTAAACAACTGTAATTCACAGATGATCAGGTAGTCCGAACATTACTCACAAGAAACGGTCATTCAATTTTCCAGTGTTTGCGGACTGCAAAGTTAGTAATCGCAAAGCTTGGCTCATGAAGGCTGGACTCAACTCCCAACACTTGTAACGTGCAAAACAACCAACACAAATTATATGACAGCAGTCTAATAAACCACAAGTCTCTATCAATGAAAAGAAACTGTCATCATCAAGACGGACAAGCGCGATGTGATCATGGTTTCTATCATCCACTCTAGATGCACAACGTCCGCATAGAAGGCAACGATTGTAAGTAAACAGCCTCCGACGATTCCAGTTTATACATTAGGTCTTCCAGCCTTTATATTTAAAGGTCCCACTTTAACCAAAACGTGAAATGAATCCGCAAGATGAACCTGTACAAAATGCGTGCGGGCAAGAAGCGATCACCGAGTACCAACAAACGACTACCACACTGGATATAAGCGCCGATGACCTTGAACTCCAGTCAGTTGGAGTAGACGCCGAAAAAACAGTGATTTGAAAGTGTGCCCGAAACCGCAGGTTTATACTAGGTTAGGAGCAATCCACCTGATGCAAATACTTCTTGTCCGCATTACTTTGGGTTGCTGCACAGATGTTAACAATATAAGCCATATATGCTCTGCTCAATATTTAACTGAGAATGATCATACAATTAAAAAGTGTTTCTCATTCCGATTGGCACAATTTACCTGCAAATTTCAACCAGTGTATCAATAGTGATCCCCTCACTTGTTCATACTCGACTGGCCTGCTCGTCAATCGAAAAATTTATCAAACATTCCTCTTAATCGTATCCGACTGATTAACTGCTCGATCAATGTTTGTTCATTTGACCAGACCAACTATCACCTGATGACGGTGAAAGAAATAGTTTGGAAGTTAAAAAAGAAAGAGAGAAGCAAGAAGCTGAAGAAGCTGCCCAAAAGTTGCATCTTTCTATCCTGGGAAGCCTTGGCCTTCTTCTTGCCATCATCACAACGACGTGTATCTGTGAGTTTTGGAAAATTGATGTGTTGAAAATTTCGTATGACAACTTACCTAAATGAAAACACCAACACTACACATGGTCAAATCGTATTCTCTAACCCATGATGAGGAAAATATTCGAAATTTAGCGGAAAAATTACTCATGTCAGATTGTAAATGAACCAACGAAACTGGTTAATCCTCGGTAAACGAAATTTCTGTATAAAAAGCCCAGTGTTCTATGTTCATTGTTGTGCAAGACCACCTTAAAAACGGTTTTCAATGAGAAAATAAGACAAATATACGTGATCTTCGGGATGTTGATGTCGGAAGAAAACAGGAAACAGATACGTAATTGATCGGGTTGCTGTCAGATGTGTAGGCTTAAGCAAAATAGTTTAGAAACTGTCTCGTGTTCGCCGAAGAAAAAAACTATAATGATCCATCAGTAGTTGCAACTTTGCGGTATCCGTAAAGTCCGAACGTGCCTATGCATGATCATCATCATAAGTGACTTGCGGTTCAACTCAAACACTGGTATTCTATACAAACCCTAAGCAATAGGACCAGAGAAGATGTGCGCACAGGCAGCAGTAGCTCATTCTATCTGTGTTGGTAAGTCAGATTGGAATTAAGCATCTAACTGTCGGATACAAACTGAAAGACTCCGATGTTAAAATCCTTGCTATACAGTTGACCCATTATAACCAGCATCCATCAGCAGCATAGATTTCAGTAGGCAGACGAGGTATTTCATCAAAAACTTGAGGAACTTCGGTTTGTATAAATACAAATGATGCAAACGAGTTTTTTGGTTGCACTACGAACAGTAGTCAGCATTTCACTGAAGGGGCGCGGTCAAGAAGGGTAGCACAGTCGCAACTGCACTTGTCGCACCGCCGCACCCTCACATCATTGCTCACAGTAAATTTAATTATCACGCGTGGAGAGGTTTTCTTTGAATACTTTTGATAACCTTATGGACAGCCAGTGTATGAGCGATTCGGCCCGGGGCTGGCTTTCTTCACTACTTAAGACAAACATTATAACCTGTATTATTAACGCTTCATGTTCACACTGAACTCGCACAAGTACTGCATAAGCAGTATGCTAACATTTCGTGGAACTGATGTTACATTTTATATGACGATCTTGTGGAATAACATGCATCCAATTTTCATTGCACATATAGTAATGACAGTACGCCGTCGCAAGCGAGAGAGGGTAAGACACGTACCCAAGGTCAAGGATAACTCGGTCAGACCAGATGGTTACTCCATGCGTTCGGGACCTAGACTGAATCATGTGATATCAACAGACATATTAACAGATGGTGATGGCAGGTTGGCGCGATCGGATCGAGGTCATGAGCACTCAAAAGCCATGTTCGCTTTGTCTAAGTCAAATTCCGCTCAGGATCGTGGAGTGATCGCGCAAACACAGGATATGGATCGCAGGCAGGCAAGTGAAAGTCAGGTAACCACAGCATGGAACAGTACAGACAGCGTCAATGCACCGTTACTGTGGCAACGGAAACCGAGCAAACCGATGAAGAAACCTACAGAGCAGAAAACCGATGGACACGCATTAACAAAATGGAATCACATTCATCCAAACGACTTTAATGACACACCATCTATCAGACGAACAGAAGTAGAGCAAGGAAGTTTTAGTAATGATGTCCAAATCCCTGTTATCATACGTAGTCCAGCCAGAGTGAAATCCCGCGTAGATTCGAGCACCGGCGGTGTGAGAACCCAGTCTATCGTGCCCAGTTCTGAACACTTGATGAGTCACCTGACCAGTCCCTGTCGACCGAGCTCAGCACTTATTCCAAACCAGATGCAACTCAATGAACCATTTCAAATGCAGTTAATTTCAGGGGTCAGCAAGATGCAGAAACTGCCACAAATCCATCACCAACAGCATGGTCGACCAGTCGGTTCCCGGATCGTCAGCGTGGTGCCACAGCCGAAAGCCGAAATAGAAGATAGTAAGAATGTTGGTGGTGAGTGTAGGTGTACTCTAAGCTAACTCGACCTATTAATCACGCTAATTGCAGCATTCTCAGGTTAGCTTCAGTGGCTTCAAGTAGAGTTCGTTGTCCTAACATGGTTAAGAAACGATAGGGGAAGAAACTATATGCAATTTTTGTAAATATAAATACACCTTGTGGTATAAATCCTCAATGGCGCAGTACGATCACAGGTGATCTATATTGTGGCGTTATGCTATCTGGTGGTGCATGGAAGTGATCACACACATTGCAATGAGCTCTAAATATCAGCAGGGCCATCAAACTTATAAACTGTCAAAAAGCTGACACACCCAATGCATACATGCCCTTTTTGATTACACAAAGACAACTTACCGGGTTTTCATCTATACAACGATCGAGAACTGATAATCAATTAACATACATATAATTTAATATATCATATGTATATATTCACTAAACGTGTTGGCCAATGTAGTGCCAATTGTTAAACAGTCGTGGGACTATTTGAACATCAGTCGGATAACTGTACATTCTGCATCTAATTAAACAATCGAAACGAATCGCCAGGCTCGAGTTTTACGATTGGCAGAGCCCGCGAGCTCTGTGACCACTGAAAAACCCAGAAGCTGTGGTTGTCGGTTGGAGTTAACGGGATAGTTACAGTACCCCTCTCGCAGGTAAATCGAATAACTTGGACTCTGCTCACAAACGAATGTGACTGAGTGTCTTGTTACGGTAAGCTAGGGTGGAAAGTGAGCGATCAGCATTGTTCGCTCATAAGGATGTTAACCAGGGTTCGAATCCCCGTCTTCGCAAACGTACACACAATCGGCGGGCTCCAACTAGAGTGAAACTGTTCATGGATGTTTTCGTAAATGGATCAGCTGGAACTTACCAAATCGAGAAAGTACTGATCAACTTTCTGTACTGCTCTAATCATTTTAACGGAACTGACGATTACTTACCAGATTGAGTATCAATGCTTTCATTAAGCAAACCCACCTTGACGCCACTAGCAACGGTACACAGCTAGATCTGACAGAAGCTGCTTGTCACCAAGATGAGTCACTTTATCAGTACACAGCCTAGATTGAATACCATCCTTGATTTAACATGACCTAAGAGGGATAACTGAACAAACTGTACTGTATATTTTAGCTGGTTAGGCGATGAGAACACTCTGTACAGCCGGCATATACCTGCATTCTGAACTAATGCCAAACTAAAAAAATTTCGCATGGAATAAAACCACCGGACATAAGGGATATAAGGAGTAGGAATCATGTCAGCTGACGGGCCACTTCCGAAATAAAACAACAGAACTATGTGACGAGCAGTAATGTGTAATCTCCGACACTGTGATTCCGAACAGCTTGTACACCCTAGATCAAACCAGTTACTCAAGTCTCTAATCAAATGCAACAAACCCACTGGCGACAACCATGTCCATCCCGTAGTCTGACTGCTGTAACCACAGTTTTTAATATATCGTCGGCCGACACCTATAAACTTATCCATGTTCCACACTACCACTGACCTGTCTACAGGCAATATACGCCAGTGAATAACTCACTGTACAAGAACAGCGATGTAAGGCCGAGGATTTCAGATGAGTTAACTACTGGGTTGATAGTTAGAAATCTGTAAACATACAGATAGATATGATTGAATGATGCGATGTACCTTGGCACTGGAAGTCGCGGTCGAGTAACTACCGTTGGCATAGAGTGTATGGTGATGTGCTGTGAGGTATACCCCCCGGCTACGTGCAATAACCCCAATAATTATTAGGTTCACCCTCTTATGCTAGTTCCTCGTCAACAGAAGCAACTTGGTCAGTTGAAGGCAACTCACAAACTTTTATGTGGAAATTTTCTACCTAGGCGCTCCTCAGTGGGTTGCCGGTCCTGCAACGATCTCACCGTCACGCGTTCACACGGAACCAGTGCAACCCTTCTATACAGAGGAACCCAAGGGGTATGAACAAACAACTGTAACTGGGAAGTCATTGGTTCGTGTGTCTCATCCCGCTGGACAGGAACGGCACATGCACAACTGCCGTTTGATCAATCGCACCCAGTCATGGGGAGGCAGCCTACGATTGGCTGGTGTGGACCCATTCTGCAACGGAGAATGGGAGGTGACTCACTCGATGGACAGTTGCGAGTCTCCAACTACATTCGATCGACTGTGTCCTAGACGACATCCACTTTTAGCCGATTCATCCGTCTCTAAAAAACACACGGGCCAAGTAGAAAGTCAGCTTTACAGAATGGAGAAAACAGGGGATTATTTGAAAGCGTTACAAATGCGAAATAATACTGGTTGGAGAGTGGTCCCTTATGTCAGTATGCCGAATGTAACCAGCCTGATGGCCAAAATCAGCAGTCACCCTCCCGGCTTCGATGAGCCAGAAACAAAACAAAATGTTTCTGTTCGTCAGAATGAGCCTACTACTAGAGATTTCAAACCACCTTCAGCAAAGCGACCTCGTATGGTTGCACCAGCCCTGGGAGAATCAAAATGGGTAGCAACAAATTATATGACTGACATGGAGGATGACGAAGCGTCTACTGGAACAGCCACAATGGACGAATTCGGATCAATTCGGAGTGAACGTGTAGATAGATCCCTTATGCAACCATCGACGAACGAGCTGTTTAGCTATCCTTCAGGACAACTCGGAGGGGATGCTTCGGCTCGCTTTTATGGTAAGCAGAGTCTACCGTTCCGGCCTGGGGTTGGACCCATTTCGTACGGTTTCGGCCCAGTTGAATCTAGCGCAGAAGATAAAATGAGCACACACAGTTCCATGGAAAGTACATCTCGCACAATGTCAATCGATCAATCAGAACGGGACTTCACAGAGCGGTCGGAATGCAACGAAGATGACCCATACAGAACCTCCAGAAGTAAGTAATCGATTTGGGACAGTATCACTGGTCGACTAGGAACATTCATCACAACAAACCTAGCCCATAAAACTTTTTAATCACTTGTGCTGCGCAGAGAAGCCTGATTGGGGAGCTTCGCAATGCTAGCCTAAATGACGATAACAGACTTACCTAGGATCATGTATAATTATGTAAGAATTCGGTTTATTGAATAACGACTTCGTGGTAAGGTTCTGGTGGACACTGTGACACCAAATCTAAAATAACGTTGGTTACGCCGGATAGTTGGAACAGTTCATTCCCTTCAGAAGTTTGAACGAAACCTTTAGAACACGAAAACTGGTAGATGTAAATATTTCGTATTGACACTTCAGTACCAAATTTGCAATAACACGAAACGGCTTTTTCATATCGAACAGGTAGTTAGTGGGTAGGATGAATAGTCGATCGATGGGTTAGGAAAGGTCACTAAGTCCAGAGCAGGGCAAAGCTCACAAACATTTGTTTCTGAATATACAAGGCCGGTTACAGTCGATTAATTGCAACGGCCTCAGCAAACCGCAAGAATCTTGGACTGGGATGACGTAATAAGACTCTGAATGCACAAGCCGGGTCAACGAAGTGATCAGTGGTTAGGAGTTGTCTTGCGAATGCGGACAATGGTTGCTTGCGTGTTTCAACAACATTGTCGTACTTCGCTAATACACAATTCTGCACCCATTCAGACAAATGTTCCGACCGACTATTCATCCCACCCACCCCCTACCTGTTCGAGATCACAAGGCCGTTGTTATTGTAAATTTGGTACTGAATATTCAATACAAAATTCTTGCATCTATCAGTTCTCGTGTTCTTACGTCAGATATGTCCACGTCACATCAAGACTTGTAGTAAGTCTATTAAGTTGGCAGTATTGGAAAATGCACCAACACTCGCACTGTTGAGTGAACTTAGTGATCAATGTTTTGTTCAACCAAATATCCAAAAGTATGGTCGTGCAATCACTTACCAAAATCGATAGACCAGCGGTAGATAAGGCCAGTTACATAAACAACCAGCTCATCTCCAAACATTAGACAATGTTACAAAACAGATTAATCTGATTACTATCCTTGCTGTTGGTATATTCGACGTTTGACGTATTCCTCGCGCTACTAACCAACACTCAAGTAGTCTGACTAAAATTGTTCACATCCGGTCCACCTTAACCCTTCCCGCGGTTAGATTCTGCGTCGCAGAATGAATATAGCACAGAATCCGATGCCCAGAACACTAACAATCCATTGGTTCGGATGAAAAACGTAAACATGCTCTCCAATGTGCTACCAAATCAGAGCAGTCCGATCCGAGAACAAGTGGCCGTCCACGGAACACGAGATGCATCAACTTGGTCCGGACGTGGGCCAATCCGTCCGACAAAACAGAGACTTGCACAGGCTAATTTGGTGTACGAATACGAGGCCTAATGAAGTGCTACAGTGCTCTTCGTCAATACTACTTCCATTTTTGTTACGGATCAAGGAAACTACGAACTCCGAAGTTTCACAACTGCTTGCAGTCTATTACCTCAAAGTGACCGCTGCTGTGGGCCCAGTTCCTCAAAACGGTGCATGCGTACTATTCGTTAGTCAGCTTACTAGACTTGTTTTGTGAATCTTAGAAGAGCGTTTTTATATACTGTAATTGTATTAGATATCTGAGTGCCTGTAACACAACTGGCCACGTTCTCACTAGGTGCCTATTCGTCCCGGAAATCACCAACAGTAGTTTAACAGTTTTGGTCTATTTCAGTATCCAGGTTGAGATGCCGTGACTTGCCTTTGAAAATTTAAACACGCACACACCCAAACTTGCGCCTACAGAATGTTCGCGAAACATTCACATTTTAATTGTAGTTGTGCACCAACATTGTCGAGCCTTTTCGGCTCCCATTCTCTTTCAAAACCCACCTCTGCTGTGTGCACATACAATAAACGGAACAAGTCAAACGCTCAACACGTCGGGAATTGAACAAGTCCTACAGTGACTTGTGTGTCAGCCAATCACCAGCTTCCCCTACCTCATTCACTTCGCATCAGAGATACACCGAATGTGACAGTATCTTACGCAAAGACTCCGAATCCACTGTAGACAATTGAAACGTTGCTTGCCTGTTTTCTATGCCTTCGCGTTAGGATTTAAAGGCTTCGGTTTAACCTGAACATTTTGGTTTCTCCCGTTCTATTTTGTTCGTCTTTATTGCACAAAAATGAGGCATTCTTCCCAGTTCAATATGCTAACAAGGTGTCAGCGCATGTTCAGCTATTGTCTGTGAAATTCAACAGGGGCTTTCAGCAAACAAACATACGCTCGTTTTCTAATTGTGTTCATCTCACGGAAACTTGTATTGCGATTAAACTCACACGATCTTAGAGCATGCCATAGCTCTGCAAACCAACTACAAACAAAGAAGAGCTTCAGTTAAAATGAAGTGTACAATTCTATTTATTACTCGAACACAATGTTTCTATAAGGTGGCCAACATTGAGGAACCTAAAAGATGGATACCGTGAGGGAGGTTAACGAATTTAGGCTGTGTGAGAAATTTGAGAAAAAAGAACAAGTGTATCTTAACATACTTTATGATCACCTTACTGTTTTTCTATCACACAGTCACCAGTTGTTTAGTTGGGTATCCAATCAAAACGTAGTACAGATCGTTAATGTTAGGCAGCAACTCGATTTTCTTTCAACTTCAATAATCTAACGAAATCGTCTCGGAAGCATAAATGCACTCATTCGCTTCTTTGGTCTCCTTCAGCAAACTCGATGTAGGCTATGTCAACACCAAGTAAATGAGGAATGAACGAATGGGCGAACTTACAAAATGACCGACATACCCTATCATTCAAGCTAGTGTATACACAGTGACAAGTGCGGACACGTCATTTCGTTCTGAACAGCCGCATCATGTTGGCGTACAATTTCTACTTTCTGTCTTAGAAAATTCAGTGCGTGTGTTCTACTGCTTATGTGGCAGCCAGTTATATGCATCGTGGACTGTCCGCTTCTGATCAAGCCAGTAAGATCTACTTTTCTCTTCAATGGTCGGCTGGTCCAGACTGAAACGACTTCATTGTAAACAGCGTCGAAATGCGGTGGCTTAACCTAAACGTACTTCACTATCATTGGTGAGTACTTAAGGGACACTGGAATAATTGCAACCCCGGAGGAACGATCGATTGCTGTGCGGTGGACCACAAGCGCGTTCGGCCCCATAGTTAGCAGGGGTAAGTCAGATCAAGAGGTCATAGTACGTCACTTGGGGAAGTCCAATTCTGGAAACCTATTCAGAGAGCAAAATTACTAAAGAACGAGGAATGGATGCCGGATGGTGCCGAAATAAAGAGGAACTGAGTAGACCTCCTGAACTGCGTGTGCCTGTGGATTAGTACAACCCTCACGTTCACATACCGTTCTAAACGACCGGAAATTTAGCCCTGACCATCAGGTTTGACAAAACTGGTACAGAAGTTAACAAACCTGGTAGCGAATACTGAAGGGGATATCAACGATTTTTAAAAATTGGTCGCTGTGTAGGTCAAGAGAGTGATTTGTCAGTACAACGAATTTTTCGCAGGTGTAGCGTGTTGAAAAAGTGGTAAACATGAGGGAAATTTTATGGGGGTTCGAGGAAAAGAGAGCACTGTATACCGATCGTCCAGTATCCGTGATCTGGTTTCTGGCGTGTTCCTGATAAGTGAAGATGCTCATATCATTCCTTTCAAGGGATGATAATTAAACCGTAAGATTGAGTGCCCAATTACAGCAAGGACGATCCAATACCGCATATTACGTCGGTTCACTGAGTCCAGGGTGATTCAGATGCGTGAAGAACAAGCAAGATTCCCCTTCAATCGAAGGCTCACTGATCACATTTTCAGCCTGCGACAAGTCTTGGAGCACAGACACTTTTACAGGCAGCCGACAGTCGTTATGGTTTTAGACTTTCGAGTCAGTTTTTTGTGATCCCCTGAAATCTCTGTTCTCTCAAGGGAATGTGAATCTGTTAAAACCACCCTAGGTTCACCATGCAAGCAAGGTGAAAGTTTACAAGTAACTGAATCAGATTTTTCCCACTTGTAGCACTGTTCACCATATCCCAAATTCTTGTTAAATTTCGTCAGAGATGACACTAAAAGCCGTGCTCGATGAATCCAATGAGCTTAGTGTTGAGTTTCTGGTTGCTAGGTTGACCGACATAAAATATGCGGATGGTATTGTTTCTGCCGATGAAATACAGACCATGCTAGACGAAGTAAGTGACCGGGCTGGTTTGTATCAAATACGCTTTGCACCTTCAAAGTGCAGAGTGCTGTTTCAAGATCGGAATATTTCCACTCATACTTTTCGTCAAGCAGGCAAACAAATTGATGATGTGGACACTTTCACAAACTTGAGTAGCACCATCTCGTTAACTTGTAATACTGCTGATGATAGATCAGTGTGGATAGCAAAGCCACGAGTCGCCTTCGTCAAATTGTGTTGATTGGTTGTCTTTGACAGAACACTTAATGTTCGAGAACTTGGCCTGTTTGCGACGAAGATATCAACAGACTTACTGCGGTTGATCACCGCTGTGTCCACCAATAAGCCCACATCAAGTGGGATGATTGCGTGAACATCGTGGTCGTTTGCCACCGTGTATTTCGGAACGCTTGGGGTGAGCAGATAATTGACCGGTGAATCAAGACTCATAGTCGACGACGATCGGATTGCAGACTTTGCAGCCCATCTGAGCATCTAACGCACGGGGTAGCATCACAGTAAAACTGCATAACGGTCAATCAGAAAGTTGATCACGAAATACAAAGACTCTGGCTGTTACACTGAGTAAAGTTATTAGGAGTCAGCTGCCCGGTTGAGGTTCCCGCGATCACTCAAACCGGTAGTTAGAAACGATGCACGGAATGACAATGTGCTGCGGTCGATGGCGTGCATGCAATCATACCAGTTCTTTCCGCTCCGCCTAACCGTGTATCCTATCTTTTTGATACTTTTTTTCTCTTAAGGTTAATTCACATCACTGTTGCACCAAGCGATGGCCCCAGTCACAGCCGTTATGAGTGGATATATGAAGGGAGAAGCGAGAAGGCCAGCGGTACAACGAGAACACCAGTTTATTGCACATGTCGAACATCAAATACGTTGATAACCCTGTTGCGTACAGCACGACACTGAATTGTCAGAAACAAAACGAAAAACTCGGAATGAATGCACTTATAGAGACATGAGGCACTGATTTAAGTCTGTTCACGTCACTAATAAGCCTACATCAGAAGTCTGTCGTTTTTACCACCGAATCATCGACGAATATATCTGGTTTGGTCAACTACTCGCTCAAGAGACCAGCACACTAGCTACCATTAACACCGATTGTCTAGCGTTTAGGTGGGATTCCAATCACGGGTTTGTCAGTGTCCGTTAAGAACAGTCAGGCAATTTTTTGCTATTAGTCTCCTCCGTAGTCTATGTAAGCCTAATTAAAACTAAGACGCTTGAAAATCTATTGCGCGAAGCACGGAGCTACCTACGCAATGGAATGTCTCGCATGTGCACGCCATTACGCAGAGATCCTATCAATACAGATCACCCACATGAAAGACGCCAATCGGTCAAATTGGGGCAGTGAATACTGAGAAGAAGAGCCTCTACGTGAACTACCCCAACGATATGCAATTATTTCCGGGGTGGTGTTTGAAGAAGTCTACTCGTTGTAGTTCTGATACACTGCACGCGGAAACTTATCAACACGCACTCGGGTAGTGGCGGATGCGTGCCAGTTTGCAGGAGTGTAACTAAAGAAAGTAACCGCACACCTTATTACAACCCAACGACCGTGATCCCACGACCTGGTGGACACGTGTTTGGATTGCCACTTTGTGGTGGCCCATTACTCTTACAGGTTATTGATGCAAACCGCTGGTGTGCGTACTGCCGACGGGATCCATGAGAATCAAAACAGCTGTTTACTTCACTGGTGGTCACAGTGACCAGCAGTTCGCAGAAGTCGCCAAGTTATCGAGTCACCGCACAGTTACCAATAAAGATAAGGTAGGTTGGCTCTTTACCTGTGCTCGTCTCTTCTGTCTAGACATCCGCAACATTTTCGAGTCACAAAACATCAGCACCTTAATGGTGGTGTGTGTGAGCACAAACTTCCGCTCGAAAAGTTCCTAACCTGGCAGAAAGTCTGTTTACGGGAATGTGCACCCTTCAACACGGGGTGCGTCGGTATGGGGAAATCGCGTACTGAGGTAGTGATCGTTATCAATACCACGTATCATCCACTAAGAATGGACCGTTCATCAAAAAGACTGCTTTAAAAAGAATCTCCATCGGATACACAAACGCAATCAGTTCCCTTTAACTGTCTTTGGACGACCGCATACAGAACACATGGTTAATCATCACAAACCCAGAACGTTAATTGCGATAAATTGATCGTGTGGCAAAACCGAAATAAGCACTGACGTATGGCTGCAAAACTCGTAATTCGTTCATTAATTGGAGGTCATTTATGAGTAGCATGTGACCTTTTACAACTTTCCGGGATAACTACAACGCCGCAAAGACAACATAGGTACTTGACAAATGCACTCGAGAATTGAACTGTCGGCCGTATTTTGAGACGCAAAATCGAACAGTGCACTCCAAAATGCATAGTGAAAGCGGGTGTCTAGTTTAAAGAAATATATTCTAAGAAACTTCTTAATGAAGGCCTAGATGAGTGGTGATGTAGAGAGGCTATGTACAATTCATATAAACAAGACGCCCAGTTTCCACTGATCATCGGTTTTCAAAACTGACAAAGGGGATGAATCCCCAACAAGCGCAAGCAGGTGGCCAACGTGTTTCGTGACGCGATAAACAGTGCAAGACGGAGCTGAAAAAGAACCAAACATAAGTTTAGAAAGAAAACAGGTTCACCACTAAAAAGCACTTAGAAACGATCAGGCTGATACATATAAAAGTGCTAGATATCAAAAGCGAGAATAAAGTAGGCGACGTTTTTAGTAAAGGAAAACGTAGTTGCAGATACGGAGTCAGCAATTTATTCCAAAAAAATCCGAGCTCCGCTCTAATTCGAACCAGACCTAAGGAAAACATACCACTAAACTGCACGTTTTCTGCTAGCTAAGCAACGAATCCACGCAGATGGCTAGGAAATTCCACGTGACTACCCCAGTACCCATTCATAACGCTGTGTTCGGATGTCACCAAAGAGATCCAGAGATTGCATTGCTAAAACAATTACTTCGAGCAACGGTATTCACTAACGCTAGTATCAAGTTTCGAATTTAAATTACGTCAAGGTAATAGAACAGGTTAGCACGTAGAGGACGAAAGTTACATATAGGTTGGATGTTACACGGCTACTTTAGCACAGACAGCGAAATCATTCAAGGTTGTCGGGATTCAAACTCACAATCCAAAACTTGGTTTGGTTTGGTATCATCGGTCACATGGTTGCTGATTGCAGCTCCGATTACCATGACTGTTCGTATCCAGCTGAATTCGAGCAGACCGGGAGCGCCCAGCTCATGCTCGATGCAGTAAGCCGGTAAGCATCTTAAAGTGCAAACGGTGGACGACTAACTCAATGGGACGAGCTAGGCAATCTAGCAAAACCCTGTGAAACACAACTGTGTGAAGCAACGCACAGTGTTTTCCAAAATAAAACTGTAACAACCTGTCTGAGTGTTGGTAAAAGTAACTGGGCTTATCGGGCACAAGTGCACCTGGGTTCAAGCAGGCAGGACAACTTCTGATGGATGGGAACAGTGGTGGTGTTGTTTGTAGCTCGGGTTGATGGTTTTGGTATTGATATGTTCGCCGAGCTTGGCATTTAGGTTGCAAACGTTTCATCACCAGGCGAGGTGACATCATCAGTGCATAAGTGTTTCAGCGTATATTTTGAATGTGAAGATTGACCGATGCCTGCTCTTCCATAGGAGTGTGAGTTGACCTACTAGCCTGGATTCTGGTTAGCCGCTTTCCGTCGTGTTTGACCTCTGGTCCGACCCACCATTGGTTGATTTCTTGTCTTATCAGTTCAAGTTGCTCTGTNAGGCATCGATCAATCTTCACATTCAAAATATACGCTGAAACACTTACGCACTGATGATGTCACCTCGCCTGGTGATGAAACGTTTGCAACCTAAATGCCAAGCTCGGCGAACATATCAATACCAGGACAATTTCTTTCGTCAGCATCACTGAGCACCAACACAACAGGGTTAAACAAGTGGAATGGCCCAGATAGGTTGGCGTGTACAGACTAAAATAAAGGCACGATTCAGAGACAACAAACCTACCAACTTTTCCACGTCCTGCTCACAATCGAGAACAGGCAGTTGCTTCCAAGCGGAGTTCACGTGTGAACTGAAAGGCAGGATGGAACGTCAACGGTAGTGATATGCAAGAAACGGAGCGAATCTGCGACAGAAGCAAGTGATAGCCTCATTGTCACTGCTAAAAATAGCTATTCAGAAGTTCGATAGTGTAGAACGGTAAGCATGATACACTCGAAAAGGTTACGATACAACCACACTGTGATCTGGCCAACAAGGATGGAGACGTGGTAAATATCCTGGTAATTATAGCGGGTGAATCGAAGACTAGGATATCCCAGTCAGATTGGAGTCACGGAATTCGGTAACCACTACTGATTAGCATTAACGAGTGCGAAATTCGGGTTTGGTGCTACTCTCCAAAAGAAGCTGGTTAAAAAACCCATCCGATTGCGTACACGTTGTGAACGGTACAAACAAACCGTCTAAAGAGTTACCGAACGAGGCAATCAGCAACTTATACGAATTCCGACGTAGAAAATTCATAAGCTGTAGACTCACATTATCAAAGGTGCTCTAGGCGGTCAACTGCAGCATACAGAGTAGATATTTACACTAAATTGGGATATACCGGTTTGTTATGTCCAAATCAGGTAAGAAATAAATTCGGTTTTACTGCTTATGCACAAGATTATCGTCACTATGCGTTAATGCTTCAGTCTATAAAGTTCGAATTTCTTGTGTAGCCTGCACCGGCTGAGCAGACTGCAATTTCGTGAACAAAAAACACTTATTGAAAGAAGATACGATAATTTGTTCCGATGGTTCGATAACAAATGACGAAGTCCGTACCCAGCCAACAATGATCATTTAACAATGGATAGTTACTATTCGTTTCAATCGAGATTTGACGCGGCAGCTCTTGCGTGTTGCTGTAATACATGTCATCAGCTAGTCTGCTCACTTATGCTTTGTAGAAGTGACCATTGTGTGGAAAAAACATCTACTCTATGTTTGAGAGTAGACCATTTTTGACGGGTCTACTGGCGTGAATCCGCCATGTTGGATGCAATCGCCAATCGCACAAGAGGTCTGTTTAGTGGAGTCGATACAAAAGTCGGTCTGCACAAGTTTACTTTACTGTATGACAGCATATTGCAAGTGATCCAGCCAACAGAACTGATTGAACAACTATGAATGGTACCTCGAATAGATTGGCAAAAAAGCTACGGCAAATCGAGACTTAAATCATGTGGATGTGTGTACAAGCAAGAAAAATTTTCCATAATCAGTAACGCAATCAGCGAAAGCGAAAAAAAGGCTGACAGGACAAAGGTGGAAAACAATTAAAAATCCCTAACAGATCTACCATAGACAAACTGAACACAGCACATTAATTGGACACAAAAAGTTCGGAGAAGTACAGCAGCTGTGCGGATCCTACTCGAAACGAAATTCACAAGCAAGAAACTGTTCTCCTTATAGAATATTCAAGTACTTTCTTCACATTAATGGCTTCCTGTGAACAAATGGCCTGAGTGATACATGTCCTGGGGTACACAGACAAAGGTGTCACTAACTGTCAATCAACAACGGTCACGTTGCTGAGATCTATAGAGCGGCGTTCGAGATTACCTGGGACGTAATAGGTGACTGTTCGTCTGAGCCAGCTCAAACGTACAGCAGTACGTCCGCCAATGTGTTAAGATTTGTGAAACAGCAATCAGCTGTTATCTTGAATCAGAAAAATGAACCACAACAACAAGCAATACACGTTGATGCTAAAAAGCTGCTGTTTTGGACCTCTTAAACAAGCAACCTGGCTATTCACAACGTTCTCCGCGCACTTCCCACTGCATATAAACCAGCGGGCAGACGTAAATTATCTTTAATGGCACTACCAAACAAACGGAGCAGCACACCAACAACGAGGTACCTTAAAAATTGAGAGAATATTGGTCGCCGCATCAATGCTTTACGTACTACTCAAAGACTGACGCGTCAGATCATAAGGGAATAGAGTGCGGGTTCATCTCTTTGGTATTAAGTATAAGCACAGTTGAGGTTTTGATGTGTCGCTACAGCAGACAGTCAACACTGAGTAAAAAACCTTCATTCAGCTCGCTCACGGTTTGGTTGCACTAGTCTTTGTATGCTGTTCTAAAGTATGCGATCAGCCAGTCAACTTCTTCATGTTGTGTGTATGATCAACTGAGCAACTCGCAATAAGTCTACGTAGTTCATAAACAAAACAAGTAGCTCCGTTGCGCCCAACTCAGCCACTGCTAGTATAAATTTTCGCAAAGACAAGATAGGTGCTACAAAGGTGATATCGTTGGAAAAGAGTGGCAGCGGAATGTGACGGCACAAACCCTCAGAATAGCACCACTTCAACAGAAATTGCAATCCATGGTACATCCCCGATAGTTAGAAGAATAAAACGTAAGAAAAATGTCACCCTGAACTCTACCATTCACAATGTTACTTAATAATGAGTTATGTGTGCTCCAATTGCAAATATCCTTATCTTTGGCTCAATAGTGAAAGAAAATATGTAGAAACAAGCTGTACGAACGTCCGCGGAAAGCATCCATGCACCAAAACTATAGCGATTCATGGAGTGCTATGAAATCTGTAAGAAGAAAGTGAAGGTTGACGATGCAAAACAAGTACTACACAATAGTATTGGATTAAGTTTTCATTTTAGTTGCACATAATAAATTATAGTGTACTTACTTTTAATATCATATACCTCATGTATGGAAGTTCACAAGCTGGTGTACACTTTCGACAGTTGTACAGAATGAACCGACAACCTGAGAGACAGAGGCATATTGGACAGTGCTTATCTGTTTGACCATGCTATTTAGCCGGAACCCAAAGATGGCACTACTGTCGAGATTCGACTATGCTCCTTGTAATCCATGTACGTCACTCACTCCCAATGTTTACAACAAGAAATATGCCAGGTGTTGTAACGGTGCCAATTAATCGAGGTTTCTCGGTTGACGGCTAGGTAGATAAACTCACCAAGGCAACAGATTTCAGCTAGCATGTGAGAGTGACACTAGTGACTAGTATCTCAAAGAGGCCATCTTTGACGTTCAGCTGTTCGCTGGGCTTGGTGTTTAGGGCCCCAAAAAAACGATATCAGTGTGTAAAGGGTTGTGAAGTGTGAACAACACCCAGTACTGCATACGTTAGTAAAGTGATCTTCATGCGTGAAATATACTTTGAGTAAGTTAAAAACTGCTATGTAAGATGCATGATCGTGAAACATTTCGTTCGTACGAAATGATTACCGAGTGCATGCGTACATCCATTCTTTGATCCATTCGGTTATTGGTTCGTGTGTACGACGACGAGAACGAAAAAATGTTGCTCGAGCATACGCTTTGTATGATAATGTTGGCCCCATCCAAATTCATGGGCTGCAAAACTGTTTGAAATATAATTGACTATTTTTTGAGAACCAGACAAATTTAACGTCAGAGGTACGGAATGGTGGATGTTGAACAAATCTGTAAAGATCTACACATTGAAAGTGTTACCTTGTTTAGTGTGCAAACATTCGGATATCAAATGTTACCATTAGGCTACTTTAAGTTTGGCTGACACAGCACACTACCTTCATAAGGGTATGGTACAGAAGTCCCAAATGTAACACTGCAACAATATAGACACGTACGTCAATCGCGTAGCGTAATGAACAATAGTAGAGGCCTCGTAGTTCGCGTAGGAGGTTTGAAGCGCATCAGGGAAGCTGCAGGCAGAAAAAAAAGCAGGGAATGGAAAGGTGGAACCCGCATAAATTGCGTCCGAAAGAAATAGTGAAGTCACCCAACTGAACAGACATATTTGCGTAACGAGTGGTGCCTACGCCGTACTTCGTTATCACATGTGACCGTTCAAAACAAAAATGGAAATATACCAATATTACTTAACAGAGGAGCGTGATAAGTAGCGGTAAGTAGTCCGATTCCAGAATTTGGAAACCAGCCAGGTGTTAACGGCAAGTAAAGAAAGTTTCATAAGCAAATCAGGAGAAAACCAAGGGGAAGCTATCAAATACATATAATTCTTGACGAAAACAATCCCAGGTAACAACACATTTGTGCTCAATTCAGTTACCCATATTCCTTTGTGAACACATTCATTCGGTCACACCAAGCCAACCGAAACGGGTAGACAATGAATTCAAGCCTATCCTGGCGGGTCGAGCGGTCGAGTGTTTCCTTCCGTTCTTTTATCGGCTTGGTTTTGAGAGGGTGGTGCACTTTATACAAGCATATGTAGTGAGTAATTAATGCAACAGGCTTGGCAGGATTGACAGTTGGGAATTTAAAACACAGGACCGTAACCGCTGACAATCGTCGATGACATCATATTACATGGGTTGGGATTGACCATGTACAGTTCAATACAGCGGATGCAATTGTGTATGTAATGGTTCATTTGTTCGCAATATTATTACTGTCACTAACGAATAATTCGGTAGATTTGATAATTCAGAAGAGATTCAATTGTACAAAATCAGGGTTGCAAAAATAACCGTTGGTAATACAATCACACCGTTCAACAATGGCGTTGACGGATTTCAGCGTGAACCGTTTGAGAAATCCTGTTGGGCGGTCAGTCGATACTTCGGGTCATCTGGTGGATTCAATATGAGACAATGGGACGAGTAAGTGACTGAGTCCAACTGTGAAATCTCCGAGCTCCCAGCGTGGGTTCGAAGGACAGCTGGTAGAGTGCTTGCCGCGTTTGGGTATGCTGCCTGTTACTGCTTCAAATCCAGCCGAAACAAAGGGTTTTCACACTTGGGTCTCATTTAAATAAGACTGTCGTTGTAACGGTGTTTGTTAAACTAAATACGGTAGCGTACTCAATATCGAAATGTTACTCCGAAACCAAAGGTTCCTTTTTGTCAGAGCGAATATTTAGTTATGACGACGTCCTTGGGACATTCTAGTATATATATATATATATATATATATATATATATATATATGTACATATGGGCCTCGCCTAAATTCGAACCGTGGACAAGAACAGTATGCCCAAAAGTGGCATATGCATGACCACATGAAGTGGCGAGCGTGCCACAATACAAGAACAAAGGTGTTGTGTAAGGCAAACAGTGAACAAGGTGCAGAAAAAAGAAAAATTACACTGAGGCACAAAGAGATACACAACACGAGTGCCACTGAAACCTATTCTTCACCATATCAGACAGTGTTCACAATCAAGATTGTTCGCCGCCGTTCGGAGCCGGACCAAAAAGTTGGCAGTACCCTACTGGAACAAGATTCAGAGTAAGTGCCTTCATACGCCGAACCCAAGTCATACGGTGGCTACCCGACTGCTGCTTCCAGTATAAGCAACCATTCGCCAACAAGGGACGTTGGGGTATGTAGTCCGCTGACATCTTAAAGATGCGGTCAAGTTACGAGCCATGTAGGATGAAATAATTAAGATCAGGGGTCGATAGTCTATCCGTTCAGAAGACACATCGGCGAACTTCGTCACCGTCGACACAGCGTCCCCAGCACACGCCGCTAATGCTTTGGAGACATCGACGGTCGAAAACGAACACTGTATGAATATCCTCCGCAAAGATAAAACAGGTTTCGTAGCCGTATAACAGAATCAACCTTAGCGTACACTCAGTCCTTCACAGAAAGATCAAGATCATACTGCCGACATAGATGGTGTAAGTTGACAAAAACCAGGCTAACGGAAAAATCGAAGCCTCTAGTCTGTCTGAGATGCTCTTGGATCCATATGAATCCCTGCAACCCAGGGCGACGTCGTTCGCATATTTTATCTCCCGAAGTGAAACACCTGGGGGTAAGTCCACGTCATCATATTTGCAATATATATCCGGAAACATGTTCGGATCCCGTCTATTGCAAAGTTGAACGCGAAAGGAGAGGCTGAACATATTTGTCGAATACCACGTGAGATGATGAAACTTGGTGATATACAGTCGTAGCACCTACCTATAATCCGACCCCATGCCTGACAGTCAATTGTCTTCAGGAGGTTTACGTACTTCTGGGACACATCCTTCTTCGAAAAACAGTCCAGAGCACAGTGCTACCAAATGAACCAAAAAGCTCGCCTGATGTCCTGAAGGATAATCATTGTCGGTCTTCTACATGAATGACAGAGATCAAGCATCTTGTAGCGAGAAGGCGTCCAATAAAGCACAATCTTTATTGTCCAAATCGCCAGTCACATGCAACGCGCGCCCTCTCGTTTATGAGTCATAATTCCAACCCACAACATCCCGTCCCGGTTTCCGTTTTCACGTCGTGTGCACTTCTGACCGGTTTACGTGTGTGATCGGCGCCTTCTACCGGGGGGTTTTCTGCTTGCCATTCCTCGTCTGTTTGTCCGATTCCGTTGCGAGATGGCTCGTCCGGCTGCTCATGCTGTCCGCCATCCACCCAATGTTAGCCTCGACCGTATTCCAACATCGTGTCGAGATGTTCCTCTGAATGTTGGAAAAACCACGCGTTCGATCTGGCCGTCTGTCGTATTTCGCCTGCCCTGCCTCGCCCGTTGGTCCGATCCAGTCGAGCGATGACTCATCCGGTCGCGCACGTTGTTCTTGATTCGATTGCGGCAGGCTTTTGAACGTACCTTCCCCGCGTTGAGGTATTCGGCTGAGCGTTCGAAAACCCGCACCTCCGACCTGACAATCCACCACACTCGCTCCGCCTTTAAGGAACTTGCTGCGATTGTGCCAGGGTGCCAAGTGTACACCATTGATCCATCGCCCACGAGGACCTTGGTTGATTTGGAAACTCGTATTCTTGCAGTTCGTGATGGTAAATGGTCCATTCCACCGCCTTCTGAACTTCCCTGCGCCGGGTCCGGATGTTTCTGGTCGGCTGTAGTCTCTTACTTTCACCTGGTCTCCGATCCTGAACGGGCGCCATTTATGTGTGTTGTACCTCACGTCATATCTTTGCTTATTCCGGCGTTGTCTTTCTGTTGTCCGTTCAAGAGCACTGCGTTCCAGGTGTTGTCGTTCTTGCGACAATAATTGCCCCTCTCCGTCTCTGGACACGCAGACATCCAAGAGAATCCTTGGCTCCCTCCCGTATGTCAGCTCAAATGGGGAGCTCTCAGTCGTTGCATGCTTTGTCGTGCGATACCCGAACAGAACATCCGTTAGTCCTTCTTC
Organism: Paragonimus westermani; assembly: GCA_008508345.1. Classification (NCBI taxonomy): domain Eukaryota; kingdom Metazoa; phylum Platyhelminthes; class Trematoda; order Plagiorchiida; family Troglotrematidae; genus Paragonimus; species Paragonimus westermani. The sequence goes on from QNGE01000246.1 coordinate 304,383, forward strand.
CCAGTTATTGCCTCTACTGTTGAGCCATTCCTTCATGGTACGATTGAACCGCTCCGTCAATCCGTTCGTTTGTGGATGGTACGGCGATGTTCTCAAGCGCTGAATTCCCCAGTTCCTCAGCATCTCCTGAAACTGCTGGCCTTCAAAACACGGGCCCTGATCCGTGATAACTCTGTGCGGTACTCCAAAGCGAGCCAGGACGTTGTTCATGAAGGCGTGTGCCACCGTTCCGCTCGTTTGATCTGCCGTTGGAATGGCTTCTACCCATCGTGTGAAATGATCAATCATGACAACTATGTAGCGATTCCCATTCGAACTTGTTGGGAGCGGACCAAAGATGTCTATACCCCAGGTATGAGCGGCTTCCTTTGTTACGATTGATTGCATAGGCGGTGTTGTCGTCATTGTCTCTCGGTTCTGTTGGCAATTGGGGCAGGCTCGAATGAAATCAATCACATCTTTCCGCATCGTGGGCCAAAATACCCTCCGCCGCAGTAGGTCGTACACGCGTTCTCGCCCCATGTGAACACCTGTGTGCGCCAGCCGAATCACACGTTCCCTCTGGTCTGCTGGAATAAATGGCAATCTTCGAGATCGAAGTCCTCTCTGCACCTCCACATCGACGACAAGTTGGCCGTTCTCCAGATGTAGCCGGTCCCAGATCTGTAACAGTTCGTTCAGTCCTGAATTCAACCTCTCGGGTTTCGTCCCTGCCAGTAGATGTCCACATATTTCGCGTACTCCAGGGTCTTGCTGCTGATTGGCCAAGATGTCTTTATCGGCAACCAATACTGTGTTCACCGGTATGGCTTCAGTTGGAAGCTCACTTTCCTGTATCGGTCGTGACAATGCATCGGGTACCTCACTATTCACGCCGTTGACATGTCCGATAGTAAAGTTGAACTCTTGCAGCCGAAGTGCCCAGCGTGCCAGTCGTCCGCGCGGATCCTTCGCCGTCTTCAGCTAGATCAAGGGTTTGTGTTCGGTCTCGACATGGAAGGTGGTCGCTATCAGATAGGTCCACCATTTCTCCAGCGCCCAGACGATAGCCAGACATTCTTTCTCCGTGGTGGAATACTTTCTCTCTGCTTTCGTTAGTACTCGGCTAGCATACTCGATCGTTCCCGACGGCTGCGAAAGAACCGCCCCGATTCCGATATCACTCGCGTCAACTGACACCGTGAACGGCTCATTCGGTTTGGGGATCGTCAGGTACCGTCGAATGCTGGCAGCCTCCTGTTTGAGTTCGTTGAACGCCACCTCCAAGTCCTCAGTCCATACAAATTTCCTGTCCTTCCTCAGCAGTTGGAACAATGGATATGCTTTCTGAGAGAACCCCGACGTAAATTTTGAGTCGTAACCGACCATTCCGAGGAAACACCTCAGTTGCCGCTTCGACTTCGGTGCTGGGAAGTTCCTGATGGCTGTCAATTTCTCCGGCAGTTGTTGGATTTTTCCATTACCAACCGTGTGTCCCAGGCAAACGATTGAACTGCGGCCTATTTGGCACTTTTTGCTACTCAGTTTTAGGCCGGCTGCATCGATTCGTTGCAACACAGCTCGCAACCTGTCCACATGTTCAGACACTGTTTTGGAGAACACGACAATGTCGTCTCCGTATACAGTTACTATCTGACGAAGTTCAATAGAGAAGCCAGAAACAGTTTTTTTTGACAATGCATCTCTTGACCACATTTCGCTAAACCTCATCAGACACACTGCAATTTGCGGGTTTATGTAGCACATTTCAATGGACATTGGGAAGTTAGGAACAAAACCAGTAAACACACACATCCACCGACATCCATGCACACTAGTTACCAGAGCAATCTGATACTGATGAGCAAATCTTTCTGTACGCGGAGGGGCGGTTTCCATTCGTTAATTGTTATCGCCTCCGTGAACTGAAGAAACCTTTGATTTTTTTGTTGCGTAACGTATCCGAAACGTCTTCCTCAAGTTCAATTGGGGTCGACGTGTTAACAAGTGTCAAGCGATCGGTGACATCGGTTCCCAGTGACTTGTCACATTCTGACTTGAGTCCGACATTGTGGTCTCCATGGACGTTTTGTGAACCCAAATTGGAATGTGTTCGTTGCGCGGTTTACCAGTTCCATCCATGCACAGTTCACCACAACACAAGTTGGTACGGTGGCTAACCCAACGTCTTCAGTCAATAATGCGAACAGTGGTTCAGAAAACTGAGAGATAGTTTTGGGCTAATCGATTAACTCAATAGTTTGAACCATAGCAACAAACATGACTAGTTTAGACAAGTTTGTTTACAAAGGTTCCTCTGATGCTGACTGTTGATGTAATTTGTCAATATACTGACATGATTGCCTAGGCTTGAGTTAGAACGTCCCACACTACTATGCACAGAAAGCGTAAAGTTCTATCCCCAGGGAAATGGCTACACACAAATCGATAAGGTTGTTAGGGGTAGTCCACTAGGCCCTCTACCAACTGATATCTTCGTTGCCCACGTGAAGCAGAACGCAGATGCTGTCATCGGTCAGACTGACTTCTACCAGCGTTATGTCTACGATGTCCTGATGTTTACCGACATTAAGAAGATTACAACGAGTATACTCGACTCAGTGGACAATGTTAGTCTTACCATTGAGCAAGGGCAGCATAAAACTCTGGCGTTTTTGGACATTCTGATGAAGTACCGGAACAACGACTTAGTACTGCGGTCTCTCTACTGGGACCACACTTGGACTGGACTTTCACAGTTTTGTGCCGCTCCAGTAAAAGCGCGGTCTAGTGGGAACGTTGTTTTTATCTTGTACGACGAATCTGTTCGAGAGAAACGCTGGCCAAAGAGGTGCTGTCCTTGATAACCATGTTCAAAGAAAATGGCTATCCGTCGGTATTTATGGAGAAATTTAACAAACAAAAACCGTCTGTCGCGATAGGTTCAACAGTTCCTAAACTGTCTGCTTTACAAGGTTGATGACTAGTATTCGGTTGAAAACCCCTCTCACGGCAGCTACGAGACGTGTGTTCTATGCGGCCCAACTCGTCACGCTGTTCACCACCACCAGAATCTCGACGTCCCCACTGAAAATACTACTACTGCTTTACTACCGAATCTCACCTCATTTGTGGATTCTCGTACGAGTGCCGAGCCACAGAAATGGAGCGACAATCACGCAATCAGTTCAACGAACATATTCCAATTTGGGTTCACAAAACGTCCATGGAGACCACAATGTCGGACTCAAGTCAGAATGTGACAAGTCACTGGGAACCGATGTCACCGATCGCTTGACACTTGTTAACACGTCGACCCCAATTGAACTTGAGGAAGACGTTTCGGATACGTTACGCAACAAAAAAATCAAAGGTTTCTTCAGTTCACGGAGGCGATAACAATTAACGAATGGAAACCGCCCCTCCGCGTACAGAAAGATTTGCTCATCAGTATCAGATTGCTCTGGTAACTAGTGTGCATGGATGTCGGTGGATGTGTGTGTTTACTGGTTTTGTTCCTAACTTCCCAATGTCCATTGAAATGTGCTACATAAACCCGCAAATTGCAGTGTGTCTGATGAGGTTTAGCGAAATGTGGTCAAGAGATGCATTGTCAAATTCCAATTTGGGTTCACAAAACGTCCATGGAGACCACAATGTCGGACTCAAGTCAGAATGTGACAAGTCACTGGGAACCGATGTCACCGATCGCTTGACACTTGTTAACACGTCGACCCCAATTGAACTTGAGGAAGACGTTTCGGATACGTTACGCAACAAAAAAATCAAAGGTTTCTTCAGTTCACGGAGGCGATAACAATTAACGAATGGAAACCGCCCCTCCGCGTACAGAAAGATTTGCTCATCAGTATCAGATTGCTCTGGTAACTAGTGTGCATGGATGTCGGTGAATGTGTGTGTTTATTGGTTTTGTTGCCTAACTTCACAATGTCCATTGAAATGTGCTACATAAACCCGCAAATTGCAGTGTGTCTGATGAGGTTTAGCGAAATGTGGTCAAGAGATGCATTGTCATAAACAACAACGTTTCTGACTTCTGTATTCAAATTTGTTACGAAATATGAATATATATATATATGTGAATATATTGACCAACGTAGCCATGTTCAGGGAAAAACTCAGCTTGCACCTCACAGATGTGCTCTTTCGCGCATTTCGTCTCATTCACTAAGTACAATGGGTGCAAGTAACTTCGATACCCTAGAATTCAGGTTTATCCCTTTACGATCTGTACACGAAGTGTGTGAGCCCCTTTTGAAAATAGGGATGATGTTAGCCAAATCTTAGTCGCTTTGAACGATCTCACTGGTCCAATCTCTGAAGCAGAGGCCTCAGACCTTTGAATAAGGTTGGTTCTCTATCTACAAAAAGATTAAGAAGAGATTTATCAGAATCAGGTGCCTTATGGCATTTCAGGAACTTGATTTCAAGTGAGAATTTTGTCTCTGAGGACAGAGAAGAGCCAACAGGTCAGTGTGCACAGACGGAACCCGAAGGTGTAGCCAGTGACGCTCATAGCCAGCTGAACCGTTGCCCTACGTCCTAAGCGTCGTTGCAGACTACACACAGGCCAACTATTAACTTCGTACCACCAGCGCCTTGTTCCATTTCGATAGCACGTTCCATCCACTTGGCCTCGCGATCCTCTGACAGTTGTTTCCGGAGTTCCAGACGAGTAGCCTTGTGGACTGAATTGTACTTGATGGCGGATGGAATGTTCCAGACAGTGTCATAGTGATCCAGTGGTCGCATGGATGCCTACTGGTCGGCAACTGAACGAACACTAGTAGAACGCGGAGCAGCACTACACCCACGCACTGCATGTCGTCCATGGTCTCAATGTGCTTTCATATCACCTGATGGGTGAGGTCCTACACTAGAAGCAAACATGCTCTCTCGCAAGTGTACAGCGCTTGTATCTCTGCTTGTTTCGATACGTCAATTTGTGGACTCTTACCAAAGCGCAGTGGAAGCTTGGTACACTGTGTTGCATGATCACAATCCAAACAAGTGCCCCAGATTGACTTGCACACTTGGGAATGTGGGCCTTCCAAGCGTTTTGAGGCATATGAATCCTCAAATCAATCCAAACACATGCTCTCGAACCACGTGGCAATCGTCTGTAGTCATTGTCACCGGGAGCCACTAGCCGTTTGGACTGAAATATGATTCGTGTTGTCAATGGATTAGTAGACTACGCTGCTGTGAACAGGCCCAAACGTATGGAAACGACCATTAGAGGGGTACTGTGCACGCACCCACACTGCGAACTGGCCATAACTCACCGGACCACACATGCCAAGAGACTACGAATGAGACGATGAAGGAAACGATTATCTAGGACGTTGCAGGGATGGTTAGGACTCTTTCTAAACTTAACTTTATCAGACGTAACGCCATCGTTTGCAACTGCGTATTGAAAAACGGTCATATAATAGAATGCGCGCGTAGTTAGCACGAGACTGGACCACTTGAACGCAGGTGGCAAAATCGGGCAAAACGGTCAGTAGTTCAAGTCGCTCATGAAACAAATAAAGTAACCCTACATTTGGCCTGGGTTATCACCCATTCATCCCGCTTACTTGGTAAGATGTCGGAGGAGCTCCATGAAAGCCGGATGAGATCCGGTACCGGGGGGCGACAATGAGAGCGCATCTAACTGACGCACAAGATCCAAAACGGATAAATGTTTCACAGAATCACCGTCGTCTGGATGAGGAGAGATGAACTGGTGATCGGCGGCCCTCCGCTCCAAGCTGAGTAAAGAGGGTGGAAAAAAGCAAGAGGAAGTGAACAAACCAAGGGAGCATGAAATTCGCGTTAATCCAACGTTCATTCGGAAAGGTAAACATCCAGAGGCAAACTTTTAAAGCACACGTAATCTGCGTGCGAACAAGTTGTCTAAGTCTAACAAGAGACTTCTATGAAAGAAAACAGGACACATAATCAACCGTGAAGTGGAATAAAAGGCTAGACGCCATAGCGAAAGCCTTTAATCATGAGAGGAGGTAGACTAATGGTATCAGAGCCTGGTCGCCGCGATCTGAGACTATTCGAAAAAACACTGCCTGATAGGTCGTAGGACCGTTAAAACCTTGTGTTGCAAACGTCGACACTTAAGAGACAACCAGCGTGTACAAAAAATCTTGCAGGCACGTCACATGTATAATGTTTGAGGATAATTTTAATGGGCACACGTGAATTTGGTACGATTAGTTAAACAAGTTAAATGAGGACGCGCATGCTTTAGTACAGTGAACTAGGTTAAATATGGGCTTGCTGTTGTAGAGTTAAAAATCGAAATTAACCACGATACGCGAGCTCAAATCAAGCGCTATCTGTGGTTGTTCCGCTAGGGAAAAAACGCATAGGGTCATATGTGATAATCATCTGACACGAATCAGGCACGTAAGGTGTATGGGTACTGCCTTCGCTCCGGAAATACCACACGCATATACCCATGCACTGACTGCATGCCCACTTAAGCGAAGTGTTCTGATTGCTTGCCTTTCAATACCGATCGTTTATGTGACCAGTTTGTGAAGACCGGTCGTTCATTCCGTGAACACCAGTCATAAGTGATTCATATCTGATCACCTAACACAACTCAATCTCTGTTGGGCCCGGCAATGAAGACGTCGTAGGCGAAAAACTGTCTTGTTTCGCTATCTACCCGCCAAAGCCAAAGTGAGCTAGCAATATCAAACAGTACCCGAGCGTATAATGTTCTTGATTAAAGTGCCCGGTTCGACGATGACAGAAGGAACATGTGAAAGCATAAAAATGATGGATCACCGATATTCGATAAAGATTACCCGGATGAACGAGATATCAACAAGACAGCGTACACATATACAGATGGAGCAAACTGAACGTGGTCGGCTGATTATTGCGCATGTCTGCACTACTGAAAACAATCTACATAGGAAAATCTGTGATGAGCACCATCTACAAGGCCTATTAAGAAATGACACAAGTATCGACCGACCGTACGATAGAGATGTACACTCACTAACAATCAGCAGTAAGGGACAACCATCAGAACAAACACTAAATGAATGGAACTGAAATCACTAGCTTCCCAGTATGCGCAGACAATATCCAACAAACACACGTCACCAAAATCAGAAAAAAACGTTCTCTCTCTCACTCACACACATATACATTGTATTTTAAAAAATCCATAACGAACGATGGCTCGAATCCTGTACTGCGTCAACGCAGCTTCCAGCATTTGCACCACAAGTTGTTTGTTGCCATAACACACACAATGTCGCACGTAGGAGGAGTGGATACTGTCAAATGGCCCACAACTCGCTAACACTGATCGCGGAAGAATAGAGTTCAAAAAAGGAATTGTATAATTACTGATCCACATTGTCTTTACCACCGATGGCTACTCGAGATTCACACGGCTGCCACGCGACCAGCTGAGCTGCATATGAGATAGTTACCGTCGGTCAGCTCGTAGCACTGTGCAGGATCATATGAAAGATTTGTGATTTGAAATCAATTAACTATATGGAACTAGACGTGATAGACCCGGCCAGGGAAAACCATAACCTTGCCCCGGTGAGTGACCCATTGAGTGGGCCACATCCGAACAGCGAACACCAAATGACCAAACAGTCAAAGTAAACAGAGTCACTCTAGACTGAAGTTCGAAGCTGTATCCGAGCTACCTCGAGATGCACGCATAGTTGGCAACATTTTCCCCAAGTTGGTCTCTCACAGGGACCGGACCGGAACAAAGTCCACGCACAAAGATCACCGCAAAGCAAATCGTCAAATGAAATGCTTTATTTGTCTCGAAAATGGAATTTTCACCATAAGGGGTATGTGCCATACTGTAGCGAGAAGGCGTCCAATAAAGCACAATCTTTATTGTCCAAACCGCTAGTCACATGCAACGCGCGCTCTCTCGTTTATGAGTCGTAATTCCAACCCGCAGCACCCCCCGGTTTCCGTTCACACGTCGTGTGCACTTCTAACCGGTTTACGTGTGTGACCGGTGCCTTCTATCGGAGGGTTTTCCGCTTGCCATTCCTCGTCTGTTTGTCCGATTTCGTTGCGCGATGGCTCGTCCGGCTGCTCGTGCTGTCCGCCATCCACCCAATGTTGGCCTTGACCGTATTCCAACATCGTGTCGAGATGTTCCTCTAAATGTTGGAAAAACCACGCCTCCGATCTGGCCGTCTGTCGTATTTCGCCTGCCCTGCCTCGCCCGTTGGTCCGATCTAGTCGAGCGATGACTCATCCGGTCGCGCACGTAACCCGGTTAGAAGTGCACACGACGTGTGAACGGAAACCTGGGGGTGCTGCGGGTTGGAATTACGACTCATAAACGAGAGAGCGCGTGTTGCATGTGACTAGCGGTTTGGACAATAAAGATTGTGCTTTATTGGACGCCTTCTCGCTACAATACTACCTGTGGATTCACTCACGCACTTGGCATCTAATGCAAACCAGAAGGAATTAGACTGGGAGACTACATACGCACTTACGATAGTTCTGTCGTGCCTGGTGTGAGATCAGTGACACAGTGAACAACAAGAATGACTCACGAATGCGTTGCCGGAGTTCTAGTCCAGACAGTGGTAGGGACAGGCACTAATGACGGGCCCTATGAAAAGGAAAACTCGAGTCTAGTGCTTCCTTTCGAGAGGAGCTGACTGGAAAGTTTACGAGAATGCATCAGCTGCGATCCATTGTCAACGATGTTCAACATGTACCAACCAAGTCCTCCACTGCTTACCAGTAAACGAAATTATAACACAAATGAATGCAAAACGAGAACAACCTATGAGGTTTACCTGCACAACCTCGCGTGACAGTATTGTAAACCCAAGCCAGACAAATCTGTATTATCCACCAACGGGGTCGACTCAGCCACTACGGGATAGCCGAGGAAAGAACGGAGCCATATGGGTTTTTGACGAGCTTTGCGTAACATTTCAACTGCAAGACAAGTGACGGCCAGGTGATCAGCAGCGGAAACATCGAAAGATGAGGACGACGATGACGTGCGAGTAGCTTACAGGTGAGTAAAATAGGAAAGGAGGTCACGATGAGCTGGTAGACGAACCACGGGAAGCCAAAGAAGTCACTAATGATAAAAACCGTTTAGCATGAAGTTAGTGGGTTAGTAAACAGGGGCTATGGGATACGGGTGATTAACGACGAGACTGATCAGGCATGAGAGGATATTCGGTAATAAATAACGTCAAACAACCAAGTAGATGCAGTTTAGTGAATTAATGAGGGTTGATGAGAATATTTAAAACCTACAACCTATTCATTAATGTCATGCTGTGCCAAAAAAGGACCTGACAATAAGCTGCAGGATACCCACTGACAGCAGTTATAAGCAACGCTACAGTAATGCGAGGGAATATGGTGGGTTCCAGTGGTATAAAGAAAGAGGGAACGAAGATAATTCCATAATCAGAATTATGCACCGATGTTGTTGCTGTCGACTGGCCAGCTGCGTCGCGTTCGTTCACGCGTACGTATGAAGAGCTAAACTCTTGATACTGTGCGTTCATTTAACCGTGGATGGAGGTGAGATAGTTCGGCGTTATGTGTACGACCTTAGGTTCTGATAGAACAAAGAACCATGTAGAGAACATCAAGGTCTGTACATGTGGACTTGGCCAACGGCAAAGTCACCAAGTCAGATGGAACTCGGATAGACAACTAAACTTCACTGTGCTCAGCCTCAGTGGACGATTTTCAAGGCCAATAACCACTGAAACAGGTACGTTCGCCGAATAAAGGTGAAATCACGCGCAATTAACGGCAGCATGATCAAGATGCGGTGCGCTCGCGAGACACAGTCCCGTGAAGGAACTAGGTCATGGCACTTACTGCTTACCGTTAGAACTCGAAAGCATCACACAACCTAGAGCAAACTTAGTTAGCTCATTTCCGACTTGACGAAATAAAGATCAGCAACCGTGCGATTGCGAATCCCTATGTAAACAAAAACGTCCGACCACCACCATGATGTGCCAGACGCTTTTTCCTCAAACCCATTAACTAGGTCGAAATTCTATTAGAAACAAGCAGCATGGCAGACTAGTCAATTTAAAAAGAGATCCGATTACAAAAAACCCGCTATTCAGCTGGACTCGAACCAGCGACAGAAACAGCATACCCAAAAGTGGCAAGCACTCTACCAGCTGAGCTACGAAGTCACACTGGGAGCCCATAGACTTCACATTTAAATTTAGTCACTCACCGGTCCCACCGTATCTTGTGGAATCTAACAAATGATTCAAGAAATCAACTGGTTGCTCGGGAGGATTTTTCAAACAATTCATGCGAACAGTTGTATTACTGATAAGTGGTGTTGGTGGATTTCAGCGTTTGAGAAATCCTGCTGAGTGAGCAGTCGACTTATTGGATCATTTGGTGGATTCCATATGAGACAGTGGGATGGGTAGGTGATTGAGTCCAAATGTGAAATATTCGAGCTCGCGGCGTGGCTTCGTAGCTCAGCTGGTAGAGCGCTTGCCATGTTTGGGCATGCCATTTCTGCTACTCGTTCGAATCCATTCGAAGAGCAGATTTTTCACAATTGCATTTCTTCTATAATAAACCAAAATTGGTTGTGTGAAATTGTAACTCTACAACATTTCGATAGCTACTAGTAGCCGAATGGGTGACTATTCATCGAGCACTGTGACCGTGTGTGATAGCCTTACAACCAATACATTTGGTGCTCTAGAGAAAACGGTGCAAATCGCCTAGAGCAAGTACAAAATGTGAGTACTTACCACATCATTGAGCTTTTATATAAAGTTTGTTTTCGAATATCATTTTAAACTATTCTCTATAACAAAGGGTGATGACACTCAGACTGCCATGTGTATCAAAAGAGGTCCATATCGACACTCGAGACACAACAGTAAACACGAAGTACTTTCTTTGTTCCGCTAAATGCGACCATGGGAAACCTGAAAAACTGCTTAGAATGAGCTAGTAATAACATACTGAGTTGTCTATTTACATGAATAGAGAAACCCGTTAGATGCGGCGAACAAGCAGAAATACCCCCCCCAACTTCATATTATATATGTATAGCTCCTCAAAAAGCGCCAAGCAAACGCATAGCTAATCGTTATCCCAGTTTGAAGTCGGTGGATACTTGCGCATTCGTTCACACAGGGTTGGTCGAGCATCCGTGGGGAGAGATCAAAAGTAGCCAGTCAGCCGGAAGCAGTGTAAAGTGCGTAGAACTGATGCATCAGTCGCACACACTTACTTGGAGAACGCGCCATTCGTCCCAGAACCGTCTTCTGAGCATTATCCAGTATGTCAGAGAGGAAAAGGCCTTCACCCTGTCTGGTGCTCACGCCTTGGACACGTCCGAAAGGTACGTGCAAGCCGGAAGGCGGGTGACATTCATCTGGATTCGAATCTGGAAGGGACCTGAAATGTAGCATATTGGTCGAAAAATTAAAATGAGCGATAAGAAATAACGGTGCACCGGATAACGTAGAAACGTAGAGGCTGGTAACTGAAACAAGATGTGACTGAGTGAACCTGATAGTGCATCGCCACAGTTTGACATATGAAAAGTCACAAGTATAGAACAACTGAAGAGAATTCCCACAGGAACTAAACGGTATCGCAATGTGTGTAAGAATGTCGGAGAGTTACCACATTCAGTACACGGCCGGAGCTAAAGGCATTCAACTTTTTGTCGTCAGAAGACACCTAATTTCTCTGCTAGCAGTCGCTTTCAGTCGACTACTTCCGGAAGGGATGATTGAGACTGACGCTTCTCGAAACACACTAACCACGAATGCACAGTTCTCTTTAATTTCATTTTCTCCCACAAGTTACATGCCAAAACTAGTTAAAGCTGGACACCAATGCCACTGAGAAGCAAACATACCATAACTTTACAGAGTGCAGGCTAAGTAGACGTCCCAGAGTGTGACTGAGTGGGGATGCACCAGGTTATGGTGCATGATGGGTTAATCATATGAATTTGGTTGAACGGTAGGGGTAATCTCAGCGATCGCCCGACCGATCGTTTCAATTTTTTTATACCTGATTTCCGTATAGTTAGTGAACAGGCGGAGGGGTTTGTCGACCCCATGCGCATAACAGAGCATGGATAATGAATATGAAACACAAACATATTCATGGCCGCATGGATTTGACAGAGTACTTACGAGAGTTAGAGGTGAACAATTCGGACAGTACATCACTAACATCACCATCGTCCTCATAACGACTATGAACGGGACCAGAAGGTACTGTGGCCCAGGCCGCCGCTCACATCAACAATGAAGTGAAATACCCTGGAAGAAAACGTCACTAAAGTTAAAAAACGATACAAGAAGACTAAGCGAACGAACTAGAAGTGGCGTGAATGCAGGTACGCCATTGACTACATAATACAAGTCGGTTAACCCAGCTTCAGGAAGAAGCTCAATACCAAGCTCACTGGATTCCTCAAGCGCATCTTCCAGAATGTCGTCCATGACAAAACTGGACAAGAAGGAGGAAACCGGACAACCTCGACGAACACCACTATACGTGATGAACGCCCGAGACAGTTGCCCATAAACTGTCACCCTGTCTGCAGAGGGGGCATACAGTAATTTCAACAGACTCACGTATTTTCCTGGCACTCCCTTGTGAAGAAGGTAGTTCCACAGAATGATATGATCAACCGAATCAAAAGCAGCCTTTAGGTCTAAAAAGAAGACCATGACCGTCGGCTGCCTGTAAGAGGGCGGCTGCTCCAAGACCCGTAACGGGGTAGGAATATGATCAACGTTCCCACGACCGGACAAGAATCATGTTTGTTCTTCGCGTATCTGATTTCCTTTGGGCTCAGTGAGCAAATTGGAGATTAAACCGATGTCTCTGTGGTTGTCACACAGACTTCGGGCCCTCATTTTGAAAATGGGCCTTCGAAAAGTAAAAATCACGCAGTTTTGTCAGTTCTGACGTCAACCTCTCCAGCCATCCTTGAAAAGAGGAGAGAGATCTGGTCCAGGAGCCTCGTTACGTTTCAATAAATTAGGCCCCAAGACCATTTCTGCTTTTGACGGATGAACAAGTGGAACGCAATAACTGACCATTCGAGTCCCGTCGACCAGCTGAAGTGTTCCTCAAAACGTTCCGCCCACCCTTCAAGTGACTGGGATCGGCTGGTGATAAGTGAACCACCTTTGTGAAATATGCTCTCACACCGGGCCGACGACCAGCTCATCCAAGGATCAAGAAAAAAGCCTTCCGATATTCCCAGATAAAAAAGTCCATTCCATTTTTTCCACTATTCGACCAAGTGGTGCTCACGGTCTCTGAACAAGCTTTTGAGTTTAAGTTCACGACGGTCGTCATCATACTCAGAACCAAGTGGAGTCGACCGACGCTTGTTTATGAGGTTTGTCGACGTGATAGAAATCCAGTTCTGTCGCAACCGCACAGATCCTTTGGAACACATCTCTTCACGCCATGCTTTCACAGCTGCTAAGACTTGTTCCCAGTGTTCGTTAGGATCTCTCACCCGATTCGAACTGGGCAATTTGCTCACCAATGCTTTCCAGTTAGCGTACTTTACACTTTCCTCACTAGAATGCCAATCATATATCTTGCATCCACGAGCCAATTTCCTCTGGGCAAATGACAAAACAAAACGGGCAGGCATAACAGCGTGATCCGATTGCAAGTGGTTGCTCCAAAAGGCATGAAAGCGTTGAACAGTGAAGCCACTTGGGAATGATTACTAAGTGATCGAATCGTATCCTTGGATGTGAAGCATAGGGAGACCTCCATGTAACATGACGCCTCTTCCTGTGTTGGAATGCGGTGCTCGAAACATAGAGGCCGTGAGAGGTGCACAGCTGCAACAATCATTCACCATTGTCAATGTGCTGTGTGTGGACACCAAAAACACCTCCTGGCCACTTCACCGCTGAAGAAAAAAAGACCAAGCTGAGCATTCAAATCGCCAATTAGCATGATGATTTCTGAGTGTTTAATCTGTCCAAGAAGATCAACGAAGGCGTTGTAACGTTAGAACAGCCGTCCATTAGAGCGTACGCCGAGATAATGAATATACAACGTTTTTCTGATTTATCTACAGACTTCGACCTGTGCATTGAGTCTGACAGCGTGCAAGCGACTGCTCACTGGGATCCAATGGAGCAAACATCGGTCTGCTCTGGAACTCAGTGTGATCCTCACTCCAGCTTGACCACGAGATTCAGCTCCGGTGTCACCACATGCCCTGAAAAACCACTTCGATTGAGTCGTTTAAAGGTGGGCTCAAGTGGATTAACAGTGCTAAGATCGCAGACTCGTGTCTCCGACACACAGCACACATCAAGCTCCAAACTTGAGAGGATACCTGCCAGAGCAGTTTGCTGGCCAACTTGTCGGAGAGTGTGGATATTGAAGGCACCAATGTTTATCAGTTGTCTCAGCTTTGGGGAATAATTATCGCCAGAAGACACATGGGAGGCAAAGTAGAGGGAGAAGGGCGTAATTGCTTAATAATACCGCTATCGAAAGAACGATAACCTCTGGCATTTCCCGGTCTTTTACGCTTCAGAAGGAAGTAGACTTGAGGGATCTCACTCCGAGTCTCTTACTCAAAAGTCTGACATGTAAGACAACAGGATAGTGTTTTCTTGAGGGACCCTACCCAGAGCCAATGTCTCAAGAACCTCACTTACTTGGCAGTGAGGGGCCTGCCTAGCTCAAAGACGCAATAAATAAGACAATAATGTCTGATTCTGAGCACTGCTGCGTGCAGCTGATGTATTCGAAGCTATATTAGGATTTCGGGTAGTACCGTGTGTTTTTCGACCATAATAGATAACACGTCGGTGGTCGCGGTTAACCGTTAGCGACCGGAACGTTTTGTTTGAGGGTACCTTTTCTAATCTTCTTTCTGATACGGGAGACAACAATACTGCAAGTATGAAAGTAGTCTGGCTTTACGCCTATAAGACCGCGCCTCATTACCTACGCGGTTAGTAGGTTAGCCTATGACTGCGTCTTCTAATCGCCTGACTGCTCCCCTTTGGTCCTCCTGGCAACGTTGCACCTGGATGGACCGACGCCCTGGTCAGCATAGCTCACCGGATGAAAACAGAAAACAAGCCTAACTACCACGTATGAGTCAGGGAGGCCGTGAGAGGAAGCAAGGGATAAGACAATCCGATAAGCATAAATCAAGAACGGTAGCTCAATGGCTCAAAACGCAGTATGTGAGAAAATTTGTAGGATGCTCTCAATTTCGCTTGTGATCAATGACCAAGTTGCCCGATCGTCTCGAGAGGAGAAACAGTAACTGTCCTGTTAACTCCAATCGATAACCCCGCGATTAAGACTTCCAAGACAGGTCGATATCACTGATCTAATTAAACCTGCAAGGCGATATTTTAGAGTACTGATGAGTAGTCGGGGATTTGGTTTATTTTCAAATTGACCATCACTCACATTTGATCGCAGCCTTCGCATTCAGATAGACTTTCCAGTGAGCTTCTTTCGAAAATAAGCACAAGACTCGAGTTTCGCTTTCATTAGAGCTGGCCAGTAGTGCACATCCTTGCCACGACCGGTATTTGAATTCCGACCATTCCATTGTTTGATAACGGATCCTAGTGTGAATTTGAAACGTCACAATAAATCGTTCGCCATTCAGTGTGTGCCCCCTTTTTCGATTACTTCAAATATACGTATATATATATATATATATAGTGGTTGTTGGAAATGCCACAATAAGTAGTTCACTACTCAGTGCGTGCCTCTTCTAATTACCTCAAGTATATGTATATACATATATATCTATATGCCCTTACCACGCAATAACCACATGAGGAGGCAACTGTGCCACATGGCCGTTTACGTACGTTTGTACGCATAGACGTAAAATGAAAGGTAACGTTAGTAATCTATCGGTTGGGTCTTGCCACGTTTTTAAATAACCAGCTAAATCGACACAACATCACTTTTAAGTTCACGTATGAGCCAAAGATTCTTATGTATTGTCAACTGAAATTCAAGTCATCAATCAAGATGCACACCTGCAGGCCATTCGGGTAGCTCTTAATCGAACAAATAACATTCACTAATACTGTAGGTGCAAGTACGTTATTGACACACTATGCTTGACAGTGTTCTCAACTTTCTGTGTAGAATATCGTCATTCTGCTTACCTCAAAACACAAAACAGCTGACGTCGAAACAACTAGCATGTGGCAGTCGCAGACAGCTGTTGACTGGCCGGGATCAGTGATGTAAAAGACGTCAAAAAGTGAAGCAACAGAAGTTGATCAAATTTCGGGATAGAATTAGCGAATCGTGTTGATTCACGGTGGCAGAGAAATCGTCGACGAACACGACGGAACGCTGAGCCTCTATATGATTACATGCTGTCAAATCTACCACGCACGGCCGTCACAATGAGACTGGACCTTGACGCGGTGTGACGGCTTGTACATCTCGAGGACCCACTGGACTAAACTGGACGGTGTGGTGATCACACCAAGAGTTACTCATACCACGCAGGCCAACAGGTAGAGGTCTGACAAATCAGTCTCCGGGTCCTCCAGTTTGGGGGTTGGAAGAAGGTTGGCATCCTTTTCCGAAAAATGTACCAGTTCTGATTTGCTGCCGCCCACCCGCTGCCTTGCGGTACAGGCTTCTGATCCAAAGGCTTTGGTTGGGAAGCCTAATCGTTCTCTTCTCTACCACTGGGCATCCTGGCAGTATCTCGGTCCACACACAACCATGAATAATCACATCAGTAATTCCATAATGCATCGGCCATCTCGCAGTATAAACCGGGTCACCCTGCCTGTTGCATACAGCAGGGTGGATAGGCGAAAACATGCTACTGCTGACCCCTCAACCATTGTCCTATCAAACTTGGTGCTCAGGCCCCTTCTAATCCCAATTTCTGGTCATTACTCTACAGGTCCTACAATAAATATAGCTGATCACAGTAACACTGGGTCTTACAACTCAGCCTCAGACCTCCCTCGTTCCTTGCTTAAGCCTAGAATGCGAGTTAACAGGTTCCTTCAACGTTCGCCCGCTAAAACAGATAGGTCAGCAGGCCGCTCTCGCACGAACGTTCGACTCTTTGAATGTCGACGTCTGCTGTACCTTGGAAACTAGAAACCAAGACAGTAGTCAACGTACGGAATTAACAGCACCCACATTGTCTATCCGATACTGGTTATACACCCCAGGTGACTCTACGGCCGCTGTTACCGGTCAGGCTGGAGTAGGTATAGCCCTCAGCACGACGGCCGTGGCCTCAACAATGGATTAGATTCCTGTTAACTTTGTGCGTCCGCCTATCAGGTTTTGTTAAGGCCAACTCTAGACGCAAGAATTTCATAAGTCATTTCATTGCATCTGTTTACGGTCCCAACGACTGTAGTGGCGCCGGCGTCAAGAACACGTTTTAGTCAGATCTGGTCGCTCTCCATCGATTGGCGCGGGGCTCTGATATCGTCGTTCTGGCCGGAAATATGAATGTCCAGGTCGGCCGCCTTGGTAAGGCCGAATCTCGTCTAGGTGGCAGGTTTGGGATAGCATCACACCGCTCGGATAATGGCGAGCAATTGTTGCAGCTGTGTGTTGAACACAAACTATTTTTAGCAAGCACTAGTTTTACGCGTCGTGTACGTCTTGCTATAATTGGCACCCGCCAGACCTTGTCTCAGATAGACCGAATAGCCGTTAGTTATAGGTGGCGGGGCTCAATTCAGGAATGTCGTTCTTATTAGAGTATGTATTTGGATTCAGATCATACGTTGTTACGTTACTTTTGCTGGGCAACGACCCCATCGACAGCAACGACTAGCTGTTGAGAAACTGGCTTTACGGTCCGTAAAGCATAAGTACCAAACCAGCTTAGAAACCTGCCCTAGTAGTTCTCACTCCGACGATCCTAATAGCTGCTGGACTCAAATCTTACAGGCCATTCGGGAAGCGGGTACTGTAGCATATGACACAGGGGTATATGGGTTAAACAGACAGTGGATTTCGGAGAAATCCCTGGAGTTAAAAGCCAGACGAAACATTCCTCCTGGCAGTTCACATAACAAGTCCAAAAGAGATCCGTAGGAAACTGAGGCTTGGTTAGTGGAAAAAGTTGAAGAAAGGGAGACAGCTTTTGCCTCAGGAAACACTGGCAAACTCTTTAAGCTGATCCGTATCACTGGTCCAAGGCGACCGTCTGTCAGTGAAGCTATCCGCGAGACAGGTGGCACACTCGTCTATAATAAGTCCAGAAGGCTAGAGCGGCGGGTAAAACACTTTGAGGGTCAATTCAGCTAGCATCCTGCTTCTACCATGTTGCCACCACAAACTTGTAATGTAGTGTCCTGGGCGGTAAAGTTGGAACCACCAACTGAGACTGAGGTCTGCAATCGCATCCCGGCTGTCAAACGTAAAAGGGCTGCTGGTCCAGATGATCTCGTGCCGGCACTTTTCAAAGAAGGTGGGGAGGCGTTAGTAGAGGTCTTGGCTCAGTTGTTTCAACTTGTGTGGACAACGGAGACCATCCCCCTGCTGGAACTACGTGATAATAAATCGCTATATTCAAGAAAGTTATCAGGGATTCTTGCGAAAACCACAGCGGAATCAGCTCGACTCAATCATTTCCAGGGTTCTGACATCTGGTATACTTCATCGACTCATTGCAGTTTGGGAGGTGAACATTAAGGAAGAACAGGTAGGGTTTCACCCGGAGATGGGATGTATAGATCATGTCAAATTCTGGAGCAGCGTCATGTGTACCGCCGGCCAATAATCGCCGTATTTCTTGACTATAAAGGTGCGTTCGATTCGGTGGATCGATCAACAATTTTAGAGCCGCTCAAACGCAGCGGTGTACCGACCAAGTGTGTGAACATACTACCGACGTTTTATTCGTACTTCAGCTCAGACTAGGGTTTACAGTGAACTGTCTGACAGTTTCAGCACCATGAGCGGTGTACGTCAAGGCTGTTCGCCCTCACCATTTTTGTTTAATTTCGTCATAGACGAAATAATGGAGGATTGTCTCCGGCATTCACAAGATGTCGGCGTGGATCTGCTACCTGGTGAAAAACTGACTGGTGCTGATTATGCTAACGACAAAGTGTTGTTGTTTAACAACTTTCAAGCAGCATAAACAATGCTAGACGCTATTTCGCGTTCCGCCAAATACTTCGGAATGCGTCATGCAGCTTCAAAATGAAAGGGTGGTTTTACAGGATTGCTGTGAATACATAGATTTATTGTTAGATAATGAAGCCATGAAGGTTGTTTATCGGTTTGTATATCTGGGAAGCTAAATCAGCGGTGGCGGAGGTGTAGGGAATGAAACACAAGCGCGTATTTCCAAAGCTAGGGTGGTGTTCGTCAAGCTGAGGTACCTATGACGAATGAGAGGTATTTCTCTTAAGTTTATGGGTCACGTGTATCAGACAACAGTGAGGGCTGTGTTACCTTACGGCAGCGAAACTTGGCCGCTGAGGGTAGAAGAAGTGAACCGTCTTCAGGTATTCGACCACTGATGTCTGTGTTCAACCGCTCGTATCAGGTAGCACCAGCAATTAGGCAACGAGGAGGTTAAGAGGCGGGTGCTTGGCACCGGCTGTCAAACGAGTTCTGTTGTTCAGCTCCTACATTTGCACGTAATTAGATGGTTAGGACATGTATTAAGGATGCCAGCTAGTCACCTGCTACACTGAGCACTCTTTGTGAACGCTGCGGCCGATTGGCGCAAGGTGCGAAATGGACGGATGATGACTTGGCGTAGACAGTGGAAATCGTTCATGAAGGGTCTGGTCATTGTAGATCGGGTTCGTCTCCCGGGCTGGGGCCCTCGCGACTCACAGAAAGGGTGGCATGAGATGTTAGGTAAGATGGCGGCTAACCAAGCTCAGTGTCGTAAATATCGTCGTTGTTTAACTGAGTTGACTGTGAAGTGAGCGCATTTAATGAAGCGGGGCAGTGAAAGTCGTTTTGCTATTTTGCTGATGACGTCTTGCTTTCATTTACAGCCCGGTTGTGTGCCTGTAAGGTGTGGACACCTCCATTTCGTAGGGTTGAATATAGACGTAGCTAGTTTTTAGCGGTCAGGTCTCTTCCCATTTCCTTCTCTCTCTTCCTACACAGGGTTTGTTTGTTTTTCATAGTAGTTAAGCATCAGTATGAACCACTGATATATTGCTGTTTGTGATGATGGTGATAACAATGATGACCATGTACGAGGTTCATTCTGCAGTTTACAACCGATAAAAGGTGATCTCCTTCAAATGGAGATATTTAAAGCAGACGATCATTATCGGAGTTTGTCGTTCGTCAGTTTGAACACTGCTATACACATCATGATCTTCTACCAGGGTGAACTGCCCGACATATAACGTTCGATGCAAAACATGCATCGCTTTGATTAACACCAGTGTACTACAATCATCCAGTGTCCCTAATGTGTACACAAAACAGTCTAGGCTGCTGTCCTGACTAATGGAGAGGGTCGACGACGGTGGTGAAGTTTAAACAGTCATCAGAAGACACTTTAGGAGTATATGGATAGAACGACAAAACACGCGACGAATAACAACAATAACTCACTCAGTAGCAGCCCACGAATAGCCCATTCGTTGGAGTATTGACCGGAGTTGGTTAAAATGCAGTCGTTGGCCATCTTCCACCTGAAACAACGCAAGGATACGTGACACATGAACTGCAAACAGCGAGTGAAAATCGCGTTTCTTTTTGAAGCAGATTTACCTAGAAAAGTTCAGAGTAGATGTGTGGGAGATAGGCGTATTACAGTCAGCAGAGGAACAGTCCTCACTCACCACATAATGAATCCTGTCAAAATGATAGCGCTCGTAACGGGATATCGCGGCAGCAAGATCTCTAAAACGACCAAACACAAGAGATGTGCACGTCGGTATCAAACTACTGTCACATGTATGGCAATAGTGTGACAATAAAGTCGAAGCATTATTTAAATGAACAACCCAAGAAACAAGGATGATGAACCTTCGTGGTACTCACCAGAATCGGTTGCACTCTACTTCATGCAAGATCTGGAGATAATTCGCAGCCTACTAGTAGTACCGTTGGGCAATAAGTGGCACACCCTTGTAAACTACAGCTAGTTTTGTTTATATGAACAGGATATTTAAACTAAATTGCTATCCAACTTAACAAATCAGAAAGCCACCATGCTGAAGACACGCGTCGAGACAACAATCGCTTTGTAAACCAAATGGATAGAAGCGTGGCAGGAAAGGCAAGTCAGGCGATTGAGGTGAGTAGGTAAATATAAGGCAATGTGTGCGACCTCGGAATCCAATGGGGACGCGTAGCCGATGTACCACGCCTTACTCATAAATGCGCACAATGAGTTGACGTTGATGTTAGAAACAGGTAGCATCAACCGACTTAAAACGACTTTAGTAAATCCATCCGGTGAGGCAACAAAAGTTAAAGACAACAGCAGTGAAGACAATGAGGCAACAAACAGGACGATAGTATGCAAGACAATGGTGATAATCCTTAACTGCGATTCTTTGTAAAAAAAACACTCAGCTGTACAGAATCTGTGAGTGAAATAATGTGCGATATAGAATGCACAGATACGTATAGCAAACAATCTGTAATATCAGGAGTAGATTCTGTTCAGTCCCCATTCGAAATGATCCAGCAAGCTGAACACTGTTCATACAAGGTTGTGATTGAGCGTTCGGATTTGACCATTCGACCATGCCTATTGTGAGGTTACTGGCGTTGCGGTTAACACGCTAGTGCAAACTACGAGCCGGACAAGGATATGCACTATTGATGAGCTCTAACAGGAGCGAAACTTGAGTCCAGCGCTTCTTTTCGAAAAATATGTTAGCCGAAACCCTTATCTGAATGCGAAGACTGCGACCAAATGTGGGTGGTGCTTAATTTGTAATATGACATACAGTGCAAGAATCAGACCACAAAACTATAATTTATGAAGAACCCAATTTAGAAGTTAGGAATAACCACTGGTAATAAGATAACGCTAAGTACGCCAGTAAATGGACTACTGTCACGATGAAATCAATAGAACAATTCAACAGTAGGAATTGGGGTGCAGAAAAGACCGCACAGATAAAAGTGTAACGCATGAGGGGGGGAAATAGGACCAGTCAAAACTTGGGCCTAAACAACCCCAAGGTCAAACGGACAATAAACCTGCGATTACGCAAACGTAAGGAATTCAAATAAAACAATATCACGTCAGACGACAACCACCACAGATTACAACAAAATTAACTATGTGAATGGTATCAACAGGTTCAGTTAGAATGAACATAATGATTGCTTAAATCCAAGTTTCTATTTCGATCAGTCGACTGAGACTTCAGGAGGAGAGGAAACAATAATCACCACAGCATAAGTATAAATTAGACCTGAATGGAAAGAGAGTGACTGATATAGTCGTATGTATGCATGATTGATTTATAGAACAGCCAATGTATAGCTCACCTGGTGAGATAAAGAGTGGAATTGTTGCTTTTAAGCAAAACAATACGCTGGGACCCATCTCCAAACGCGTTAGCTGGAATGCACGTGACACCATCCCTGATAAAACAAAACCGACATAAAAATGAGCAAACGTGAAGACGGATGCGTTCCGGTTAGGGATAAAAGCACACCAAAATCCAGCTACCTCATGAAGGGAAACATTTGGATGGCATTTTGAACTATAGATCCAGGGAGAGGGAACCTAGCTGTGATTGTGTGAATTGTGCTGATGAGAGATTGTATACGTGCTTGAAACCACCACCACAAAACACACTCATGAGAGAAAGCTCTGTAGATAACGGAGTTTTGACCTAAATGTTCCAGAAGATTGCTCTTGAAAAAATTTTAAATTTGGCACAGTATATCAGTGACAGTGTGTTGACAGACTCAGCAACGTGATGGTGGGCATCTACAAACTTGTGTAGTCCTTTCTGAGTGGCGTCAATGTGTGAACTCGCCAAGTTCACGAGGCTGACGCTGTACCTTAGGAATTTCTTGTGTTGTCACCGTGAGTAACGACGATTATATGATGAAATTGGACATCGTTGCAGAATTGAACACCAGCCAGAACTGCGATATAGGTATTCTACTCGAACGACTTAAAGATACCATTTGACCACGGGCAGACTAGCTTAGAAACAGATAGACAGAACGGCCATGGACAGTTCCTTAGATCCAACATTAGCAGACCTCTTGACAGTGACTGAACGGTAAGCCCCAGATACCATCATCGAATCCGTAATGTACAAACAGCATGTTGACGATATTTCTGTTTGCATCAGTGTTGACCAAATTGGTTGGCCTTTTGCCCTACTTAATTCTGTTCACTCAAACCTGTTGTCTCACGAAACCGCATCAAACGCTATTCCCTCTCTTTTAGGTGTGCCCAACACCTGGCACGAGGATGGGAAGTTACAGCAATCTGCTCATTGTAAAGCGACATGGGGCAGGCAATGCATTCGGCTCTTCAGTTCTGCACACATAACATACAAGCGTGGTTTAGTCAACAACTCTATTTCACACAGCCAGGCGTATTCATAGCTCTAACAAGCTGCAGGCTGAACAAGAGATGTTGAGAAAAATGCCATTGACATGTGGATAGAAGCTAACACCAAGATGACCATCCTCAATCAGCCAGTTTAGAGGGCTCGATAGAAAGATAAATTCCAAATTCTGCTATTCGAACGGGTAAGCCGGCAAACGGCATCAAGCACAAATTGAAGTCTGTCTTATTCGACACGTATGCGGCTGTCCAGTCATACTTAGTTCAAACCACCAGAGGACCAGTTCATGAAAATCTCAAATACGTTTGTCTTACTTTCCGTTTCTCACCCTACCTACCAGTTCAGCTGCAGTTGCAGTCACGTTTGGACAGGTAGAACAGTTCGACAATTATCTCAACAAATAGCAGAACACGTCCCGGAATGGTTAACACAACTGAATACTGATGAGTAGTCGGGGATTTGGTTTATTTTCAAGTTGACCATCACTCACATTTGATCGCAGCGTTCGCATTCAGATAGACTTTCCAGCCAGCCTCTTTCGAAAAGAAGCACTAGACTCGAGTTTCGCTCTCATTAGAGCTCGTCAGTAGTGCATATCCTTGCCACGGCCGGGATTTGAACTCCGGACATTCCAATCATGAGGCAACCGTGTTAACCACTGCGCCATTGACCTCACATTAGGCACGACCGAATCATCAAATCTGAACGCTCAACCACTCTCGCTTGTGAGCAATCTCAAACCGATGAACCCGCTGACTGAAATCCCACATCATCGACTGTCAAACGCCTCATAGTAACAAATCACCGAGGTGACTCACTTGGCTCATTCAAAATATTGTTACACAATAAGAACCCGAAGTTGCTGGCCATTGGTGAACCTATTTTGATCAGAATTCACCAGCCGGTGCTATGTGCACAAAAGTGGTTGAAACAACCCATCAGGTTGTCGTGGCGTTGATGACATAATACTTGATGTGAACGCATGCATGTCGATACCATGTCTAACTATCTGTCATATATAACCTGCATGTTTTACATGTGAGACCGATGAGAGTAAACGAAATGTTAAAATATCGCACCATATGTCTTCCTCCTGCTCCCACGGTGTTAAACAGAACTCACTGCTTCAAACTGCAGAAACAAACGCTTCGTGCACCCTGCTACAGAATAAAAACTTAAGCATAACAGGATGATGACTAGTTATACTGACATTAATTAATCGAAGGAATGATCATCGATTTGTCCATTCTAGCCTACTTCATATGTGACTGTCGATAGAAATCTACAAGGCACCATCGTTGTACATTGCGTAACTGTGTTTTCATGACTGGCGTAAAACAACATCAATTCCGGCCAGCACAGTGCAGTACGCCTTATGTATTAGCTATTATTTTGGTATAACCACTACATACTACTATAGTAAATAATGTGCAGACGGTGGGCCGTTTAAGAGCTTAAGTCAAGCCCAAATTCCAGTAGTGTGCAACCCCATCAGTTCAAAATCCTGATAGCCCGAAAATTCGATATATGATAGTCTCGTAGCTGAACTAAAGAAGTGGTTTAAAAGAAATTCATTGGTAGAATGACACAATGAAACTGTGATAATCGTTAATCCTTGAAACTGCTGCTTTGCGATTAACGGCCATCTGCCTTTCCGTTAGAGACAGGGCTTATCAGGAACTATGAATTCAGATTTGTTACCTACCCGCTGTTGTACTTTCCGTAATTCTTCAGTTAAGTCCGAACGCCAGAATGAGTCCGTTCTACTATATCCTTCTGTGTTCTACGTCAACCTTCAGCAACATTTTGCGTGTACTACACACACTATTGTGTTGAATTATGAACTGGTCAGACATTAGGAACAAACAGTCGTGTGACACAAACAATAGACGTAGTAGTATTGAACTATACTCCTAGTGGTTATAGTACCTAACAGTCAATCCACCTGATTCATTTACAATCACGCTGACATAAGTTGGAAAAAAAAACTTTATTCGATACATCGAAGGATTTCGTCACCGCAGATAACCTTGTTGTGCAGGCCGATCGACTTCGGGATAAAAAAAGGCGGTGCATGTTTCAGTCAGTGCTTGAATTATTTGACGTGTTTGTACAAAAGCGACAGTGAGCCGTAGTGAGCAAGATGTGGAAAGCAGAACGCTAACCTAAGCAAATTTGCCTTTACGGTGACATGTATGAACAAAGCAGCTGTGGAAGTATAAGTGTAACAGCTGTCGCCACGTTGATAAGTTAAGCCTATGGGACTGTAACAGAATGGTGTAGTGAACTGTAGGATTTACGGACTGTTGGGATTTCGATATGAACCGTTACAGGTGAGTTCCCTGCGGGAATTGGTTCTGAAAAACTGAAGATTTGTTTATGAGCACACCAAGTTAACAGTTAACAGTTAACTATGGTCGAATCCTAAGCACGGGAATCTAAATTTAACTCAGTTTCCAACAGGGCTATGCAGTGTGGAATAAGAGGCTGATAGTGCTCTAAATGGCCTGTTAGTAGACACGTCTGACAGCAGAAAGTGGGACAGCGAAGAGAGAGGTGGGGAGATAGAGCGATGTGCCTGACTTTCACAAAAAGCATCACAGAACAACCTTAAACTCACAACTGACTCACTTGTCTCGGATTGCGATATTTGAATCAAGAAGTCGTTGGACTACGAGATAAGCAGGTTGTACGTAATCCGATTCATATTCAAAAGTTGTAAAGTGAACGTTCATCCGCTACAAACCACAAAACGTACAAAATCCATCGAAAACAAAGCTCATGTGTGTCTATTCAACTGTTCAGTCACAAACACCAAACAAGTGAAATATACCTGTTTGCACTACCCAATAAATTACATTAGACAGTCACTTAAACGACGTAGGAAACAAGAACAAAATGACAGTGAAGAGGTGTCAAAATAATGTGAAGAATGCAATAAGATACGTGTAGCAATTTGTAGAATCTGGTGAGTATTGATAAACACAGAGTAGCCCAGACAAGCAACGAGTAGTGCCGGGAAAAAGAACACCCAATAGCAAATTCGAGAGTAAATGGCCATCCAGCTGTCTCAACCAAACACCAGCAGCCATAATAAACAGTAGTTCCACAAAAACAGGATATTTTAATACCGATAGTAGCGTGGAATGCATCCAGTACGGAAGGCACCATTGGATCTACCGCCTTATGAGTAAGAAGGTTAGTACTCCCTAAGTGGCTAATGTTTAACAGATTCTTTTTCAAATCGAATAAAAAATATGGGAGTGGCGCACGGATGTTAATGAACAGGCTCTGATTAGACAGAACTTAAATCATCACTCATTCTCACATGAAAATGTGTGAATGGATTATTGGAACTTGGGCAACGACCCAAACGGGTACTGAACAGAAGAACGAATGCATGCAAACGAAAGTAAGGACGTAGTTGCGTATCACAAGTGACTGGTCCTGTAATAAACGAGTGTCTGAAGTCTGTTGGACGAAGCAAATACATTCGTTCGCCGATGTCGCTAAATATTCACGATTTTTTTTAAACCGTGATAATGTTTTAAAACCAAACAACCATAAGAGGACGCTAACTCTGCACTCGGACTAACGCCCTCATATGCTACTGAAGTAAAATTTCACTTGTATCCCCTTGTGGATTTGGAACCGTCGGAAGGTGGTTCAACAGGCATCGGTGTTGCCAGGGCAACAGCGTCCGAGCCCCGCTGGTTGACTGTATCCAAACACAATCAACTTTTTGCTGTGAGTCTCGAAACAACTTACCAAACGGGTTTCGTTTGTTGTAAACGTGTACGTTCCAAAAGAACGCAGTAACATCCTCCTGACCTGTATCAGACATCTAGGACTGATACAATGATTACAGCAGAAGTGGAGGTCACTACTGGTCTCTTGCCGTCAAATGAGGCACACTTACGGAGTTGGTTTGATTTTGGTATTTTTCCACCGAACAGTAGGGACAGACTCCAGTCTGTTCTTAGACCATCATCCGATTCATGCAAGTACAAAGGACCGTCACGCGAAACGTTGTTCAACCATCGAATGCCAACCTACCTCTTCCAAGACATAGAATAAAACTGATCAAATCTCAGTCAACTATAGACAATGAAATTGCGCGTAAGACTACCAATAATACTGGCCGATCTGCTTTGACCCTGATAAACTGCTAAGTTAGTGTCGCACAGAGCAAAGCTACACAGCCGAACTTAAACCATCTGACCCAGGTGTACTAACGAAGTAGCTTCACTTAGCATCGGGCATACCCACAAGAAGTCACTCACTCAGCCGGTTCCGCTAGTTGTCGATCGACTCAATGGGCAGTGAACTGATGGGTTTTCACACAATTCCTTTATCTGTATTGCAAATCCGTTAGCAGTGGCCTACACTGAACATCACAGATGACCTATCACATACCTTACGCTTGGGATCTCGAGATCTGTACCTTTCCCAATTGAAGCTGTCTCGACATCACGTTCGCGTGGCGTGATTTTAATTTAAGATGTCCTAAAGAGGTTAGTTGTGAACCAACGGTGAACAAGGTCGCACGGCTAATACTCACATGAGTACGGTAGTCGACCCAGGGAGTGTTTGGCTCTTACAGAATGAGAAGGCGCGCTCCCGCCAGGCGCAGACAGCAAACCTAGTTAACTCTCCCAGACACTGTTACCTGGGACATCTTAAATTAACGAGACACGTGAAACTTATATAGACATATCTTAATCTGGAAAAAGTGTAATGAACAAAACGTTGAATGGAGACGGAAATAGCCGCTGCGCCCGGAAATTTCCGGAAACTGTTCCAACTTAGACAGACTGCTGATGCAGAACGGTCCGTTGTCTGAAAATAAAGTGCGAAACACACGGTTCATCGCCATACAGACCACAAAGACGCCTGGATTGCTGGACGGAGCGCTTCCAGTGGAAATTTTACTGGGACTCTATGTCGTTTATTCTGCCCCGTGAATATAGTTGTACTCCTTGGTCTGTGCGAAGAGACTCCCTCACAAAAATAAAAATGTGAGAGGAAACTCAAACTCTCAAGTACCCCAGGGCATCCGGTTCAGATGAGGCCCACTTCCTGGCCCTTTTGAAGGATGTTTGAGACACGTCAGTTGGGAAATTTTCTAATCTGTTCTACAAGGTTTGGAACAGTGGGAGGGTTCCTTCGTCCTGGGTCGGAATCGATAATCACCTCTATCTAGCGCAACGTAAGCAACAACCGCAGAATAATTAATTTTATTTCCTCCGTATCTAAGCAGCCGGTGTTCGCTTGATCTCGCAGGTTGCTCAGAAACGGTGAAGAGCAGCGTCTCGAGAAGCATGCCGGAGTTCGTGTGGACCGAGATAATACTAGTCTAATATACATCTCTCGTCAACTGCTCAAACACCGCCATATCTATCAACGGTCATTGAAATTTTGTCCCTGGACATCAAGGCAACCTATTGTCCAGTCGACGAAGCTGTTCTGTGGGACTGATAATTGAGAAACATGATGTGCCCGTTCTAAGAGCATAAAACCGTCGGACTCCAGTTAAAGTTGGGACGCACAACACCGTCTCCAGCCCTCACAGTGCGGCACAACCGTTTAGCTCCTTTCGCTTTGCAACCAGTGATGCCCTACATAAAGCTGTGGATGGTTTCGTCAATGACGATCAGGAAAATGAACTAGGGAACTAAACGGAAGACTGCGACGACGCCAATGAAATGGTTTTGTTTGGTGACCGTGTATAGACAGTCCAATAAACTAATCGGTGATGTAAATTTTGCGCCTTCCCAGTATAAACTGCCTAAGAGAGGCGAGTGCCTATGCAGCCTTTGCCTTGGAAGTTGCATTATTGCTGATGGATGTGCTGGAGAAGACATCCCCTAAAACCCTATTAAGTAACGGTCGGCACTTCCCAAGTTCATGCAATTCTGTTACCGGCGTGAAATACGCGTCCTGCTACGATGCAGAGAGCACGACGCGACTGAGCGCGCGGTAATAACCTATGGATGTGAAACATGAAAGCTCCGAGTCGACGAAGTCCTTAAGCTATCCGTTTACGACGGCTGAAGTCCATGGCGAATTATGTCCTCACTACACTACGTGAACGATGAAGCACGGCAATGCGTTGGGAAAAGATAGCTTACTTTTACGTAATGGTATGAATAAATTGGCCCCAGCTGGTTCTACTCAGATTAACGACTACGGAGTCGTTGGCTAGGGACACTGATGGATAGGGGGCCATGGCGAAAATGTTCTCATGCTTGTCATCATGAACACCCTCAGCCAACATTATAAAGGATTCTTTCAAAAAGCTGATAAACGGTATTCTTGTATTCCTCTTATTTCCCTGACACATATACATATATCCAATGAAAACGGAACGAATCGGCGAGCTGCGACTGGTTAAGAGCCGACAGTGCCACACAATTCCGTAGGTCACTCAAACAGACATTGAAAACTCATCATCCCAATCGAAGTGATCAAGGAGGTTTGCTCCACACGTGTAGAAATATACAGGAAACACAACAATGAATAATACAGGCTGTTTAGGTGTCCAAAATTTTCTACAAGCAATATCGTGCTAGGCTCATAAAAAACGGTTCAAAATTTTTAAGCAAACTTCAAACCTACGGCGTAGGTCTTTTTTAGGTACTCCATGGTAAGTTGTCTAAAACGTCTCCACAAGGAAAAATCCGATGGATTCAGGAAAGGAGCGGTAGATGCTGACGGGACATCGGCTGGTGTCAGTGACAAAGGCCGTTTGCCGCGTTCCAGGTTCATTCGAACGTAGATCTGAGTCAATAGAAGATGATAAAGATACGCAAGAAAAACGGAATCTACAGTCTTTCCAACTGTAATGTAAGCATATCTCACTATCAGACTTTGACGATGTCGCTTCAATATAGCCTAGAGAGAGTATTGGTGCGGAACGAACAGCTTCTTGTGAGCAAGCGATTATCTGTCTGTGTCAAATAATGTGCAAAACTGAACAAACGACAGACGATTCGAAACCAAAATTAGACCAGATTTCAACATCTTCGACTGGTAACGTCACCGTTCGCAATAATTACTCACAATAATAGTCACAATAATTAATCAGCGATTGATAGTGAACAAAAGAAAGGGTGAAACAGCACTAGTTTGACGGTAACCGAGTCGAGGGTAGTGGAACTCATGAAAGTGACAAAAGATCTTGGACAGTCAACTAATCACTGTCAAGATGTTTACGCCTAGTAGTTAACAAGTATAACGCAAATCGAAGTAATAAAATCAGATCACGACGACCTCAGCAAAATGATGCGTCTGCAGCTTGTCGATCCGGGCAAACAAACTTCACCTCAGGTTCGCATGTTCTGCTGTCCACGGAGGCAACAACTCAATTGTGTTAGTATCCAAAGGTGTGATACAGTCAATTGGTAGAACCATCATAACTGATGCCGTTGGAACAGATGGACAACGCTATTTCCTGTCTCTTAAGCTATTGTAAACCCTCGAAAGAATATGCTGGTTCGTCTGCGGTTGAAAGAATTCGGATTCTCTTCCTTCAATAGTAATTAACACGGAAAATCTTGGTCCCCGTTAATTGCTCTCGAGACAAGCCAAAGGACGAGCACAAAATACAACCTTGTTCCGCTCCGATAACGCATGTAACAGGGAGATTACAAGGTATTCATATGGTGTATAGCGACCTACAAACATTCTCGAATCAGAAAATCGAAGGACATTTACTAAAAATAGTAGATAAGGTCACTAGACCACCAACGGGCGTAGCACAATAAAGACCAAAACAGATGAAATAACAACGAAGGTCAACCCTCCATTGTTAACGACATTTCCGTTCACTCTGATTGAATAAAATCGTTTCCCGAAGAAGAAGCCCGTTTTGAACGGGAAAAATGGATTCCCTAGCATAAGAGTAAAGCACGATAACTCAAGATTCGAAGAAAGGCCTTAAGTGGTTACCTCTGGTTTTTAGATGGTCAACCTGGACTCTTAAATAGCTTGTTAGCTCCTAAACGACCATAAGCCGGGTTTTGGATGACGGAAAGCTCTGTGGTAAATTGATGCTGGTTATCAACATAAGGATGCTGGCTTGAAACTCGTTCCGATCAACCGTATCTGATGGATACAACCACGAATTAGACCGATTCAGGTGGCACTTTCGTTAGATAATGAGAATTGTAAACCACCAAGAATTTCGTTATTTTCATCATAGTTGGAAATGAGTACGAGGAAAATACCAGGTACACCAGAATGGTACGCAAAGGGCACGATCATCCTCACGCATTCTCGGCTCAAAATATCTGATTACACCCTGAAAACATCCCAGACAGAAACGGAAAAAATTAAATTCAAGCAAGTAGCCAGCTTTCTCAAACAGTACGGCTACGACTGCAGTAGTGCCGTTTGGAATTACAGTTTGATCCTAAAACACCACGCATTTGACGGTAAGTTCACATCGATAGTGATCGAATTTGAATGTCTTTGATCAGAGAAAGAATTAAGGTGTTAACTTTCCAGACACCCTATAGATGGTAATGAATCACCATCTGGAAAATAAGAATCAGAAGCCACCGGCATCCTAGCAGTTTGAATTCCCATCCATACAAAATTGCAAGACCGAAAGTACATACACGTATATCTATGTTATTACTATGAGAAAGTCAGTAGTTCAAACAAATCGCACGGCAAAACTCTTTATGTTTCGAACATTGAATCACGAACGAGAAGAAAAACGAATATAAATCGGACTGACTTGGAAGAAATTTCCGCTAAGCAGGGTATAACAAGGAGTAATAACGATCACAGGATAGCACATACCTTGTTCAAATGCCGCACTGGATCGGTGACTAACTCCTTCTCGTTGCCGTAGATTTTCCATCCTTCAGTTAGAACGTCTAGTAATTGCAAACAAAAGAAGCACACAAAACTCATACCAGCGTTCTTATGCGATAGTTGCCGTAATTGTTGTGCTTTGTTGTGTGAGCTTTCAACAAATACCAGCCAGTTAACGTAGGGAATCTCACAGTCTAAAAGTTTGAAATGATGCAACCTGAACAAATTTTCTACAACAGTGGTATTTTATCTGATCTACTTTATTAATGGTATCTAATGGGTGAGACCTTTGCGGAGGGCGAAACCTACGAGTAGTAATAAGCTATAATTGCACCTTAGGTAGCAAATAAGATGACCACCTTTCCAATCATTTCACATTAGTGTTGGGATGTGACATGTTACCATGTCACAAGTCAGTCCATTCTCTTCTCTTTTGTTTTGTGATCATAGCGTCTTAGTTCACGACCATCGTTATCATGCCGCTTTTCATTTCTAGCCTAATTCTAACACAGTTTTTCAGTTGGGCAACCCGAATATGAATGAACTGTTGTTTGTACAAAGAAACGTATAAAAAACATTTTCTTACGACAGTCAGTGTATAGACACTGAATAAAAAAGCATGGCCATCACGAACAAGGTGAATAAAAGAGAGCATGTTGAAGTGGAGCGCCACGAAAATGTCAGTGATCACTGGTTGTGAATCTATTTGGGACGTGAATACCATCCATATGGAGATTTCCGTTCCATGGTAGTCTCTATTCAAAGGGAACTAAGCAGCAACCTCGGAATAAACCATGTCTGTTGAAATCCTTGTTATTATTCTTCAAACTTATCGGTTTATTCTCGAGCACCGCTAATTCCGGCAGATTCCTACAAAGCTGAAGTGCACCTTTTATAACCTGTTATTGCCTCCCTTTGTATTCGGAATTATTCCACGCAGTCTGATACTTTCAGTAACAGGTCTCCATTCAGAATCCCCACTGTTCAGTTTTATCAATAATAACGGTCCTACCTGGTTGATGGGGCATATATGGAACAAAATGAAACTCATTACTCATCAGGGTCAGCTATCCAGAGTTCTCGAGGGGGAGAGATGTTTGATATGCTCATCGCCTAAAAGGGGAATATTATCATCTTCAACCACTGCTGGAGATTTTGATGTACTTATGCCATACCTCCCAAAACACGTCCAGATGGTGGTGCTTACAACATATAGCCATGGATTCTGGGTCTAATAGATTGCAAATAAAGTATTTAGCCAGATCTTAGTCAAATAAAGATATTTAACCTTTCAAAGACTGCTTTACTACCAACTTCCAAAATTCTATTAACCATTTAGGTTTCCGAATATATGTTCTAAACCTTGTATTGAACACTCAGATAATCCCATTATTCACTGGCTAAAACCGGGACGTTTCTTTTAGTGGTAAGAAAACAAGCGCTAGAAGCACAGCTGGCATCACCGGGACTGGGCGAAAACAAAGTATTCCGGGACAGTACCGAATTCCCTGGAGGGGCGCTGACAACATAGCTGTCAACCTATCTGGCAGTGAGCAAAGCTGAGCCAAAACACTAACATGCAGGATCGATGAAACGATGGTCAAACAGCCGTCTGCACTGTTTGTTACGTGTGTCTAGTGATTTGTGGATCAGTCAGGTTGAGTCAAACGTCAGTCTACCACAGCTTTTGTTGATGTTGAGTGCCGTTTCACCTCTACTGCTGTCGGTGCATCTTGATACTTGCTGCGTAGACGTGCAGCCTGTTAAAAACAGTGAAGATCGTCCCAAAGACAGTTGACAAGTACCAGTCTCAAATCCGAGTGATCGACAGGTCATTGCATAAAGGTGGCTTTTATAGGGGAGCAGTCCTACTTTGTTTGATAGTAAACATTTTTGGAAATAAAAAATATGAGGGGATGATCTCTGTTCGGAGAATAGGGCACTTGGTCCGAGAATCTAATCTGTAATCATCATTTCAAGCTCAGTACGTAATGCTACCGGTTTGCGCTGTCGGACTGTCAATATATAAACGCTTGTCGAGCTCGCTCAATTAACTGGGTGGTTATTAGTCAGGCGGGTTCCTCATTCTGTCTGTGCGGGATTCTCATTGCTACCAACCCAACACCAAGAATACATACATACACGTCGGCAGTCAGACAAAAAACACCTAGGTTGGATCAATTTTAAGTTGATTTGTAGGTCTACACTACCGACTGCGTAATAGTGCTTAGGTGATGGGGTATGAGCATACATTTGTACAACAAAACAACAGCATTGCCAATAGTAGCATGTAAGATGTCTTGCGCATTGACATTTCGTGCGCATCACATCGGTTACTTTTGCGAAATTAACATACACTTTGTATAGTGGGGGAGCAAGCAGCTAGGCGAAATCAACCTAGTCATGTCTGAGACAGTCAGTCAAATGACCAAAGCGGAAGCAGCAAGATGCAACTGAGGCGCGCTAACTGATAAGAAACATGAATTTGATGCAATACAACAGAATTGTTATCGGTCAAGAGGTTAGTAGGAGTCCGAAAAGAAAGAGGTGGTTAAAAATATCCATACATAGTGGATGGAAAAGGTCAGTTATGGCTAGAAAATCTATAGAAAACAAACAAGACCTAAAATATTGTACATCGATTTACACTGATTAAAAAATAGCGCAAATATGGATTGAGAAAGAATAGGGGTGGTCCAACAGTTGTGAAATTGTATGGAAAAATACACGGGTCTACGAAAGTAGAATGAAGACAGAGAGTACTAGTTGGATTCTTACCAACATAGTGAAAGGCTAATCACCAACTGTTTCTGGGAATATAAAGTGGGATTCAGCTGATGTATTGCGACAGCTTACGCAATATTGAGATCCTGCTTCAGTTTGGGTCTAAAGAACACTCTGAAGGCGGCCCTTGGGTCCACTGAATGTCCGGTCCGTAGAAGATGTTTTGTAATGGCGCTGACGGCACAACCGATCCTCGAATTTAAAAGCTATTTCGGTATGTGTTCGTTAATACGTTTGCCGAGGTGCCTCCTAGTTCTGCCGACGTATCTGCTTCCAGAGACACAATCAAACTCGTACACACAACACATACCGAAATTTATAGAACTCCTCGGAAGCCTGATGTAGCTTTTTGTACGGTTACTGTACGCAGCAGTAAACAGAATAAGACCAACGTAATATTTACCGCGCCTCCGAGTCACATGGTGTCCACGTAAAGAGAAATCACGGAAATTGTTGAGGACTAGGTACTGGGGCATCTATTGCCAGTACCCATTGGCCGTTTCAATTTCAAAAGCGATATAGCGCCAGGTTGCGTATACTGTCGGGTGAGTCAGCCAGTGTTTCACATGCTGATGTTAGTAAACGGATTAACAGGTCATCAAACGTGACTGTAGGATATTCATGAGAAATATTTTCAACCCCGACGAAAGCCAGAGAGAGGCTATACTAACAAGTTAGACAATGTCATGGGCTTTCACTGGCTTCTTCAAAACACCCATGAGCTTGATTAGACGATGCTGTGGTTCGCGCCGTCGCTCAACTCAGTAATAACGAGGAAAAACCCATAAAAAACTACTGCAATAAGGAGGGGGAAGTGAATAAAGCAGTCAAATAGAATTGTAAAAACAGTTAATGTGGGCACATCATTCACTGTGGCATTCAGCCACCACCACCAGCGTTGCTAGAAAGCAGTTCGGGTGATCACAAGGCACTCCATCAGGTAGGTGACACCTAAGCACTTCACCTCGGAGCTTCACCCAATTGTTAGCATTCTCAGTAAATAATGCTCCTTGTAATTTCCTCCATACATGGCAACCAACCGTCGGTTAGTGATCATTTTAAAACGACAGTCCAGCAAGTAGTCTCCACTTTATCACGGCCTCAGAACTACATGCGTCCCTCTTGCAAACGATAAATGAGCCCCACCGGTTCCGGATAATATTCTTCAGAAGAATGATTCGAGACCACAGCAACACCGACGCCTATCTCGACCATTAGCAGGGTTCCGTGGTTTATAATACTAACCACGGTATTTTCCAGAACATTACTCCGATCAACGAGCGACTACAAAGAAAGAACAGGCGCTGTATACAAGGCGCATTCAGACGGATAAGGGCGAATTTCGATGACGTACTGCTGGGATGGAAAATGCTGAGATAACGAAAGCTGTTGCAACGGTTCCACCCATTCACAATCTTATTTCACTAACCAATTTGAAGCTCAGTAAATAGGCAAGTTCATTTGCTGAAAAAAAAGCCTTTACTTTCAGTAAGCGAAAAATTGTATCATTCCGCTGTGAAACAAAACCTTTGTAGAATTTCAACGTGGTGCTCTCAATCTTAGCCGTAGACTGTGACGTTACTAACGTAAGTGATGTATCAATCAGATGGCACACTTAAAATAAGAAGTTGGTAGTCCTCTGAAAACAGATGACTCTTTTCGTGCCAACGAAGATAGCTTCGCAGAATTAGTGGAGATGTTCGCAGGCTTTGAAACAGAATACTCTTTCCTCATCTGTAAAAGGGACCTGATAAGTAAATCGAAGAACACGCTGTACCAAAAAATATCTTATCACTCTATCGACTTTTGGAAGAAAGTAAGTATCGAGGTAAGCGGATCGAGGTAGAGTTTGGCCATACTCAACGATTGTTCTTCTTTTTCGTCGACCGTTTGTCAACGTCAAGAGCTGGGCTCTTCAAGGGGATTTCAGTAAATACAGTGTTCATTTGCAACCGAATGACAACACAATGATGCAGAGACTGGTGTGCAATTCAGGTTCAGAGGTTCGAACAAAGCCTATGACTTAAAGAGAAGTTTGCCGGACTCAACTGATATCTTCATCTTCTTACACAGCTTATGGGAATTTTGATCACGTAAAATATCTGCATAACGATGTGAATGTAGAGAAGTTTACCCGAAGACAAATAAGATCATTGTACTTGATAGAAACCTGAGGACGACGAACGATGCAAGCAGACAGCGTGTGGGTGGATGCCAACATGATTGTTTCTGGACTGGAAGAATTCCCAGTTATTTTCGAAAACAGCAGGCCGAGGTGTAGCTTTCAGTACTGAGACGTAGAGGTGCCCCAGTTAAGAAAGTTCAAGAACGACGCGTGTCGGACTATTAGATGTGACACCAGTTGTAGTAAATAATGATGAAGCAAAAGAAGAAACAAAGCTTAGGGAAGGTTCAAGCCCTCTGAAGATCACCGGTTTCTCTCAGCTCTGTGTGCGG
Source organism: Paragonimus westermani (assembly GCA_008508345.1). NCBI lineage: Eukaryota > Metazoa > Platyhelminthes > Trematoda > Plagiorchiida > Troglotrematidae > Paragonimus > Paragonimus westermani. The sequence goes on from QNGE01000246.1 coordinate 341,999, forward strand.
CTTCTTCCGTTTGCATGTTACGGCCACATAAACAGCAGACAGCCTAAAAGTCCCCGCCAACGTCGCACTATCCTTTGAAGAAAAATCAAACTTCAACGAAGAGGTGGAGCTTTACACCGCAACAGCAAACGATAGCGTTTCAGTACTGTCTGGAAAAGATATATTAGTTCTAAGCTCATTCTAATGACATGCATCCCCAAGATCCAGATTGCGAATATGGAGATTGCTGTTCTGAAAGCCACTGACGAACTTCCTTAGAACGTAGTAAGCTGATAAAACCACCGCGAAATAAATCATTCCGGTTCTGGCCAACGGCATCGGTATGGATGTTATGGACTTCAGCAAAGGATTTAACTTCGCAGAAAGTGGTTTAGCGTCTACAGCTTTTCTTGCCTTCAAGTGAAGAATAAGCGTCTGGCGAGTGTCATTTTTCGGAAGTACGTATAACATCTCGAACGTGGCGACTGCGGATCCGATTCTCAACAAAATTAGCAACCATTTACGGGAGTTTTTAGTTTGTCTGGGTTCAATGATGCAACAGAGGGAACAAGGTTAACACAGACTCGAAGCAAGAGCTATCCAACTTGGGTCGTAAAAAACGCTCTACCGGTAACTTTAAGTAGGTAAAGTAAATTACCGTGGATTTGGCGATCCAACCTAAAACACAATACTCAGAGTGAGACATGTACTAAGAAACAAAAAATGTTAGTATGTGTAAATGCAACTCTGAAAAAGACGTGTGATATCTAACGCGGATGTACATTTAACAGTCAACACATGACAAGCAACATACTGCGAGTCCAGAAGGATGCTTCAAAATGCACAACAATTCTCAACAGACTGGCGCCACCTGTGACCGACTGGTACATAACCGATTTGTCCACGGATGATGCGCACAGGGCAGTCCTCAGGTGGCAAGATAATGATAAAATGCAGCATTAGAAATACTGAGACCATGAAACGTGTGCAGTTGTAGCAGTCTTTCATCGCTGTCAGTGTGTTTTCCTTTCGGACACCAAATATGTCACCAAGCCACCTCTCCTTCTGAGTAAGTCAACCAAGTTCAGCATCCGAACTGGCTACCAGTAAGGTTATGTCCTGGGTATTTGGTCTACTTCAGAAAGTCGATTGCAGCGTAATAAAATGTGTTCCCGGTAACATCCAAAATGGCTTCCTTTGGGGAACACATTAATACAAACAAACATGAGGCCTTTCTGAAGAGTGTCAATAAACTTTAACCAACGCACTCGGTCAGATAACATACAGGCGACTGTTCGCTGGGTCTAACCGAGTTAGCGCTGCTACGCCTTGAAACCTAGTGCGGTCCCCACTCCAGCCTGTCAACGAGAGTCATCTTTGGCTTCACCAGAGATCCTGTGGAAGAACCCACTGGACTGATAGTCACCTAGAAGTGGACCCAGGTGAATGATAGTGATAGAATCGCAGAGTAATGTTTTCGGGACAGTGTACGTCAAGCTTCAGATTTGAGTACTTTCCATAGCAATTTGCTGACTTAATTGTCCGAAAATGCAGATATTAAGAGCGCCAAAGTTTCCAACTGAGTTGACCATAAAAAACAGATATCAACCGAAAGCACGAGAAAGACAGGAGAAGCAAGCAAGAAGTAGTAACAGCTGAATAACATCACTATACGTTCTTCCGACGAACGTTGAGTGACGCACGTATAACCAACGACGCCAAATATCAGAACCAAATCAAGTCGCTGGAAACGTGTTACTATTGACATAAATAATGTAACCAATTGCAAGTACAAACCCCAATTCGTTTGCGTTCGTAGGATAAAACACATTTGGCCGCAATGGGCCATCAAGGGTCCAAAGGGCACGTCAAGTACAAACAAAAACAACCAACAGACAATGACGAACCGACCGAATGCGACCAGATCGGTCTGATGTGTCTAAATACCCGGGCTTCGGGCGGACCGATTAGCTGGTGACAGTTTAATGGCGGACCGTATTCACAGGGGGTAGGGAGGGTGAGACTGACAGATAAAAATAGGTGTGGGGGATTCAATGACAGAGGGAGGCGGGCTGGAGGAATTAGTACTTTTAGACATGTGTTGTGGGGATAACGAAAACAAGCGCATACTTGGACGGGGTCACGAGGAAGGGCGCGGCAGGGTCAGTCAAGGGGAATTTTGACCTCCAAAAATGTCCTACAGTCACTGCCATCATCATCATCATAGACAGCAATACACCAGTCACTTTAATGGGGACGACATGCTTCCATACTTCCAGGTCATCTACTCTGTGCAGGGTGATTTACGGGACTACGTTTCGATTCTGTAGCTCACAAATCAGACCCGAGTGGCAACATGAAGTAACGTTTTCTTAGACGACTTCACCCAGAGTCAACGCCTCATGAAGCTGACTCCTTGACATTACAGGACTTGTCTAGCCTGGAGGCGTAATAAATAAGATGGTAAGGTATGATTCCGATTACTTATGCGCAAAGACGTAGATAAGGTTGGATCAGGCTTCTGAATAAAATGGAACGGTTTTCCACCGCACTGGATACATCGACATCAGGCGACCTAAGAGCGCTTTACCCGGGGATAACTTTCCCAATCCTTTTTCAATGCAACTGTTTTTCGGTTGATTAACTCCATTTGATCCGCTGGACACCGCCGAATATGTGCAAACTTGGCCAACACGTTAAGGATAAGTCGAAACCGAAAAATGGTTGCCAGCACTGCTGTGTTGTAAGCAAGACGCTGAAACCTAAGATGAGTGGAAGACGTACCAGCCGCTTAAAAACAACGATCATGTAGCCCACGATGTGAAATATTTAGTGAACAGCGATGAATAGCTCATGTGTGAAAATGAAATCACTGGAAAACTGCATCTCCCATAAGGTCCTCGCAGCAAGCACGTTCTCTTTGCAATGAACACAACCCAGTTTCAACGCCAGGATTATACGGATGTTTGAGATAAACGGTAAGCTAGTTTCTGTGGTATACACTGCGGCTTTTCGAAACTGGCTTTGAGGAATTCAGAAAAAAAAATATTTTTGGTATCAGGGGAATATTACATTAAAAGTTTCAGACATCAGTGCATTCAAAATCAGTGACCAGACACTGCAATCGCTAACGTAATGTTTTGGGAAGCCCATAAAGTCAGAATACTCTTGACGGTCGTTCACAAAACAAATATAAATGAAATATGAACAAGAAACTCGGACTAATCTGATCGCCGATCGTGAGGCTTGGCTAACGGACAAAAGTGACTAAATGGAGATCGTTATTGCCTTGGGGAACACTACCACTCTTTAGGCTTATCTTCGCTACTGCCCTAAAGCGTCCCTCGGCCAACATCCACTCATAATAAGTCCGGGAGAGTTAGACAGTTAGGGATAATAAGACAAACTTAGCTGGCCTCCTGTTACAAATTCACAGTGTAACGCCTTGATCTGCAGATTCAGGACCACTCATTGAAACTGATGTTAGTCATTGCATTCCAACTTGCGAGCTCAACAGAGGTACTAACTTACATAACCTTGCGTCAACACGCTCGAAAATGGTGTGGGTGTGTTAGTAGACGCCCTGAAACAGTTGCTCCAACGGAGCACACTCCCCTTTACAGGGTCACTCGATAACAGTTCCCGTTTTCAAGAAAGGACCTAGGATCTCTTGCGGAGATCATTGAGTAATTAGCTTGACCTCAATCATTACTAATGTTCTGGTATCCACGATGCTTCGTCAGCTCACTGCAGCTGGGGAGATAGACATTAGGGAAAGAAAGCCAGGATTCCATCCTGGACGACAGCGTATTGAACACATTTTTCCCTCGGCAAATTTCGAAGCAGCGTCATACATATCGCCGGCCGACAACTCCCATTTATATCGACTATAAAGGTGCGTTCGCTTCAGCCGACAGACCCATATATTCAGAGTGGACTAAACACACAGTTGTATCAAGCACGTAGGCAAACACATTGTCAGCGCCTTAACCCAACACTCCAGCTCACGTGAGGATCAACGGTGAACTGTCTAGCAATCCCAACACGGAGACTCATGTCAAAACTGTCTACTTTCATTAACTTTGTCAGACAAAATGATGATGGACTGTCTGTAACACTCATAAAAGGTTGGCGTGAACCTTCTACCTAGTAAAAGATTCACTTGCGTTCACTATGCTAACAAAAGATGTTGCTTCAAAGTTGCCAAACAACACAGAACGCCCTAGGACCCATTTTGAGTCCTGCCAATTAGTCCGAAAGGCAACCTACAACCATAAATCGCAAGGTGTCTCTACAGCATGGCTGTGATTATGCAGACTCAGTGTTAGACAACGAAGTTATGGAGGTTGTGGACCGGTTTGTGTACTTGGGAAGCTGCTGCTGTAAGGAAAGTACAGAGGATGAAACAGAAGCCCGTACCTTCATGGTTAGGGTAGCATTTTCTAATCTAGGACACTTATAGATACACACATCTCTCTGAAGCCTAAGGGTCTCGTATACATGACGACACTGAGGGCTGTATTACTGTACGGCAGCGAAACTCGGTATGTGACCATCCATGTCCGCGTCCGATCGTTCGAATCGGGTGAGACCAAGAGGTAAGCAACAAAGAGATACTTAGTAGCAAGTGATATGCGAGTTATTCTGTTTACTTTCTAAGTATGCACAGGCTTGGATGAGTAGATTACACACCAAAGATGTCAATTAGTCGTCAGCAACATCGACAGCCTTTTACTAGTACTTTGGTCAACTAAGGCTAAGTGGACAGATGATGATATGGTGCACAGAAATGCAATCGTCCAGCGACGGGTTGGCCATTGCATGTCGGTTTCACCTCCCGGGCTAAAGCCGTTACAACTCACAATGCGAACGACTGGAGACTTTAAATGAGGTGGGATTTAATCCGGCTCAGTGGCGTGAATGTTGTCATTGTGTGGTTCAGTTGTCTGTAGCATGAGTTCAACTACCGATACAGTAAAGCCGTAAGTGTTGCTGATGACTCCTTACTATCAATTAAAACTGTTGTTTGTTTGCAAGGGACGCATACCTTGATGTTAGATTTTTGCGTACAGACCGAGTAGTTTTCCGGTAGTTTCTTCCCATCCTTTCCTTGTTTGGTACTGGCCGGGGCATACCCTTTTTCACGACTGCATGACGGCTAAGCATCAGTGAGAACCACTGATACACTCTTGCCTTCGATGATAATGATTTGGGAAGTGTGGTCTGGGTTCATAAAAAATCCTCAACAGTTGTAGATGGTTGCCGTCCCGGATTAGCAAGGATGAATACATCAAACATCTCCTATTTATGATAGGTTACAACAACAAACCCTGATAGATCAGCTGTATTCTGAACTACATTCAGATTGATAAAGATGGACTGCAAAAGTAGTTCACAGGTGAGTCCGTTGCCTGAGACACTCACCTAGGTAAAATAATCCAGGGTACCCCTGCAGACCAGAACTATTATCAGTCATCAATCAACACGTCAGTATGTGTTGCATTCCGATGACAACCTGATTTCGGGTTTAGGAACGCTCGAAGAGAAAGTGATATGATAAATGGACTGGGGGCAACACAGCAAATTGCAATACTCAAGGTCTCAACCACCTCGGCTGGCCTTCCTCAGGAGTGTTAGACAGGACGCCCAAACTGCTTGACCTTATCCGTAATAAATTTGGTACGGATATCCCATAAATTATTGTTTGAATTAAAACGAACAAAAATATCAGGAGACAAACGTAAGTGACTTTTCGCGTCGTGATTAGACGTTTGTTTCCTCAAAATACAAAACATATCGTGCCATCCCCGGAGGCGACTCCTGTGGGGGGATTGCTGGAGAAGTTATATATCACGAGCGATAAAACGTGGACATCTTTTCTCCGTCCTCGTTTACTCACCGAACTGAGTGCCCCAATCACCTAAGTAGTTCACGCTTATTACTCGATGTCCAGCGGCCTCGTTCAAGTTACGTATGAAGTTGCCGGTGACCGTAGCACGGAAATGTCCCAAATGAAATGGCTTAGCAACATTTGGTGAACTGAATCAAAAGAGTAGAAGAGAGATCCATATCATACCTGTAATCGATCACAACCAGAGCCTGCTGACCGGCTCGATTTAGAATTTTTTGTGCTGAATGCTCAATAAGTAATTTACACAAACATGTCTATAAGAAAAACACGAGAGATTGCAAACAGGGACCTGCGTGAGCTCACTTTCACATCCATATTCTGGAAGTCAATGCACAAAGTAGAACAGCCGACTCAATCTCCAAATCGAGGAAGTTAAACGCCTTCGCCTGTGAAAAATCCCGATTCCCCTCCAGGGTAGACTGTGAAATTCTCTAGGCTACGTGAAATGTCTTTAATACGTGTAGTGGTGAGGATGACGTAATCTGTTGTGAACAACAAATGGCAAACTGTTACCAAATGTTATTATGTAATCCACGCTAATGATAAATACAGACAGTTTAAAGCCGTTATGGCTACACGTATAAACACTCCTATATATGAGGGTCTTGGAAATACGCATCGGTCGATGCAGATTCGGAAAGACATTTTCAGGATGAGTGGGGATGCAATAGCTGATGAACTAATGGAAAACACCTGGCGGCGATTGACTACGAAGCACACGGTTACCAGTTCGACCTTCAGTCACCATAATTGTTCCCGTTTGGCTTTAGGTCGTCTGGTACTATTCAGTCCGTATGTAATCATATGTGACACAAACAACTATTCCACAGTGCAAGAAATTAAACCGTCTACCAATACAGTACCATAAATTTAGTGTATCCCCCACTACTGGTGGAAGCGAGGCAGCAATTGCTGCCTTGATAGTTTAAACACTACCGTTTAAAGTACCAAGTCTACAACATATTATCGGTTAGCATACTAGCAGCAGTCGAAGAAAGATGTTACTACAGCCACGTGGTCGTGGCATGCAGTGTAATCTGCTGAAGTTAACGGAGGTAACTCGACTGTATTGAAAGGAGCATTTGAAACTCTGGGTTCCCTTTAACAACGTTATCTGCACAGAAAGAAGACATGTTACGATGTTAAAATTTCGCTTATTTCCACCAGGTGCACGAGTAGAACATTCAAGTTATATGTAACAAACAAGTGGAGATCGACAATGTCTGGACATGCACATATACACACCAAGTATTACGGCAAACGACATCAAGCGCAAATTGAAGTATGTCCCACCGGTCACGCACGCGACTGCCCAGTTGTGCTTAGTTCAAACCACCCAGTTGACCCACTTAACTCATTTGAAATATTGTTATGCGATCAGAACCTGAAGCTACAGGCCATTGGTGAACCTATTTTAATCAGAATTCACCAGCCGGTGTTATGTGAGCAAGTGATTGAAGCAATCCCTCGGGCTGCGGTGATGATGATGACATATATGATCGTCTATATCCTGTCTATCTCTAGTCGTCTGTCGTGTATAACCTGCACGTTTAGCGTGTGTGATTGAGAGTAAACGAAATGTTAACATATCAAAACAGGTCTTCTTGCACAAAGTGAACGAATACGTAATCATTATCAGAACATATTCAAATGTTTATTGTTGGAATTCCGTAAGACATCGAAATATTTTAAGATACCCTCGGCCATATAGTAATGTGCTTTTCTAGAAGTCAAAGTGATTTCCCCTTTTTGATTGTTAAGCCACCGCCCAAAATTTGCTGTACAAACACAATATTCGGAAGAGCTATTCATTTTTGGTTATGCATACCCTTTTTTCCCAATTCAGCCGATTGCTGAGGACCATGAAATTTTACGCATCGAGATACGGAACTCTCAAAGGCTCCAGCTTCCTACTTCCGTTCACGAACAACTGAACCCATTGAATATACATATGTATGCTTAATGCATGTGCACATATGTTATATTATATACATGCACTGAATATATTTGATATATACCATGCATACATATGTATAATCAATGCATGTATACATATACACGTACATATATGTACGTTTATACATATATGTATGTAATATATTATATACATATATGTAAAAACGTATACATATTCATATATTTATGCATATTTAGTTATGTATTTAGATGTACATACGCATATATGCGTATATATACATGTATATTTGTGTTTATATGCACGTATACGGGACCCGGTTTCCTTTCACACCCCGGGAAAAATAATTTGGACCGCTTCATAATACGCTGAGTGACCTTGAAGCCTAATTTTCTTATTGGTTGCCGAAGCAGTACGCTTGTAGCAGGCATATGTGTAACATGTACAAGTGTGTAATATATATGTAGACCATATATATATATATATATACAGGCATATGCATATATACATATATATGTGTACATACGTACATATATACGTTTACTCATATACATAAATTTATACACAATTCCATATATATGTATATACATATATTTATATAAACACTTTGATGAACGTATTCATATATTTAG